>CM059870.1:41252767-41571465 GCA_030490815.1 Acer saccharum
TGATCAAAGATGAAATTGAAAAAGAAGAAGTTGAAACAAACAACCTGACCACGTACTGAAGATGAGACTGCTGGGAAAAATGTCGAAGTCAAATGCCTCTGTAGCTCTCTTCAAGACCAACAATTTTGGCTTTTGAATCGATTGATTTCGAGTTCGTATGAGAAAGTTATGATCAAAATAAGAAAACAAAAAATTGAAGAAACTGCAGAAATTTCGTGAAAATCACTTCAAGTTCTTCAACAAGTGAGGAGGGAAGGAGAGGAGTTTAAAAGGAGGAAAGAGAAGGTTTTTCAGGGCCAATCCATGAGCCACGTCACCCTCCCGTGGGGGGCGCGTGGGCCACACGGGACCAGAGAGGGTCCCTGGCCGTGGGCCCCACGGCCTCCCCTACGGGGAGGGGCACACGTGGTCTCATGGCCACTCTAGCCTCTCTCGCGTACTCTCACGTTCTTCAGCCGTATCTTGGGCATCCGAACTCCGATTTTGAATCCGTTTTCGGATTACGAACCGTGACTCCCTCACGCACAACTACGACTACTCAACTTTGAAAAATGGTTGAGAATCATCTCGGAATCCGACGATGAAGTCAACACAACAAATGAGAACGAAAAGTAGCATAGTCAACTTGTTTGGACTCGAAACCTTATGAATGAGTAACCGAAACGATCGGAACTCAATAAGGCATTAAATAAGAATATGTTCAAGTCCTAAACACAAAATACAGAAACAAATAAACACATATTCATACAAGCATGCCATATCAAAGAGATAGTCACAAAGCATGCAATTTCACAATGTTTGTCAATACAAGATCAATGCATGAGCATGCTATGAAGTGTGTGAATGTGTTATACCAAATGTTTGAACCACGATGCAGGGACACACATGTATGAATTGTGTGTGTGTGCGCTAACGCCTTGCAAGAGGATGGAAGTCAAGATTTACCTTTGACGTTTTTCACCTCTTGAAGACGACTTTTGCACTAGACGTTGCTCTTCACTCTTTAAGCTTCTTTTCTTCAAATAATGTCCTAAGCAACAACTAATACAATCATAGAGTGTTTTGCAATGGAATTTAGCCAATACAAATCATAAACCTTACAGTTTGGAAGAATGTTCTCTGGAATGATCTCTGGTCAGCTGTTCAAGCTGTGCTTTGAGTTGCTTGATTTCCCTTTCTTTAGTATCAAAGTCTGGGCCGGAATATCCATGAGAAATATATTTGTGAAGATCAGAATGGAGCTTTGCAATTCTTGATTGAAGGTCAGAGGCTAAATCTCTGAAAGTAGCATCAAGACTTTGGAGGATGATCATGTTGAGAAACATGTCTTGTGACTCGATCAATCTTCTGATCAATAGAGTTGAGGACTCTATTTTGAGCTCTGGCATTGTGGGATTGCCAGTTGAGGACTTGTTCAGCCTGGGAAGGCTGTTTAAAGGAACCACCAGGTTGGACTTCGGTAGATTGGACAAAAGGCTTTGAGAACCTAGTCTTTTCTTGATTTGAAGAAGGTTCAAGTGGAGGGAAGTCACAATCATAATCTGAAGTCATGTAACAAGGAACTGGTGGAGGTAAGGTAGGAGTTGCATAGTCAGGTTGTGGAGGAAGAAGGCCTTCACATCGCAAGATCTGTAGAGCTCTGTCATAGATGGGTAAATGTTTCTTTTTGATAGGATGGAGACCTATCTAAGGACTGTCAGGGTGTCCTGGTTTGTGAGGTTTGGGCCAGGATTTGCAGGAGCGAGGAGAAGTATCCTTGAGACAGCGTCGGCATATGCAGTCAGCATCACACATGTTGGGATCAACATCCCAATGAAGTGTCCACGGATCTTATTAGTGTAGATCGGAGATCCGTCAGCTTCAAAGCTGTGGATAGGAATGTCATCTTCAGTTGTGACAGGTTGGATCATGAGGGCCTGAAATATTGGAGGAGTTTCCGAACTGGAAGGGGCCTTAGATCCAGTGAGGGGTTTGTAGATGGTTTTGATAGTGCCATCTGGTTGGGGAACGTTGTGTCGGTAGCAACAACAGGAGCTTCATCCTGGAAAACTTTTTCATAGTTCGTGAGCCATTCAAGAGGCATGATCTCGGTGAGAATTCTCTGGATAGTAGTAAAGATTTTATTATTATTAAATTTAAATAAAAAAAATAAGAGAGATCTCCATCTTTTTTATTGTTTTTTAATTTTATTTTTGTTTTCTTTTTTTTTTTAAATATGTTTTTTATTTAATAAATATTTTGAGGGTTAAATGGTAATTTTAACGGCAGAAGGGGCATATTATACATTAAATGGATGGAAAATGTGACAGCAGGGATATATATACATTCTTTCCATTTGAGAGGGGAGACTGGCCAATATATCGAAACCATGTCATTGTCTTAATAATAGGGTAAACCTCAGGTGGGAAAATGGAAATAACCCTATACCGTTCATATACAGCTATACTCCCAACATTGATAATCCTAAGACAAAAGACAAAAAAAAAAAAAAAAAGGATAGATATTGGGCAAAATCATTGCAAAAACATATTTTTTTTATTTTTTATTTTTTTTAAAGGCTAGTTCATGATCATATGTTCAAGTAGTGAGAATAGGCTAATAGCTATGTGAATTATTTCAAATAAAATTTACACAAATAGTATACATGCATGCATTTTGTTTAATATAATCATCTGTACGTATAGTTCTGTACTTCAGTTTAGGAAGTGCTAGCTGCATAGATCATCGAGGTGCTCTTTTTTTTTTTTCCACAAATATGAGGAAATTTTCCACGGTTAGGTACCTCTCCATTAGAGAAATTTCCGATATATAATATAATAATAATAATAATAATTCTCCAGTTAGGTCTAGTCTTGAAATTTTTTGTCTGATTGTTCATCCTGATATAAAAATGTGGACCATAATTATGGAGAAATTTCCACGGTTAGGTTCCATCTTTTATTAAAACATATGGTTGTGGTTGGTCGTTCTGAAATTATAATTTTAGGACGACCTGATTGGAGAATTATCCTATATATATATATATAGTGAGTCTCTCATAAGGGATCCCTTATTTAATTTTGGTAAAGACCAATATGAAATCACATATTTGAATGAATTTTGATCTGAACTTTTTTTGTTTTTTGTGTGTGTGTGTGGATGATAAGTTCATTGAAATCTACTTATGAATAAAATTTGAAATTTTTTCAAGTACTATAACTATTATTCCGATTATTTCAAATATGAAGGCATCTAAGCAAAATATAGGAAATTCAAAAAAAATAGTTCTAGTGCTTGAAAATTCTCAAATGTTATAGATAGATTTCGATGAACTTCATACACAAAAAATCAGATCAAAATTCATTCAAATTGATGTGATTTCACGGTGGTCCTTATCGAAATTAAAATAATGATTTCTTATAAGAAACTCACTAATATATATATATATATATATATATAGAGAGAGAGAGAGAGAGAGAGAGAGAGAGAGAGAGAGAGAGAGAGAGAGAGAGAGAGAGAGAGAGAGAGAAATTCTCTAGTCATGACTGACTTTATAATTTCAGGACGTTCAACTACAGACACGCATTCACATTGGACCCACAACCTCACATTAACAAATAGTAAAATACCCTCACCTAATCTGAATGTGTGGCGATGTTGGACGTTCTGACTTTATAATTTTAAGACGTCTTTACCAGAGAACCACCCTCTCTCTCACTCTTTCTCTCTCTCTCTCTATGTAGATATAATTAAAGATATTTTTTTTTATTCTTCTACACTATAGACTTGAGAAGTCGTCGCCACTTTCTCCGGTGGAGATCAAAACATGATTGTATTCATGAAGAGACTTTTTTTTTTTTTTTTTTTTTTTTTTTTTTTTTTTGGACATAGTTCATGAGAAAGACTTGATAGACAGAAATAAAGTTTGGAAAATATATCAGATTTACCTCCTTCACCCACTGATAATTTAGTAAACTAGATAAGATTTTCTGTGCTTGTTTTTCCAAGTAAATTCCATCAAAGTCAAGAAACCGCCCTTGCATAATAATTGACTAAAAGAAGTCTAAATTATCCCTCAAATCCCTACAAATAGGTTGCTCCAAAAGAAACTTTTGTGTCACTCATTACTCATTGCAGTATATTAAACATGGGTGCCAAACTTATTAACCTAGAAAATGCTCTCATCTTCCTCCTAGTGATACTTGCTTTAGCTTTCCAATCGAAAGCCGGAAGCATAGTTGTTTATTGGGGTCAAGATGGCAGAGAAGGCACACTCACAAACACTTGTGCTTCAGGAAAATACAAAATCATAAACATAGCCTTCCTCTCACCCTTCGGCGGTGATCGAAAACCTCAAATCAACTTAGCTGGTCACTGCAACCCAGCATCAAACGGTTGCAAAAGAATCAGCCAAGACATTCGCTATTGCCAAAATCAAGGCATCAAAGTCTTGCTCTCCCTCGGCGGCGGCACGAACACCTACTCCTTATCATCACCGGCTGACGCAAGAAACCTCGCGGACTATTTATGGAACAACTTCTTGGGAGGAAGCTCGAATTCAAGACCACTAGGCGACGCCGTTTTGGACGGTATAGATTTCGACATCGAAGGAGGTGGAGGAGCATCTAAATATGCTGAACTTGCTAGAAGATTGTCAGATTACAGCAAAAGAGGCAAGAAAGTGTACTTGGCTGCAGCACCACAGTGTCCATTCCTGATATTTCTCTCAATGCTGCGCTATCTACTGGGTTGTTTGATTATGTTTGGATTCAGTTTTATAACAACCCTCAATGTTCGTACGAATCTAGCAATCCTAATAAGTTTAAGAATTCGTGGCAAAAATGGACAACGACTGTATCAGCTGGTCAGTTTTTATTGGTCTTCCGGCTTCTTCCACGGCGGCCGGAAGTGGGTATGTGGCCCCGAATGTGCTTACTTCTCAAGTGCTTCCTTTTGCGAAGGGATCTTCCAAGTATGGTGGTGTAATGCTTTGGAATAAGTACAATGATGACAAGAATGGATATAGTTCCAAAATTAAGGGTAGTGTTTAGTTTAAATATATCAGGAAACAAACTACTGATTCCTGTTTAAATAACCTGGCTTGCTCGCTATATGCATCTGGCAGTCTTTTCTATCTTCTAGACTCTAGGCTAAATCTTGGGTTATTATAGTAATGTCAGGTTTATTATTTCTAACCAACAGCAAAGCTTAAAGATAAGAAGATAAGATCGATAGCAAAGCTTAAGGATAAAACTGACAACAAGAATAACAAAAAACATGTATTGGTATGATAAAAAGTCAGTGTTACTGTTGACTTTATGTAAAATATTAAATTGACAAAAACAGTTAAAAGCTTGAAGATAAGAAGATAAGATCAACTAGCTATAGCCAAGCATATGTGTGTTTGCATGCATTTCATTTCGAAATGAATGAGGATATTATTATACATAAATAAATACAATATTGGTCTGATCTTATTTGAACTTCGTTCCATGTCATATAGTACATATCATTTAGTATATATTAGCCGGTTTCAGTTGATGTGAGATCCTACACAATTTTTTGTGCGAGATTCCAATTAGCATCGTTGTAAATCAGGAGCCCACACACCATAATTATTACATTTCATATTGCACCACTAATGTATACAATAATATATATGGTTTTTATTTCTCTCCACCTAAAGAAGACTAAACAAGTCCTCACCACTTCTAGTGCCTAGTGACAAGAAATCAATCTTTGTGCGATTGAATGAGAAGTCTAAAGTGCCTCTATAAATTTAAAATTTAAAATTATTTTCTATTTGATATATATTTTAAAGACTATTTTTAAAAAAAATTATTTCAAACAAATCTTTAGAGTTTAGAAAGAAGAAAATGAAAAAATAAAGGGAAAATTACACTAAATACCCTGACTTTTACTAAAATTGCAGCTAGATCATACGTTTACCAAAATAACATATTAGTACCCTTGACTCAACTGTTGACCGTTAGAGATAACGGTTGACCAGTTAAACGTTATGAAATGTCCAAGATATCCTAATCAACCTATTTTTCATTATTATAATAATTTTAAAAATTAAAAATAAATAAAAAATCAGAAAGTAAGTTACAAATATTAAAAAAAAAAATTAAAAAAAAAATAGACAAAAAAAATTAATCAGAAAATAAATTAAAAAAACAAAAAAAATTATCGGAAAAATAAAAACAATAGAAATTAAATAGGAAATAAAAAATAAAAAAATATTAAAAAATTTTGAAAATAAAAAACAACAGATGATCTCTTCATCAAATATCATCTGAAAGTGTACTTCAACAAAATTTAATACCATTCACATTTTTTCTTGATATATTGCACATCTATCCCACTTCTTCTTCCCCCTCTTTCACTTCTCTCACACAAATCATCAAACACCTTATAGGCACCGCACACAAAATCTCTCAAAAACACAGTCTATATAAACCCACATCTTCACCCAAATTAACACATACGGATAAAAAACAGTTCAACACCATTTATCAACATCACCATTCACCAAACACGTACACATCATTGATAAAATGAATTATTATTATTTAGTTAGTAGTGTATAGACTTGTAGTAGATAATTACCCTATTTTATTATTAAGTTATGCTTAAATTAATTAAAATGAATTAACGGCCATAAGAGAATAGGATAAAGAAGAGTCTGTATGTATAATTTTTATTTGGTACGTGTTAGGTCAATATTGATGCATTTTGTTTAAGCAACCTAAGATATTGTTTGTAACGTTGAAATAAGATGAAATATATATACACACCAAAGAGGAAATACCCTTTTTAGTCAAAAATAAATAAATTAGGAGGTTTATTGTTTTTATCCAAAATTAGTATTTGAGTGGTGCTATTGGCACACCCCTACTGATCTATTTATGCCTCTTTTTTAATTATTTAGTTTTTTATTTTTTTTCTTTATCAAAATTACTAAAAAGCCATAGAAAAAAATATTATTTTAATCTATCAGTCTTCTCTCTCCCAAATCTATTTTCTTCCTCCACGTCATTTCTCTCTTCATCTTCTCAAACTATCAGATTTTTAGACTTCTCTCATTTTTAAAAGCTCCGTCGCCCACCGCTACTGGAGAAAGTGAGTCGACACCACCCACACCAGAAGATGTGGGAAGTGACGATCTTACGATCTCTTAAAAGATCTGTCGCCAAACGAAATCGTTTTCTTGGTCAAATGTCCTTCGAAGTTTGACGAAGTTGCCGCCGCCGACATAATCACCGGATTGTTTGTTTTTAAGGCCTGGTTGGCAAACTTCTTTAAAATATTGCAAATTAGCTTAGTTTTAAATGCTTCATTCTTATTTTCTCTTTTAAATTGCAATGCTAATGAACTTATTTTTAAGTGATTTGTTTTTTTACAAGATTTTCACCTGAGAGGTTAGAATGCCTTTTTTTTTTTTATATCAAAATTTCTTTTTGCTTTTCATTGATTCAAAAGTAAGTTTCATCCTATTGATATTTCATAAATTTTTCTGATTTCGATTGTTTGCCTTTTCAATTAATTGACCATTACATCTGCAGTTTCATTGGAAATCTTGGTCTCTCTATGTCATGTTTTGTCTTAAAATATCATATATGTATGTTTCACTTCATTATTTATATGTCTATAGGGTGTTTCAAATGTATCTCGTTTTGTGTTTGTTGTCGGCTTATTGTTTTCCGAAGGTCTTGCAACTGTGTTGTTGTGGTTGTTCTGTTCTTATCTTCCTTGATATTTTGTGTTTGGTGGCTGGAATGGTGGTGGTTTGTCAAAACTGTGCTTATGGAGTCAGACATGTACATTAAACCTGTTAATAGGGTACTATTTGGTGTAGCATGTTTTGACCCATATTTCGATTCCGGTTTATGATTACGAAAATGAAGAAAATAAGTTTGAAAAAGATGTCTGAGATAGAAATAATTGAGGTTTATTAAGTTTGAAAAATAAGTAAAAAGGGTAGTTATGGAATTAAATAAAATAAATTAATAAAACCATTTAACTTTATTAATTAAATCAAAATTTAAAAAAATGGGCTTAAATAGATCAGTAGGGGATGTGCCAATAGCACTACTCATATTTTTTGTTTCTACCCTACAATTGACTGTTGAGACTGAAATGCCCCTCATTTCTTATTTTCTTTATTTCATTTTATTTTTCCAGTCAAACAATTATCCTCTCTCACGCCTCTCTCTTTTAAGACAAAACCTTTTTTTTTTTTTTTTTTTTGCAACCCAGGTCTCCTTCACTACCTTTCTCTATCGCACTACCTTCTCTTCTTCGTTCTTTCTCACTACCTCACTGCATGCTTTAACAAGGTAACAATGGGTTTTCATGTGGGGTGTTTTTGTTCCTTTGTTTTGAGTCTCTGTTGTGGGCTTGTTGGCTGTTTTTATGTACCTTTGCCTGCTTTGCAGATCAGTGTTGTGTTCTTGTTGTTGTGCCTTCATTTTGTTGTTTGTTCGTTCTTTGCCTAGAAATTGTTGTTGTTGTTGTTTTTTTTTTTTTTTTTGTTGAAGCTGCTTGGAAATGGTTGTGCCTTTGCCTTTTATAAATAAGCTGTTAAAAAAAAAAAAAGGGGTTTGGCAATCTGAATCGAAGATATATTTTTCAATAATTTATTTGTGTTCAAACCCCTTTAATTTGGATTTGGCTTCGCTTGTCACGGATTCGATGGTGTTTGTCATGGGTTTGGCTTTGTTTGTCACGGATTCGATGGTGTTTCTATTTTTTTTGTTTCTCCAGATCTCTTCTTCTTCTTATCATTTTAAAAAAAAAAAAAAAAAAAAATTGATGAAGATTGATGAAGATTGGCGTTGTACTGTTGTTGTTTGAGATTGATGATGAACTGGGGAATTTTTGATGATGATGATGATTAATTTTTGTTGATGATGAATTGAATTAATTTTTTTCTCCAGATCTCTTCAAAGGTTTTTAGATTTAGTTTTTTATTTATTTTATTTGAAGAGATCTGAAAATCCATCCAGATCTCTTGAAAGATTTTTTAATTTTTTTTTTGTATGAGGAAATCTGAACAATTTCCAAATCTATTCAAATCTGGAATTTTTTTTCAGATTTCTTTAAACACACAAATCTACCAATTAAACACACCATGGCAACACGTACAATTAAACACATCAGAGTAGACCAATTAAACACACAAAGGCAGACTAATTAAACACACAATGTGTAAATCAATTAAATACACCACGACAACCCAATTAAACACACCAAGGCAAGATCAAATTAAACACACCAACTCTATCACAAATAAACACACAAGGGCAAAAAAAATTGTAGAAGAAGAAGATGGAGGTCTGGGAAGAAAAAGAAGAAAAAGAAAAAAATAGAGAAAAAATTTTTTTTTTTTTTTGGGGAAGAAGAAGAAAGAGATGGAGGTCTGGGAAGAAGAAGAAGAAGAAAGAAAAAAAAAATAGAGAAATAAAGTTTTTTTTTTATAAAGAAAATTAGTCTTTAAAAATAAATATCAATAAAAAAAGAAGGGCAATTTTGTCCAAAAAGTGGATATTTTGATGGAAACAATAAAAATACTAATCTTGGGAAAAATAATAAACCCACTAATTTTATGGTTACTTTTAAATTTCACCCTATAGCAAATCATAATCACAATAAATAGACAAGCAATAGATGAAATATATGAAATTTTCCAAAAAATATTTGGTAATCTTCCATTGAAACCTCCAATGGTCCTCCATCAATAGAGGTTTTTGAAAGAAATTTTTTTTTAAAAAAAATCACACAAACGTAATAAAAGAAGGGGACAAGGGTATTTTAGTCCATAGATGCCATTTAAATTTAACTTATTAAACTAGTGCTACACTTAAAATTCAACATAAAAATAGTGTTATTTCTCACCATTTCCACTTACACAATAGGGGTGTATAACATCCAGCGTTATTTCGTCTTATGTCATCATGTATTACACGTGAGACCGAATTTCTTATTCATTACATACATTACACAGTAGGGATGTCTGACGTATGTCCGGCATTCACCAGCTGAATTTCTTATTCCCTGTATATATTACACAGTAGGGACGCTTAACTAACACATGTTTAACGTTTTCCATCTGTCTCCACACATTACATGTAAGGGCAGGGGCGAAGCTATGATTTTGACTTTGGGGGGGGGGGGGTGGCAGAGACCAAAAAATATATTCAATTTTTCAAAAAAGTATTACAATGTATTACAATGTATTTCAAGGGTTTTTTTTTTGGAAAGGAGGAGGACTCGAACCCATAACCTCGTGGTGTAGGTGTGATGGGTTTACCATCGGGGGGGGGGGGGGGTGGTGGCAGAGACCAAAAAATATATTCAATTTTTCAAAAAAGTATTACAATGTATTTCAAAGGTTTTTTTTGAAAAGGAGGAGGACTCGAACCCATAACCTCGTGGTGTAGGTGTGATGGGTTTACCATCGAACCAACCCCATATCGTTTATTCAAATTAACGCTAGACAAATATATTAATATTTAAAAACTAAGTTATTAAAAAAAAATGTAATAGTGTCTAGTCTCATATATGTATATCAAAGAAATTAATAAATAAAATAGACATTAGCTTTATAAATCAAAATGGAACTCGTCGCTCTTTTAAATCTAGTCTAGATTTTTTATAATGGTCAAGGATATGTTGGAATGGACCAACCTTAATATAAGGTCGACGCATTTCATCACCTTCAATGACAGGATAATCTCATATTTGTCGACGTAATCATGTGTCACGCTCCAAAGATTTATTATTTTGTTTAATATCATTTGTTGGAGAATTCGTGGATTGATTTTCAGAAACTAGAATATAATATTATACATTGACGAAGATGATCGGCTTCATAGGTTTTAATTCCTTTGAAAAATCTATCGATTGTCGATGGCTTTCTCATTTAAAGATCAAATAAAAAAATCGAACTAATTTAAATAAATAAACATTTAAATAACAAACTAGTATAATAAATGTAGCAAAATCATTTATTTATTTTTGAAAGAAGAATTCATTAAAGAAATTATATTAATAGTCTAAGAAAATAACAAATATAAAAAAAAGTAAAAAATGAAAAAACCCAAAATATTTATTAATTAGTAATAGATAAATGAATGGAAGAATAAAAAGAATTTAACTGTAGCAATATCAATGAAATTGCTTAAAAGTGAAAAACAGAAAGAAAATAAACAAGTGTATATAAATATATTAGGTTAGACCAGTTCATGATATATAGGAAATCAAATGAGAAATATATTCTCTTCTAAGTTAAAAATAAAATTGGACATTTCTTTATTTATTATAATAATAATATTTTTAATTTAAAACTATCCTATATAAAAACATACGTAACAAGGTTCGGTCTTAATTCACAAATCACAAATCACAATGCTTTTAAAAAAAAAAAAAATCAAAACTGACAGCAAGAGGGGCAATTACCTATAAGATATATAATATATTATATAAAATCAAAAGTCTGGATTTAAACTTCTAGAATTTCTTTCCTTTTTTTCTTTGGGGTGTTAACGTATCATAAAATATTAACCTATATCTTAAAATAGATATATTTAAAAAAAAAAAAAAACATATTAAATAATATATTAATTAAAAAGTCAACACGCGTAAATCTAAAAATCCAGTACACCACTCAGTTGGTGCACCGGATACACCGAAAATTTCTCTACGTCTGTACTCCCGCCATTGACTATATATTCCTAAGGAAAAAAAGGGTAGATATTGAGCAAAATCAATATGTTCAAGTAGCTTGTGAGATCGACTAGCTATGTAAATTATTTCGAATAAAATTGACACAAATAGTATACTCTTTGTGATATATAGGTGATTTGATGATATTCTTGATGCTCTTAAGAAGAGTTGGAACCAGTGGACGTCAAGTCTATCATCAAGCCAAGTGCTTTTGGGACTGCCCACGGCTCCTGAGGCTGCTCCGAGTGGTGGTTATGATGATGATGTACCAGCAAGGACTTAAGATGATCAAAGAAGCATAGATATTATGTATAAGGCAAGAGTTATATCTCCAAGAAATAAATTTTCAGACTTTTTGAAGGTATCTATCAGACTAACTCATCAAAATGTCTATAAATATATACCTTACATTACATTCCAGGAAACTTTATATAAATTAGCAAAGTTTAAATAATATATGGGTACTAAACTCTTCTCACCTGCAGTTCTCTCCTTTCTAGTGCTGATTGCCCTGGTTTCTAACTCTAATATGTCCATTTCCTGATCAATATTATTGGCTGCAGTTTGAAATGAATGTACGTAGACAAGCTTCCGGAGCTCCACTAGCAAATAAATTCCCAGAATTTAGTTGGAATATTTGTAGTCTAGTCGGTCTGGATAATTCTCCACAACTTCAAAATAAAATTATGTAAAATTATTAAAATTAAATAGAATAATATTTAAAAATATCATAATTAAATTAATAAAAATATAAAGACAACTAATGAGAGTCAGAAGAGTTAAGGAGTCTGACAGGTGTCACAAGAGGTCAACGGTGGTCTCTGAGTTATATTTGACTATGTTTGGGGTCCAATTCTACAACAACAATCCTTGTGAGTACAGCTCTAGCTAGAAATCCAAACAAATTTAAGAATTCATGGAAGAAATGGACTTCATCGATTAAAGCCGATAAGTTCTATATATGTGGGGATTCCAGGCTTCCAGCTTCTCGTGTAGCTGCTGGTGATGGTTATATGCTCATATCAGAAGTGCTACCTTTTGTCAAGTCTAATCTTAAATATGGTGGTATCATGCTCTGTGATAAATATAATGATGATCACACTGGATATAGTTCCAAAGTCAAGAACAGCGTTTGATTCTCTAAGAAGCTTAAACAAATTAATCACCCAATATGTATTTATAAGGGTCATTTGATATTAAATAAAGTCTTGCTTCTTTTATTATTGTTGTCGCAGCAATTTTTTTTTTTATAAGGTTGACTTCGTTTACTTAAGCTGAAATTTCTATTATGGATGTGAAATTTTTATTAGAAAAACTACTGTAAATATAACACACATATTAAACTGTAAAACCACCTTAATTATATCAATCAACTGCTTCCAAAACTATCACTGATCACAAGTCAAAAGTCAACGCTCACTCTGTGGATTCATCTTTTGACGCCGTAGATCACGTCTTCCTTTCCCAGCGCTGGATTGGACGGTCAATGGAGAAGGTTCGATTGAATTTAATTAGCTTAGCTTCTTTTAAAAAAAAATTTTAAAAAATTCCCAATTTATGTGGCAGTTAAATTAGTTGAAACACCAAAGAAAGTCTAGAAATTTCATCTTTGAAATCAATTCCAAGTGGGTTCTTAAAAAGTCACATTTTTTTTAAGGAAAAACTCTGTATGGGTTTTGCTTACTCTAGTGATGAACTGATGACATGAATTTTCAGTTAATTATGGCAGAAGATGACATGTTTGCAACTTCTGATTGTAAATATGGAAATTAAGTAATTATTATATATAACAGGTTTATTTATAGTTTATATATGTATATTTAGAAAGGCTTCAGGTTTCATTAGCCCATTCACAATTCTTTAGAACTCGTTCGGCCCAGTCCAATAGTTGGATTGGGCCTATGATGAGTATCCTAGTTAAATTTGGATTTTGGGAAAGAGGATAACATATTGACACATCACCTCTTAGTAAAAATTAGTGCGTCTCCCTTCCAGTGGTGAGGGGTTCGATTCCCACTATGTGCATTTTATAAGCATGTGTAGAAGTTTTCTCCCAATTTGTGAGTGTAGTTATCTGTGCCGCACATATATTGTCTGATATTGATAGGTTTCACTGATCCTATTGTAATATTTGTAACACTTAAAATAAAAATAAAAAATGGCATACTGTTCATATACTCCCGCCATTGATATATTGAGCAAAATCAATGCAACAACAGATTTTTTTTTATTATTTTTATTTTTTTTATTTTTATTTTTTTATTTTTAAAGGCTAGTTCATGATCATATGTGTACGTAGTGAGAATAGGCTAATATAGCTATGCGAATGATTTCAAATAAAATTTACACAAATAGTATACATTCATGCATTTTGTTTAATATAATTCATCTAGTTCAGTACTTCAATTTAGGAAGTGTTTATCTGTAATACATATGACAAAAGTGTGATGATATGTATTAGTATGCTAAGTATACCTATATTGTGTGTCCACTAGAGAAAAACTGGTATTATTATGATTGAAATTATGTTGCTTACATAACAAAAATACAGTGATGTGTATTAGTATGCTATAAATGTGATATTATATGTCTACTAGAGAAAAATTATAAAACCAACGCTTACATTTGGATGTCATATGTTTTCCTTATATCAATGCGCACTTATAGGAAAACCAATATATATATATATATATATATATATATATATCAATATATCAAGCTTCTTAGACGCATCCCCCTAACATACCAAACATGTTTAATAACCATTAGATCAATCTTGTGGCTGTAATCAAAAGTGATAAAAAAACAATTTTAAATTATTATTTCTCTCTCCTCTTTCCTATCTTCACCATATCCAATATAGATCAATTTCTCTCACCTTACACACATCCTCGATCACACGTTCTCTCTCACTTCTTACATTTACATTCTTTACATTTTCTCCGGCTTCTACGGTCTACTATTTTTCTAAAAAAAATGGTTTTGGAACATGTTCTTAAATCTCAAATCCTATATTTTTCTTAAATTTGGGTAGTTTTTTTAAGAGTCAAAGAAAAAAAAAAGCTAATTTAAGATTGTTGGAAAATATTGATTTTTGTCTAGTTTTATTCAAGAGATGTCTTTGTGTTGGATTTTAAATAACTAAATAAGTAAAGTAATTTTTTTTTTTAAAAAAAATCTAATCATGTAATTTGGATGTGAAAGTTTACAACAATCTCACACACTAATATGTACGAATATATGGAGCAAATAGTGCAAATAGTGTAGAGAATCAAGTTGAGAACCAGAGTTTTTTTTAGAAAAGAGTAGAGAACCATAGTTCATAGTAAAGTCTATGCATGAGAGATATATGAATAGTCAGGTACAAGGTACATGCGTGAGAGAGAAAGTGTGATCATACAAAGGAGAGAAGATATGTCAAGTGAGAGAAATTGGTATGCATTGGATGATAAGAAATATGAAATATACTTATGAGAAAATTTTCAAATTTTTTTAAATTCGGGAACTATTTTTTCTAAATTTGCCTTATATTTTTCTACTTTTTAAATTTGTTTTGTTTAAATAATTAGAAAATTAGTTTCCAAATTTAAATTTTTTTAAAAATTTTCCCATAAGTATATCTCATTTTTCATTATTCATGTAAGAGATCTCATTAAAATTTATTAAATTTTATCATATTGTGAATTGTTTGGACATAAGATTTATGTAGGAGGGTTTGTATGTGAGAAGTCTCCGTGTATATATAATTACATATAATTAAAAATATTTTTTTATTCCTCTCCTCTCCACTAAACTCTTGAGAAGTCTTCGCTACTTAACTCTTTTGTTTTTTTGTTTTTTTTTTTTTTTTTGACATTGTTCATGAGAAAGACAAACATGATTCTGTTCACGAGAAGACTTTTGTTGGACATAGTTCATGAGAAGGACAAACATGACTGTGTTCATTAGAAGACTTTTTTGGACATAGTTCATGAGAAAGACTTGATAGACAGAAATAAAGTGAGGAAAATATATCAGAGTGGCAGGGGCGAAACCAGAATTTTTTCCTGGGTGGGCTGTGGACAATTTTATATAGATAAAAAATTATATATATATAACATTTTGATGGCAAATCTTGACGGTATGAGAGAATTTTTAATAGTTAAAATAAAAATATATACCTAATCAGGGAACATAATGAGTCGTACCCTCAAATATATATTCTAACCAAGAAAAACATAAGAAAATATAAAGGAAATACACATGCAATGTAAATACAATAAGATCCTACTTAAATTTTGACTTCTAAGGCTTCAAAGAAGCAAAAGCATCTATTACCGAATCTGAATCAATTGTAAAAACAAGTTCTCTTTCAATATAAACAACCGTACAATTATCAAGAAACTCGTCATCCATCTTGTTGTGTAAAGACATTTTGACAAGTTTATAGTCGAAAATAAAACTTAATTTTATAACATAAATTTTAAAATAAAAATAAAATAAAACTTACACTTTTGGTTGTTGTTAAGGGGTTAAAATTTCTCAATTTGATATTTTACTTGATTAAGGAAATATAATGAGCTTTAATGAGTTTGATGCATGTTTTTAAGTTATTGGGCTATTATTAAGATAAAAAAAAAATATAGTAAATTAAGTTAGAATCGAAATTTGACTGGAATATAATTAAAATTAAATATGATGTATTTGAATATATTAATTTTTTTTTCTTTTCAAAAAACTAGTGTGGAGCCCACCCTAGCCATGCCTAATTCCGCCACTGAGAGGGTTCTTGTTTTTCAAAGTAAACTCTATCAAAGTCAAGAAAACCGGCCATTCATAATTGACATAGAAGTCTAAAAGTAGGCCTCAAAATCCCTATAAATAGGTTGCTCCAAAATAAACTTTTGTATCACTCGTTAGTCGCAAAACATTGCAGTACTAAACATGGGTGCCAAACTTATTAACCTAGAAAATGCCCTCATCTTCCTCCTAGTGACTTGCTTTAGCTTTCCAATCGAAAGCTGGAGGCATAGTTGTTTATTGGGGTCAAGATGGCAGAGAAGGCACACTCACAAACACTTGTGCTTCAGGAAAATACAAAATCATAAACATAGCCTTCCTCTCATCCTTCGGCGGTGGTCGAACACCTCAAATCAACTTAGCTGGTCACTGCAACCCAGCATCAAACGGTTGCAAAATAATCAGCCAAGGCATTCGCTCTTGCCAAAGTCAAGGCATCAAAGTCTTGCTCTCTCTCGGCGGCGGCACGAACACCTACTCCTTATCATCACCGGATGATGCAAGAAACCTCGCGGACTATTTATGGAACAACTTCTTGGGAGGAAGCTCGAATTCAAGACCACTAGGCGACGCCGTTTTGGACGGTATAGATTTCGATATCGAAGGAGGTGGAGGACCATCTAACTACGCTGAACTTGCTAGAAGATTGTCTGATTACAGCAAAAGAGGCAAGAAAGTGTACTTAGCTGCAGCACCACAGTGTCCATTTCCTGATAGTTCTCTCAATGCTGCACTTTCTACTGGGTTGTTTGATTACGTTTGGATTCAGTTTTATAACAACCCTCAATGTTCGTACGAATCTAGCAATCCTGATAGGTTTAAGAATTCGTGGCAAAAATGGACCACGACTGTATCAGCTGGTCAGTTTTTATTGGGCTTCCGGCTTCTTCCACGGCGGCCGGCAGTGGGTATGTGGCCCCAAATGTGCTTACTTCTCAAGTGCTTCCTTTTGCTAAGGCATCTTCCAAGTATGGTGGTGTAATGCTTTGGAATAAGTACCATGATGACAAGAATGGATATAGTTCCCAAATCAAGGGTAGTGTTTAGTTAGTTTAAATGTAACACAAAACACTGCCGTTTCTTGTTTAAATAACTGGCTTGATCGCTAGCCATAGCCATGCTTGTTGTAATAAATAATATATGTGTGTTCGCATGCATTTTGTTTTTGAAATGAAAGAGGTTAATTACTATTATACTTAAACAAAGAAAACTATTGGTCTGATCTTATGTTTACATCTTTCCATTTTATAGTTCGTATAATTTCATATATGTTAGGGGGTGTATTGGTTCAAGATTTTATTAGACAATTTGAGGAAGTAAAAGTATTGTGATATTGGATTGAGACTTTTTAACAAGTTAGATAAGTCTAGTAGTATTCAATCAAGACTTTTAAGATTTTTTAAAAAATCCATATTATCTTGTGGTATTTGATCTAAACTTTCAAGATGCAGCAAATTGTCTGCGGTATTGGATTGAGATCAAGATTTTTAGAATTTCATGACAATATGGATTTTCCAAACTTTTTAGTGATATGTATAAATAGCTAGAACCCAAAATTGTCTTGCTCTCTCCCTCAATACTTTCCAGACTTTTTATTTGATTTCAGATATTTGGTGGGTGTATTGGTATATAATAAATGTGGTAGCCAAACATGCAAAAGACAGCATAAAACTACCCTTGAAAGTCGAGTACCAAATGACTGATAAAATGTCTCTGTGAGTTAAAAATAGTTTTATGCTAGATTTCCATGATCCCACCACCACCACCGGTATCTAAAATCTTTAAGACCACTAGTAAAAATTGATCAAATGTTTTATCTACATCTATAAAAGATGAATTTGGCAAAAAGTAAAGATAAAGAAGAAGTTGATTTTATATATATACTTGATAAAAAGAGCTAGTCTATTACTGATAATATCGCCCTTTGTGTAGATTGAATTCAAAAACAAAAGAAGATGGCCACCATTTCAATTGATTTATTGTTTGAGTGAGTTAAAAAGATATGGGTCTCACATAAAACCATGCTTCTATAAAATTTAGATACATGTTTTTTTTTTTTTTTGAAATCCGATAACGGAAGGGTATGCTGAAACCTGTCGAGAGCAAGCACTAGTTTTTTCTTATATATCAATTTTTTTTTGTTATTTACATTTATTAAAAAATTTCTTATCATGCCCTGACCCTCCAAATTTAACCAATGCATGCATAGTGTGTATATCGACATCTTACCGGACTTGAATCATTTATCACTAACATGAAAGGGGGATGTACACTGTACACACCACTAGGGAAAAAAAAAGATTAAAGAGCAATGAATATTGGAGTTTGATAACATATGAATTAATGTAGTCCAACAAGCCAAACGGAAATACTTCAATGTTCAAGCTATTTTTTTCCCCTGTTTCATGTCATTTCTAGTGAGGTAGTGGGGGTTGGGTTGTTGGTTATTATATTTATTTCATATGGTGACATTTTCTGCACCATATGAACCAGTCGAAGGTTATGTGTTGGTTGGTGGTATTTTAAAATTTTATTATTTCTCTTCATAGCTTATACATGTTTCTCATTCAATTTTGTTGTTTAGTGACTGCCCTCAACAAGATTATAGAGCACTGGAACTTGGAAAGAAAATTGAATACTATAATCGACTCTTGAAAGTCCATATTTTTAAAAATCCAAAAAGTCTTGAAATAAAGTCTAGATAATCATAATAGTCTATAAATAAAGTTCAAAGACTCTTTCAGAATCCTAAAAGTCTAGTTCATATAATCCTAATAATCCTAAAAGTAAAATCCTAACAATCTTAATAGTCTTGCAAATCCATAAAATCCTTGCACCTTACAATTGTCTATTAAAATCTCAATCCAATACACCCCTCTTAGATTTCAGGCTTGAGATCCTACACAATTTTTCGTTTCGAGATTTTGATTAGCATCGGTGTAAATCAGGATCTCACACTGCATAATTATTACATTTCATATTGCACTACTGATGTGAGTTTTTCTCTGGTAGGTATATAACTGTGATCATGCATTAGTAAAAAGTAGTGATGAAGTGGACAAATGTGCTATAACAATACTCACAATTATATGTCTACCAGAGAAAAACTGCTACTAATGTATACAATAGACATGCATTTTATAATGGATATATATATATATGGTATTTTATTCCTCTCCACCTAAGTAGAGGTGGCCACGGTTTCAGTTAAACCTTTGGTTTTGTCCGTGGTGTAACCAAAACCGTACGGCCCAAAACCGCCCCAAAACCAAAACCGTAACCGACGGTTTAAAAACCGGTTGGAAACCGGTTCTCACAGTTACGATTACGGTTACGGTTTGGGCTTGCCAAAAACCAACTAAAACCGGTGGTTTTAACTGCGATTAAACCGCCAGTTTTTTTTAAAAAAAAAAATTAAAAAGAAATTAGATGAATCAAAAGCTGCCACGTGGCACTTTTTTTGAAATTTTTTTTTTGAAAAATCGCCCGAAACTGAAACCATGCCCAAAACCGACGGTTTCTTAACCGAAACTGAAACCATAATTGTAAAACCGCCGGTTAGAAACCGTGTACCAAACCGGTTTTCCGGTTATGGTTTCGGTTTTGGGTGGCCATGGAACCGAAACCGAACCGTGGCCACCTCTAACCTAAAGACTAAACAAGTCTTAAGGATGGTAATGGGGCGGGTTGGCTCTCCACACACCCTTTATTTTTTGAAACCCTATCTCCACATAAAACCCTACAATATATGGAAGGGAGGGGAGGGGAGGGGTATGTTTTTCCCATCCCCACCAATTTACCCCGTTTAGCCAATTTATCAAAATTATTTATTAAAATAATAATATAACCCAATGATATGATATAATATATAAGTAATTCCAAAAATTATTAATAATCATCTCATAAACATTAAAAATAAACATAAATCCCACAACTAACCAAATAAATTCAATAATTTTTAAACATAACATTAAAAGCAAAAAAAAAATAATTAAAAAAAAAATAAAGATTATATTTTAAACAGGGTGGGACGGGGATTATAAAACTCATCCCGCCCCATACCCATTGCAGGTTTTACTATCTATCTGCATTCCCGCTCCATCCCTACCAAATTAAACCCATCCCCACCCCATAAGTGTGGATTACCGCAGAGCCCTGTACCCGCAAGTTATTTTGCCATCCCTAACAAGTCCTCACCACTTCTAGTGCCTAGTGACAAGAAAACAATCTTTGTGCGATTGAATGAGAAGTCTAAAGTGCCTCTGTAAATTTTAAAATATAAAATTTATTTTACGTTTAATATGTATTTTAAAGGCTATTTCTTAAAAAATTATTTCAAACAAATCTTTAGAGGTTAGAAAGAAGAAAGATGCCCTTTTAAAAAAATAAGAAAAATTTTAAAAAAAATTTAAAAAAAATCCAAGACGCGTTGAGTTAGGTTTTGCCCAACATAAAAAACCAACCGAAGCCCAACCCCAAAAAAAAGCCCAATAATTGACTTGGTATACATATTGTGTCAGCTTTTTGTTTAGCATAATAATAAAAACCAGATCATGGAGACTTGTGGTAGTATTTTACAGCTTGGCTTCTTGCTTTTGTGTTGATCTGAATTTTTTTTTTTCTCTTCAATTTCTGGTTTTTTTTAATTGATTTTCAATTTCTAGTGTTAAGAAAAATAAAAAGTAAAAACAGGGGTAAAATCAGTAGAATAATATTTGTTAACCCTTGGTTTATTTAGGGACACTTGGCATTCAGTTGGGTGGGGGTAATGCTCACCCCCAGTTAAGGGGATGAGCAAAAATGAACTCGTCAATTATTCGATTCATTTTGTGAAAAGATCTAGTGTTTCCAAAAAAAGCTCTCTCTCTCTCTCTCTCTCTCTTCTCTCGTCTGTGATCTTTAGTGATCTGAGTGATTTCTTGTGAGATCTTTGTATCTGTGATTGAAATCCATGTGTCTTGATTGTATTTTCTCTTGAAAGGTTGTTTTGTTGATTCGATTTACTCATTGAAAGTGAGGGTTGTTGGTTTGATTGTTTAGTGGTGATAGATTAGTTCTTTCTTTGGGTTTTCTGGGTTTATCTGGGTAGTGATTGGCTTGTAAATAACACTCATATAGTGAAGTGAGCCTCTCTGTTTAGCTCAACGTGGATGTAGGCTTTATTTAAGCCGAACCACAATAATTCTTGGTGTTGTTTTCTTTTCTGTTTCTTTATTTCGTTTCTTATCTGTTTATATTTCTTGATCTGCTTGTTGTGGTACTCTGTTTATCTATTCTTGCTAGTGCAATTAAGTTACAAATGAATTAATATTCTTACAAAAAATTATAAAATATTTCAACCAAACATACTCAAAATGGAAGCAAAATGGAAGGGTATAAATGTCATATTATGGTTAGTAGAGATTTTAAAATGTTCCAACCAAACACTCTCAAAAGCACTTCTAGATATAAAAGTTATTCCAAAACAGACTATCCAAACACCGACCAAAAAGCTCATGCTTTTATTTCTCTTCTCCTATTGTCAAAAGACAAAAATAAAGTTATCTCAAACGAGCTCTTAGATCCGGTGGATAAAGATGCATTGATTATTTGTAAAAAAAAATTTAGTCTGTGGGAGAGACGAAGACAAAGAGGATTCAGTAGAAGAGTCGATGCTTTGTTTTTTTGTTGTTTTAGTTGTTGATGTAATGATGAGTGAAGATGAAGACGGTGATGGTGGTGAGTGGTGGACTGGTGGGGCTGGGTTTGTGTTTCACCGTTTCTTCATTAATTGCTTGCAAATATTTATTTATTTATTTATTTTTTGAATGTATTAATTGCTTGCAAATTGTGACATAATTGTTAGAGCATCTCTAATGCTATTATGTATTTGGAGAAAATGGAGTGCCACATAGGATAGATATTAAAAAAGTTATAAAAACTCTCTTCAATACTATTATCTAAGTTGAATATGGAGATGATGTGGCCAAAAAAAAGTTAGAGAATATGGAGTAGAGAGTATGGAGTTGGATTTATAATTCTAGAAACTCTCCTAGAAATGCTGACTAGGATTTCTAATTATTTCCACCAATAAGATTAAAGCTTTCAACTCTCTCTACCAATAAGATTAAACTTCATTTAATTGTAAAATAAAATAAGAGAAAGTGTAATAATTGTTTTATTATGATTAGACATAAAATGGATGCATATTTGACTTTAGATAATTGCATTGGAGTTGTGAATATGCATTTCTTTACAAATTTTCCAAAAGTGGGCCCATAATAAATAGAAATGCTGATATGACACTATTTAGAAACTCAAAAATGCATATTTACATTGGAGATGCTTATATGTATTATTATTATTGAATTATCTTTTAGAAAATTTAGAAAAAAATTAGGAAAAAAAAAAATCATGGAACTCTATTTTCATTTTTTTTTTTGAATCAATGATAGAATAATAATTTAAAATTTATCACCGATAATTTGTTTATCATATTTTTCAAGAAAAAATAATAATTTAAATTGAGCATTTTTTTTTATACTTTTTTCTGTTAATTGAAAAAAAGGTAAAAAAGACATGAAAATAGTAACAATATGACCAGAGTTTTATAGCTCAACTATCAAGCCTAATGTTTAAACTATGTACGGGCTTTTGTTCATTTTAAATAAAATTTTATTCTGGCTCTGCAGATGTACCAAGGACTCAAGATGAAAGAAACATAGATATTATGGACCTGCAATTCTCTCCTTTCTAGTGCTGATTGCTCTGGTTTCTAACTCCAATATGTCCATTTCCTGATCAATGTCTGCAGTTTGAAATGAATGTACGTAGACAAGCTTCCACTACCCAATAAATTCCCAGAATTTAGTTGGGACATTTTGCTGTCTGGATAATTCTCTTCAACTTCAAAAAAAAATTATGTAAAATTATTAAAATTAAATAGAATAATATTTAAAAATATCATAAATAAAAAATTTAATAAAAAAAATATAAAGACAACATGTAAGAGTAAAGAGTTAGAAGAGTCAATGAGTCTGATAGGTGTCACAAGAGGTCAACGGTGGCCTCTGAGTTATATTTGACTATATTTGGGGTCCAATTCTACAACAAAAATCCTTGTGAGTACAGCTCTAGCTAGCAATCCAAACAAATTTAAGAATTCATGGAAGAAATGGACTTCATCGATTAAAGCCGACAAGCTCTATGTGGGGATTCCAGGCTTCCAGCTTCTCGTGTAGCAGCTGGTGATGGTTATGTGCTCATATCAGAAGTGCTACCTTTCGTCAAGTCTAATCTTAAATATGGTGGTATCATGCTCTGTGATAAATATAATGATGATCACACTGGATACAGTTCCAAAGTCAAGAAAAGCGTTTGATTCCCTAAGAAGCTTAAACAAATTAATCACCCAGTTAATATTATGTTTATAAGGGTCATTTGATATTAAATAAAGTCTCGCTTCTTTTATCAATGATGTCGCAGCAATTTTTTTTATTTTTTTATAAGGTTGACTTCATTTACTTAAGCTGAAATTTTTATTATGGATGTGAAATTTTTTCTAACAAAGGTCTTTATTAGAAAATATAAAGTATTTGTACGAGAGATATATAGAATAGTTAGGTACAAGGTACATATCTGAGAGAGAAGGTGTGATCGTATAGAGGAGAGAAAATGTGTTAGGCGAGAGAAATTGGTCTGCATTGGATATGAAGCAAATAATAGAGAGGAGAGAGAAATAATAATTTAAAATTGTTTTTTTTTTTTTATCACTTTTGATTATAGTCGCAAGATTGATCTAAATCCTCCTAAAACCCTTTATATAAATTTTATGTCCATACCAGTCATAACATTATGAAATTTAATGAATTTTAATGAGATTTTTTTTTTAATTTTTAATTTTATTTATTTATTTATATTATTTTTTTTTTTTTGCATGGATGATAAGAAATATGAAATATACTAATGAGAAAATTTTCAAATTTTTTCAAATTCGGGAATTATTTTTTCTAAATTTGCCTTATATTTTCCCACTTTCTAAATTTGTTTTGCTTAAAAATTTTAGAAAAAATAGTAAAAATTTTTGAAAAATTTCCCATAAATATATTTCATTTTCTTACCATTCCTGCAAAAGATCTCATTAAATTTCATCATGTTATGAATGGTTTGGACATAATATTTATATAATGGGATTTTTTATGTGAGAAGTCTCTGTGTATATATAATTAAGATGCATTAAATTTTAGCAAATGTTTTGGGTTTTGGTTTTGGTTGTTGAGCTCAACGAAACCCATTTGTTATTGATTGAAAAGAAAGAGTGTGAACAGTTTAAAATGGGGTGTGTGAGTGGCGGACCTAGGAATTTTAATCAGGTAGGGCACTTGAATAAATTAAAATCGTAATTATATAAAAAAAACTACTAAAAATTAAGATCATAGTAAAATAGTTTTTTATAGATAAAATAAAATAAATAGAATATTTACTCAAATGAATTAAATAATCTTACATTCAAAATAAATAAAAACAAGAAAATATTTTAAAATAAAACAACATAAATAATGAAAAAAATTAAAAGAATAAAATTTGAAATTTTGTTTTGCATTTATAATGAATTCATACAAAATAATTTCTTAATAACTATTACTAGACATGTTTTAAATTATTTATTCTTCAAATTATTGGTAAATTATTGATTCTAAATAAATTAAAACTATAAAATAAAGAAAAATACAAAGGATAAAATAAAATGAATCATAGTAATAGATTAACTATTTTAATCCGATAAAGTAATATATGAGATTTAGAGTTTATTGATTGGACGTGTTAGGTATGTCAAATTAAAACTATTGGAAATAATAAAAATCCAAAATAGTAATATATAATTTAAATAAAATAAATTGAATTAAGTAAACACAAAGTAATGGTAGTTAAGTAATGAAATGAAAATAAAGAAAATATATCGAAAAAGATGGTAAAATAAATAAGGCAAAAAAATAGAAGATAAAATTGAATTAAAAAAAGCACATAAAAAATTAGAAGATAAAATTGCTTCAGATGGGACTTGAAACGCGCACCCTAAGTCCAAAAAGAAGTTCCACAACCCGCCATACTATCACCAACTTGTTGCTAATGTTCTTAATACGTATGTATATATACATATACACAGAATCAATTTTTTTTAAAAAAAATTGAGGTAGGGCACGGGCCCTACCTGGTCTCCACGTGGGTCCGCCCCGTGTGATTGACATGATGTCGGTTCCTATTCCGCTTCTCGATGGTTCTGACTGTTCGGTTCCAATTTTTATTTTTATTTTTATTACCAAAATAACTTTTTATTTATATAAAAAAAAAAAAATGTTAGAAAGGACGTCGTAAAGTATTAGGCTATGACCATAACTCTTGTCCAAGTAAGTATTTTTTTTTTTTTTAATAACAAAAAGCAATGAAAATGCGTGTAATATAAATTTATATAAATGACAACAACAAAAAAAGAGTATACAGTCCCTGATTTGAAAACTTTTTTAACATATTATTGGATGTAAACAAAGGGAATATTGTTAATAAAAGAAAAAAGAATTGGATCATTTTTTAAAAGGAATCATCTAATTTTGGATTAAATCACATCACATCTCTATATATACTTTTCCTAATCTTCTATATTCTGCGGATTGTGAATGCAATAATATGTATCATTTTTAGAATATATTATTAATATATATATATAATAAATCATCAAATCTCATTCACATATTATTCTTCCCTAATCTTGGTCATAGAGTGATTACTTATAACCATAGTTATATTCAATCCCACATAGGATAAATAAAAGTAGTGAAGAGTGGTATAACCCATAAAAAGAAGTAAAATGCAAATGAAAATATATCTACTTGGACAAGGGTTATGAGCCACAATCTAATACTCTCAACTATGTCCATTCTCTTTTAAACATTTTATTTTTATAATAAAGTGTTATTTTTTTAAATATTTTTTTAGTAAAATTTTTTTTAAAAAAAAATTAAAGGACCTGCCGGTTCTACAACCGGAACCAAACCGATAGTCTCGGTCTGGTTCTTCATTTTTTGGAACCGAAACCGAAACTACCCTGGTTCTGATTCACGGTCCGATTCTAGTTCCGGAGCCCACAGTTCCAATTCGGTTCCACGAACCGGCATCATGTCTATGTGTGATGTGTGTGACCTGTGAATGATGGAAATTGAGCAATTTTTATTATCCAAACTTTTTGTTTTTGGAGAATCGAATGTTTTTTTTTTTTGTTCTCTTCTCGAGATTTCCAATATTTTTTTCCTTGATTTTTTTTTGAACTGATGATGATGATTGAGAAAGTAGATGGAATTCTGGGTTTCCACGTCTTCAACAAAAAGAGTAGAGTGATTGCTTATAACCATAGTTATATTCAATCACACATAGGATAAATAAGAGTAGTCAAGAGTGGTATAACCCATCTAAAAAGAAGTAGAATGCAAAGGAAAATATATCTATTTGAACAAGGGTTATGAGCCACAATCTAATACTCTACGATGTCCATTCTCTTTTAAACATTTATTTTTATAAATAAAGTGTTATTTTTTAAAAATATTTTTTTAGTAAAAAATTTAAAAAAAAAAAAATTAAAGGAGCTGCCGGTTCTACAACCAGAACCAAACCGACGGTTTCGGTTTGGTTCTTCATTTTTTGGAACTGAAATCGGAACTGCCCTGGTTCCGATTCACGGTTCGGTTCTAGTTCCGGAGCCCACAGTTCCAATTCGGTTCCACGAACCGGCGTCATGTCTATAAATAAAGTGTTATTTTTTTTAATATTTTTTTTAGTAAAAATTTAAAAAAAATAAAAAATTAAAGGAGCTGCCGGTTCTACAACCGGAACCAAACCGACAGTTTCGGTCCGGTTCTTCTTTTTTTGGAACCGAAACCGGAATTGCCTTGGTTATGATTCACAGTCCGGTTCTAGTTCCGGAGCCCACAGTTCCAATTCTGTTCCACGAACCGGCGTCATGTCTATGTGTGATGTGCATGCCCTGTGAATGATGGAAATTGAGCAATTCTTTTATTATCCAAACTTTTTGTTTTTGGTGAATCGAATGTTTTTTTTTGTTCTCTTCTCGAGATTTCCAATATTTTTTTTTCCTTGATTTTTTTTTGAACTAATGATGATGATGATTGAGAAAGCAGATGGAATTCTGGGTTTCCACGTCTTCAACAAAAAAGTTGTTTTTTTTTTTCTTCGATTGATGTTGGTAATGAGTATTGAAGAAGACTTTGTTATTTCAATTTTTTGCTTTAATTTTTCTCTTGAGAAAGAACCAGATCTCCCCAAAAAAGAAGAACCTAGATCTCCCTAAAAAAGTTATTTATTTATTTTTCAATTTTGTTTCATTTATTTGCTCTTTTTTATAATTTTATAAAATATTGTGAATTCCATTGTTTTTTTATTAAAAAAAATAGGATTTTTGTTGGTTTGATTTATTTAAGGGTAAAAAGACCTTAATACCCTTCTTACACAAAAAAACCAAGTTAACTCTAATGGTCAACCGTTTAGTTAAGGGTACTAATCTGTTATTTTGCTATAAGTGCAATATTGTTGCAATTTTAGCAGCAATCTTATAATTAAAAATATTCTTTTTATTCCTCTCCACCAAAGATTTGAGAAGTCTTCGCCACTTTACCATTTGTTTTTTCCGGACATAGTTCATGAGAAAGACGAACATGATTGTGTTCACGAGAGACTTCTTTTGGACATAGTTCATGAGAAAGACGGACATTATTGGGTTCAATAGAAGGCTTTTTCTGGACATAGTTCATGAGAAAGACTTGATAGACAGAAATAAAGAGAGGAAAATATATGAGATTTACCTCATTCAACCACTAATTATTTAATAGTAAACTAGATAAGATTTTCGGTGCTTGTTTTTCCAAGTAAATTCCATCAAAGTCAAGAAAACCGGCCTTGCATAATAATTGACTAAAAGAAGTCTAAATTATCCCTCAAAATCCCTATAAATAGGTTGCTCCAAAAGAAACTTTTGTGTCACTCATTACTCATTAGTCTTAAAACATTGCAGAGAAAACATGGGTGCCAAACTTATTAACCTAGAAAATGCCCTCATCTTCCTCCTAGTGCTACTTGCTTTAGCTTTCCAATCGAAAGCTGGACGCATAGTTGTTTATTGGGGTCAAGATGGCAGAGAAGGCACACTCACTAACACTTGTTCTTCAGGAAAATACAAAATCATAAACATAGCCTTCCTCTCATCCTTCGGTGGTGGTCGAACACCTCAAATCAACCTAGCTGGTCACTGCAACTCAGCATCAAACGGTTGCAAAAGAATCAGCCAAGACATTCGTTTTTGCCAAAGTAAAGGCATCAAAGTCTTGCTCTCCCTCGGCGGCGGCATGAAAACTTACTACTTATCATCATCAGATGATGCAAGAAATCTCGCTGACTATTTATGGAACAACTTCTTGGGAGGAAGCTCGAATTCAAGACCACTAGGCGACGCCGTTTTGAACGGTATAGACTTCGATATCGAAGGTGGTGGAGGATCATCTAACTACGCTGAACTTGCTAGAAGATTGTCTGATTACAGCAAAAGAGGCAAGAAAGTGTACTTAGCTGCAGCACCACAGTGTCCATTTCCTGATAGTTCTCTCCATGCTGCACTTTCTACTGGGTTGTTTGATTATGTTTGGATTCAGTATTATAACAACCCTCAATGTTCGTACGAATCTGGCAGTCGTAATAGGTTTAAGAATTCGTGGCAAAAATGGACTACGAGTGTATCAGCTGGTAAGTTTTTTATTGGGCTTCCGGCTTCTTCCGCGGCGGCCGGAAGTGGGTATGTGGCCCCAAATGTGCTTACTTCTCAAGTGCTTCCATTTGCTAAAGCATCTTCCAAGTATGGTGGTGTAATGCTTTGGAATAAGTACCATGATGACAAGAATGGATATAGTTCCAAAATCAAGGGTAGTGTTTAGTTACTTTAAATGTAACACAAAACACACTGCCGTTTCTTGTTTAAATAACTGGCTTGCTCGCTAGCTATAGCCATGCTTGTTGTAATAATATAATATGTGTGCTCGCATGTATATTTTGTTTCTGTTAAAAATGTGAAATTTTTCTAATTTAAGGGTATTTATGGTATTTTATGTATAACTATCGCTAAGTAATTAATTATGGTTTATTTATGGTTAAGTTATGTGATGTTATTAATGATGTAATATTTATGATGTAAATTGATGATATCCTTAATGATGTAAGAATAGTATGGCTATAGTATGGCTTTATCATAGGTATGGGTCAAAATATGGTGAAGTATGTTTTGAGGTATGGGTGTGCCATTACTTGACATCATTGTATTCTTTCTATTTAAAACACCCACATTCGGCCATTGAGAAAAATTGAAGCTATCAAGAGAAGATGGCATGGGATGTATGGATTCTATTGTTTTAATGAAAGAGATTGTTTTCATGAAAATATTTTATAAACATTCTTCTATTATTTTCATTTTCATATTCATGGTTACTTATATTTATTGATGGTTTTATGGATGGTTTAGCAAATATGTTTTTCATGTTCATGTGTTATGGTTTTTATGTTTTTTATGTTATTTATCAATATGATTTTATGGATGTTATTTTGTAGCAAAAAATATGTTTTTCAACTGTTTCCGAAATGAATGAGGTTACTATTATACTTAAACAAATAAAAATATTGGTCTAATCTTATGTACGATAACATCTTTCCATTTTATAGTTCGTATCATTTCATATATATATATATATATTAGATTTTAGGCTTGAGATCCTGCAAAAATTTTCGTGCGAGATTTTGATTAGTATCGGTGTAAATCAGGATCCTACACTACATAATTATTACATTTCATTTTATAATGAATATAATATATATATGGATTTTTATTCCTCTCCACCTAAAGATTAAACAAGTCTTAGACTCTTAGGGCTGACAATGGGGCGGGATGGCCCTCCCTGCGCGTGCCTTTTATTTTTTGAAACCCCATCTCTACATAAAACCCTACAATATATGGAGGGGAGGGATGGGGTATGTTTTTCCCATTTACCTCATTTACCCTATTTATCAAAATTATTTATTAAAATAATAAATATATAACCCAATGAATATGATATAATATATGAAGTAATTCCAAAAAATTATTAATAATCATCTTATAAATATTAAAAATAAACATAAATCTCAAAACTAACCAAATAAATTCAATATTTTTTAAACATAGCATTAAAAAAAAAACTAAACAATAAAAAATAAATATATATTATATTTAAGCGGGGAGGGGCGGGGTAGGGATTATAAAACTCATCCCATCCATACCCATTGCCCGTTTGAGGAAACAGGGGTATATAGCATTTTTAAAATTTTGACTTGTACAACTATCACACTTTAATAACTCTTGTTTAAATAACACCAAAAATGGAATTTGGACAAAAATACCCCCCAGCTTTTCTTTTCTCTTATGGTCCTTCACCTTCTTTCTTTTTCTTTTTCCCAAAACCTCCATTGATGGAGCTTCAATGGAGGTGCCACCGCCGATCGGCGAGTGATCGACAAAACCACCGACAAAACGTCCGTCATATGCCACCCGTTGTAACGGAAGTATCCATTTTCAGTTTCGAGCTGTATGGGAGAGAAACGAAGCCAAACCCAAATTGTCTCCGAACCTTCATCATCCGATCTGCTACTATCTGTTGCGAATCCGACGAAACCGATGGCACCAACGAACTTGACGTCGTTCGATCTTCCACATCCGACTATCTCCGGAGTCAACCGGCACCGTCGTCAGATCGTCACTGTCACCATTGATGGAGGTCGACAGAATAAGTCCCGAACAAACTTGAATTAAGTCTCGAAACGTATTAATAAGTCTCGATAAACTCATGAATAAGTCTCGAATTTGTAAAATAAGTCTCGAAACTGCAAATAAGTCTCGAATTTTTGAGAAAAAAAAATACAAAAGAAAAGAGTAAGTGGGGGTATTTCGGTCTCACCATCTATTTTGGTGCTATTAAAACAAGACTTATTAAAGTGGTGCTATTTGCACAAACCCTCCCCCAAAAAGTGCTATTTAATTTTTGAACCCTTGCAGGTTTTAATATCTATCCTCATTCATGCCCCATCCCCACCAAATTGAAACTTTTCCTTATCCCATAAATGCGGGTCCCCACAGATCCCCGTACCTGCGAATTATTCTATCTTTCCTAACAAGTCCTCACCACTTCTAATGTCTAGTGACAAGAAAACAATCTCTGTCCGATTGAATGAGAAGTCTAAAGTGCCTCTATAAATTTTAAAATATAAAAATTATTTTCTCATTGATATAGATTTTAAAGGCTATTTCTTAAATAAATATTTCAAACAAATCTTTAGAGTTTAGAAAGAAGAAAAATGCCCTTAAAAAAGGAAAGAAGGAAAATGAAAAAAAATAAATAAAGAGTGGCGATATTGGCACCCCTCAAAAACTGTATGTACACCCCCTTTCGTAACCACACCCCTAAAATATTTTAAGGATCTTTGATTTGTAAATAAAGCCCACTTAATACCAAAAATACCCTTTCTTATTTTCATTGTATTATATTTGTGTAAGTACACCCCCATAATCTAATAACTTTATTATTATTTTATAACTTTTTATTCAAATAAATAATTTCTCTTTTCAATTATAATATATATATTATCACCAGAAACAAAGACCCCCAGGTTTTGAATCAAAAGCAATAAACAAAAGATCTAATCACTATCTAATAAAAATAATGTAAATTCAAAACCCATAAACCATAATAAAGAAAATCAAAATTTAAAACAAAACAAAAGTGGGTTCTCGATTTTCTACTTGGTTGTGTTTCGTTTTTCTGCTTTTCTGGCATGTTTCGGGTTTTGTTTTGGTCTTGCTATTGCCCTGTTTCTTTTGGGTTTGTTCCTCTTTGTTCTTTTTGCCTGAGTGGCTCTATAAACTGACAGTTCAACAACAACAACAACAACCAAAAAAAAAAAAAGGAGAGACCTGATGATGAAGTTATATGGATATTGATGACACTGGTTGTTGTGGTCTTTGGGGATTGTTGTGGCCTTTGAGGATTGAAATTTGTATCTAAAATAGAAGTTAGGGATTGAGAAAATAGAATTATTTTTATTATATATGTGAATATCAAATAGGAAATATCTTTTTTCTTTTTCTTTTTTTACAAAGGATTAATATACAATCAATTAATAGTTACTGGGGTTTGTACTTAGTACTTACAAACTATTTAGTCCTTTAAGTAATTTTGATCAAGGGTAATATTGGATTTAAAACAAAATACTAATTGGAGTGTACATACAGTTTTTGAGGGGTGCAAATACCGCCACTCTAAAATAAAATCCAAGACGCATTGAGTTAGGTTTTGCCCAACATAAAAAAGCTCAATAATTGACTATGGTGATGTTGGCATTTGGAAAAACTCCACCCAACTCTAATTTCTAAATATCCCCCAACAAAAAATATATATTTTGAGAATACCCTAACTTATCCTCGATTACTGAACGAATAATAAATAACTACAAGGGTATTACAGTAACTGTACATATATCATTAGGGTATATTAAGATTCGAAGTTCTCTTACCAGTTGCCACAGCTTTCTTCTTCCACTTCGTTTTCTGTTTGTTCGCTCTCGCACAATACTTTTCGAAGCAGTGAAGCCGTCGTTTTTCCAGACAAAAGTTTTTCACAGAAGAAATTTGTAAATTTTTTTCAATCAAAAGAGATGGGGAGAGCCAAAAAGTCTCCTAAATTCGCCACCATGAAGAAGATGATCACCAAAAGAGCTATCAACAAGTAAAATTGTTTCTTCTTCTTTGCTATATTTGTTGTAATTGATATCATTGTATCTCTATGCAGATTTTGATGTTAGTTTTGGTTTTTTGTGTGTATTTTAGTTACAAAGAAGAGGTTTTGAATCCTAACAGGAAAGACCTTACCAAGGAAAAGCTTCCAAGAAATGTGTAAGTCTCTACAACATCAATTTTTAATGGTTTTTGTTTTCATTCCTTTGAAAACAAAAAAATTGATTTTATTTTTATTTTTTCTGCGTGTGATTAGGCCAAATGTTTCGTCGGCGCTTTTCTTCACACACAACACAGCTTTAGGACCGCCTTATCGGGTTTTGGTGGATACTAACTTTATCAATTTCTCCATCCAGAATAAAGTGAGTCTTTTTGTATTGCTGTTTTCATTTCCAATACATTATGTTTTATTATAATTTTGAAATCTATTAGCTTGTTCATTTTGTTAAGTATGCTAGATTTTCAGTCGTTATATTTTGTGAAAAGCTAAGAATACATTGCATCCACTAATTATAATTATTTTCTTTTAAATTATTATCGATTATGCACAACCCCTCTTAGCGAAGGAGGTTGGGGACTTGACTTCCCCTTCACTTATGTGATAGGGTTTCGAGTCCCACCTTTGCCCATTAAATCACAAAGTGGGGAGACTCCTCCCTGTAGTGGGAGTTGTATTCTGGGCTGTGCTATAGCGGTTTATCTTGTCTGGTTCTGGGAGAGCCCTAACACGATAGGTATCTGATGTAAAAATAAAATAAAAATTATTGATGATTATGAAGAACAGAAGCTTGAAAGCTAAGTGTCGTTCAACAATGCTAACTTCTGTATTTGTCTTGTTATTTTGTGTAGTTGGATCTAGAGAAGGGAATGATGGACTGCTTATATGCAAAGTGTAAGTTTTTACTTTCATACTTGTTCAATTATATATGAATTATGAACTTTGATGCTTCTTTTATTCTTCCGAAGTCAATATTTGTATGTTAAATGTGTTGATTTAACAAGGTATTCTAAACTTTAACATGGCTGTTGATGTTGGGTTGGTATTTGACAAGCACTGGGGGCTATTTGGGTTGGCTGTTTAATGTTTATATATTATTTTCTTCTTGTTTGTATTGATTCTGTCTAGCTTTTTTATTTACAGGCACCCTTGTATTACAGATTGTGTGATGGCAGAACTTGAGAAGTTAGGCCAGAAATACCGTGTAGCTCTGAGGTATGTTCTCAATTATTTTAATTGCACCGCTCCTGTACACATTTTAAACTATCTTATTTGCACTGTTGTGTTGAGGGCTTCCAAACTATTGAATGCATGTTTCATATATGTTTATTAGGATATGAATGATGAATCCTGTGCACTTATAATCAAGGGACTTTTTAGCTTTAAGCTAATGAAGATTTGCTCTCAATTTGGTTTTCAGGATTGCCAAGGATCCTCGTTTTGAGAGACTACCCTGTACTCATAAGGGAACCTATGCTGATGACTGTCTTGTTGATAGAGTTACTCAGGTATGAATGGAATCTGATAACTACAGTGGCATTTTTTTTTTTCGTCTGCATAGGTATTCAAGTTTATAAACTATATATTTTATTTATTTAAATAAATGAAAATGGATTTTTTCACACTTTGATTTGAGATGGCCTTAATTGGATTAAAGTTTTCTTTATGCATATTTTTTTGATCTCAATGTTCATCTATTGCATGATGTAAATATGCTTTGCCATGTCTAGTCTGTCACAATTTTCTTTGTTCAATTTGGATCCTTATTGTTCTGGTGTTTGAATATGAATGCCATTGTATACTATTCTTTATCATTTCTAATAATTTACATGAAAATGTTCAAAACAGCATAAATGCTTCATTGTTGCTACATGTGATCGAGATTTGAAGAGGAGAATTCGGAAGGTAAGATCGACTGTTTGTAGTTTGACACCGCATTACATGAAATTGGACTTTACTTAAGAATGCTTGTTTACTGGCAGATTCCTGGTGTGCCGATCATGTACATTACTCAACATAAGTATTCAATTGAGCGGTTGCCAGAAGCAACAATTGGTGGAGGTAAGTTGCAACTATATCCGTTTATTGTCTATCAATTGAAAAACAATTTTTCCATATATCTTTCATTGGCTATATCGAATTCCTGTTTTATTTTTTCTATACTTACAAGGTGTGTATATTGTTGCAGCTCCAAGAATATGATAATTGGAGGAGGATCCTTGATCCTTGATTGGGGAGTCTGTGTCTTCACTTATGCTGTTTCAAGTTTAATCAGCTCAGGCCACAAGAATCTAGTTATTATATGCTCTTCAGAATTTTGTGTATTCCTATGTTAATTTTGATCAATTCTTTATTGCATTGTTCCAGAATTCATATTATATCCTTCAATTAAGTAGACTTTTGATTGCCGTCATCTACAGTCATAGATCACTGCTTGGATAATTGCAGTTTATGAGGAGTTTAAATGAGAAGTAAGTAGAATTATTCAGAATTTGGGAAATAAATGAAAAACAAATGACTTTCTGCTTGGATAATTGCAATTTATGAGGAGCTGTGCAGCAACTGACAGCAGTAATATTATACAAATTCTTCATTGAAAAGTAGCTTTACAGATTCCCACACCTTTTTTCTTCCATATGAGCATACCAGCTTTAAAAATGGCATTTGAAGAAAAAAGAAAATATACTACTAGTATACAATTGCAATTAATCAACATGAATGCCCAGGAAGGATGCAGTTAGTTACATACAAACCCACACATACAGAAACATAAACCTAAGCATCCTTTCTGGCAAAAATTAGGGGGGGAGAGAGAATCCAAAAATTAAAGAATTATCTACTTCAAATCTACTTGGAAATACGCCAGGAATCATCCGTGATGAGATCAATACCGTTATAAAGTCGTGGATGCAACATTTGTTGAATTTGAATTTTCTTTGTCTTCTGGTAGGGGTTTAACATATTTCCCTATTGTCTTCTGGTGTTGCCGGCTCCTCATCCTCTTATGTTTTTCTTTACTTTGTTGCTTCCTCTTCTCTTTCCGTTGATTCAATAGTTTCCTTTCTTTCTCAATCACACTTGGACAGACGACCTCACCAGTGATGGCCACAGCCATCGTCTAGTAGCGTGATCAGAATCTGCCTCGTCCGCCATGTCTTCATCCATACTCTTTAAAGTGCTGTATGAGAACCATTTTACCCACATTTTACCTCTCCGGCTATTAAACTTGTGGTGTTCTTGCATGGCACCGGTCTCAGGGTTCACATATAGCATGCGTCTTCCACTGTGATATGCCCAGACATTTACAAGTAGCTCAAGCAGACGTGAATAACAATGTTTGTCCTGCGGTAAACATATTAAGACAAATGGATAAACACATAGCTAATGATCTGGGAAAAGAATATAAGGAACAAATAGTAGAACCACTATTGGCATAAAAAACCAAAACCATAACATTGGAAAATAATAGGGAGCATAAGTTTGATTCTTGCTACATATTCAGATAAAGAGAAATAGATAGTTGTTATGTTTAATCTAGGGACTAGGAGCAGAAAAACAAGACATCAGAATAGTTACAATAGGTAAATGGCAAAGGAATAACAGGAAATCTATCTCTTTGGACAAAAGGTCAATTTGAATTTAGGGCCATTTTTGAGCTGGGAGGTGCCTTGAAAAGAATTGCAGTACCCAGTTCATGCGGCAGAAACCTTGATCCTAGTTACTAGTAAAGTGTCACCATAGAAACCTAAATGGATGGGGACAAAAATTTCTCTCAATGAGAAAAGCAAACCCAAAATCTAAAAAGCATAAGCAAGTTACCTTTGAGAAACTAAGATAACAGCGCCCATTTAGATGGTGTTCTTTATACATTTGTACATCCAAGGCATCCACAAACATCCTGCAAACAAGAAAAATTTGGTGAATGAATACTTCTGACATAAGTTGGCACAAACTCTCAAATTGCTAGGATGGAAAAGCCAAAGGTGACTCCACGGACCTTGAAAACATAACAAACTCCAGGAAGGACCTAGTAGGCAAAACCCAACTCTGCATTACAGACCATGTATCCCCATCTCCAGGCATGGGAGGTAAAGGATCAAAATCATGCTTTATGCCGTACATCCTCTTAAGAGACTCGGAAAAAGCAAACCTTCAACAATCCATAGATTGGATACACCAAGTCAGTTATCCATACAGGAATGATAAAGCAATTGAACTCACAAATTTATAAATAATTGTGGTTTAAGTGATCAACATCACAGCTCTTACTTGCAATTTCCAGCATTTATAGCGTCACAAAAAGTCCAGAAATCCTGTTTCAAGGGGTTTCTTGAATCCATGTCCATGCGAACCCAAAAATAGAGTGCATCACCATGCCTTCGCGTTGGATGTCATGCAGCAATGCATTTTCAGCAATACTAGACAAAGATGCCTGTTTACGCCCAGAATGAGAAAGAAAGCGCATCAAGGACACAGACAAAAATGTTGCAACTGGTCTGCTGCATTCCAACCCAAAAAAGATAACCCAGAAGTGGAAGTGAACAAGCTCATGTGGTGATTTATTTTCTTTTAATAGGAGATTTTGTAAAAGTTTTGACTTCACTAATTTATTTCCGTCTTTCAAAAATTTCTTAAATTTCCGTAAATGATATCAATTTTAAGTGCAAGCACAATTTGAATCCAAAATCTCGTGTGCAATGACAGAGATTCTGAAATTGGTACAGACTATAAAGTAAACATAATGACATAGATGATGGTTACCAAAAAAATCCTATAGTTGAATATATTGTCCTAAATATGTATTTCAAAACGAAATAGACAACATATTTTGAACTTAATCTCGAAAAGCAGTAACTGATCCAAATATCCCGCAATAACATCTGTCTTTTCATATTCATAAGGCTGGCCAGAATCCACATTTTCAATTTTGTATGGTTGTCTTAATTGTCCATAAAATTTAGTTGCACGTATATTAATTTCAGCTGAAGGAAAAAAAAAAAACATAAAGCAGAGACAGAGAGAGAGAGAGAGAGAGAGAGAGAGAGAGAGAACAGAGAGCAGTCACACACATTATTTGCTGTTGCTCTCCAAGACTGAAATCCTATCCAGGCATTCTTGTGTATACGGTCAACCCGGTTAGCAATTGCAAAAAAGGCTCCATATTCATCAAGGGTATCTCGATAGTAAGGGTTGGTAAGAAGCGGCAGACGGGAGGGTGCATCAACATCATCCGTTCCACGTCTTCGACCTTTGTTAGACTGCAATTACAAAGCCACAAATTTCCATTAGACTGGAAGATAGATGCTTTTTTTTATGCAGATGATGGAAAATTAAGGTTACAAGCATATATAGTTCAAGGAAAACGGGGAACAAAAGAAAGTATGCCACAAGAGTCATTTAGTTGGAATTGTAAAAGCATGTGTAACAAACATGACTTAAAACTCCCAAATATGAGAGATAAGTGACAACTAATCAGTAAAACTGACTTCAGTGTCAACAGTGCAGTATTAGCACTTGTCATTTCTTTACACTTGCATTATAAAAATCATAAGGAACTAGAAGGTTATTGAATATGATATATTTTTTTTTATAACGAGGAAAAAATAAATTATCATGCACGAGCACCTTTTGGAAGTAAAATTATATAGATCACACCACATTCATTTTACAGGGTTCATCTCTATCAAATGATTGACAATTAGTAGTAGGAATACAAAAAATGATTGCCCCATTGAGAAGGGAAACGAATAATAAATTTTCCATCTTAAAACTTTGCATAGTAGACAAAGTTTGGGATGGTACAAAAGATAATAATTTTTCAATCGTTCATGTATGATGTAGAATTGAAATGAAACGAGAATTAAAGGGCGCCACAATGTTCTTGCTGACTCACCAATCCAATTCCACGATAAAGTGATTTATGGTGCAGAAAAGGCCAGGTTCCTTCCCCGAAGTAAGGTTCATAAATGCACAATGGTTGACCTGTCCTTTCAAGTTCCCCTTCGTCTCTTTCATGCAAATCATTTTTAGTCCGATCAGCCCTTTTGGCATTTCGATACACCTCATCCCATGTTCGTTGAGATTGATCAGTCCGATCTTTTATCTGCACAGTGAAAGTTCACAAATGAACATGTCAAATAATAGCAAGACGTTTCAAGCCAAAATTGATGAAAGATGTATCACTGCCCACCATAACTCTTACCTCTTCTTCCTCTCTCTTTCTAGTGTTGAATGTGACAGTACTTCTTTCTTCTTTCCAAATGGCATACAAAAAGAGTCATCAGTTGCAGGCATAGTACCATAGCTCTCTCTTTGAGTTTGGTTCCACTGCTCCTCCAACTGGTTTAAAAATCTGTCACTTCTTAAAGATCTATCTTCGTATGTCGAATTTAAGAAACTCTCAAATAGATGCCACTGCCATTCTTCTTTCAACTTGGGAGAAAGTTCTTTAATAGCCTTGGGAAGAGCAACTTCTGATGGAAGCTTGAGAACATTTTTAAGTAGCAAAGCATAGCCTTCAATAGTTTCCCAAACCATCAGGTTCTTGACAGTACCTCTTCCAATAGAGGCAATATTGCGAGCAAGAGGTGACAATTTTCCATTTGTAATTACTTGTGATACAATCTGAGTCAGAATCCTAATATATTTCCTTGGGGAACAGATAGCCATTCACCCTGTCATCAACCTATTGTTATTGCACTACAGTTAGTATTCACTTAACAAACAAAACTTTGCAACATAAAATATGATTAACAAAAATTAGGGTGCATATTGTGTATGTGTTGTCCCATTTTTGCTAAAATGCCAAAGAGAAAGCAGCAGTTGGAAGCATACATATTTTCTAATGTTGGAGAGATCTGGGGCAATGACTAATTTCTCCAAGCACATGGCTTTTGTCAAAATTTCTGGAAAAGATTGCTCCTCAAGGAAGGATCCATATATCACAACATCAGCCGTGCGAAGAACACTATCAACATCGTCACTAACTGTTACGTGCTTCACAACTCCTCTTGGATAATTCAGGTTAAGAGCAATGGCCTGGGGAAATGAAAAAATTGCTAAAACTTGGTTAATTAACAAATAGCTTAGAAAAGTTCATCCACTATCAACTTCAATCAGAGTTTCATGGATATGTAATTAAATCCATACCTCAACAGCCACACTATAATTGCTAGTTGAATCCCTGCTTAAAAGCATTATCTTGATATGAAAATTTGGTTCACTTTCTACTAAGTTGTCTGGAAAAAGTGGTCTTAAAGCCCGTAAGATGAGAGAATGTTCTAGCCATAAACCCCTGTACAGAAATTCACTTCCTACAATTGCAATTACAAGATCATTAGGACTATAGCCCATCTTAACCCTTATATCATTTTGGGAAAAGCCATTCGAGTATCAGCTTCCAATGTTTTGGCAGGAGAACCCGGAATAATATAATAGTTTCCAGTATCGAATGCAGAGTAAAGCATCTGCAAAAAGCACAAAAAGATATCAAATCATTGGAAATAAATTCTGAATTCACCTTAAGGGTAATCATAGTTGCAATTGTCTTGAGTACTAAAAAATATGTTATTGCTTTAATGAGTCAGAATTACTAATTTTTACCATATCTGATGTTATTTACATCTCCTTTCCATACATAGAAATAATTAATAACAAAAGAACTTATTACAAATTTAAATATATGTCCCTTCAACCCATTCGTCAAAACTCTATCCTACAATGCCATTTAATAAAAGGTCCACTAATGTCTACAGAACAAAACATTCATGCAACATTTATTACCGGCAAAACATAGTCTGGGAAGGCAACAACATTAGCACGGTTGAAAACTTTTTTCCAATCATTTAGAAGCTGAAGTTGCCCACTTGAATTGTATTCTCTTGAACGGATAGCTAGGTTCTTTCATGGATGGTCCATATGAGAGGTAAAGACTTGAAAGGTTCCTGTGTAAGACTGTAACAAGTAAAATCAATGACTTTTCTTGACTTATGATAATTAATCACTCAAAAGTTATAGACTATAAACTAAAAGACAGATGAAAGAAAAAAATTAAGTAAAAAGCAAAATTTGTAAGCTCATTTAGAGAAAATAAAATAGAATATTCTACCTAGCAATGACACCCTTGGCTTCAATAGAGTTCACAAGTATGCCATCATAACTGCAAAAGATACATCACAATGAGATATAAACAGAATTCACTATATCCAAAAAAAAAAAAAAAAACCAAGTCCAATCACTTGAAACGGTAAAGAACAGGCAACCTGGCATGGTTGCAGAATTAACTCCGTAGTCATACGGGATCAAATATCTAGAGTTTAACCATAGTAGATATGGTGTAAACATTATATCAATTTGCTTAGTTTATCATAATGGATGGTAACCTGATGATATTCAGAAAAATCATATTCTGGAATCAACAAAAATTGGACTCCAATGGAGAATATGAAGTACCAAAATGCTGAGTATAATGGTTGAAATTTGTACTAATTTTGAAATTAAGAGAATTTCTCGGCCATACAACTTCAGACATAAAACATTCAGTGGACTTACAGTGAATACCCACATAAAACATTCAGTGGACCAGAATCTACAACTAACGGTGAAAACTGCAAGGCATTTCATGCAAGTAGTTCAACAGTTGAACATACTGTTCTTCCACTCACTGGACCAAAAGGCTTTCTATTAGTTTTCTTCCCAGTATATCTAGATTGAATACTAATATATTTAAGACATTAAAGAGAATTTTTCTTTTAATCAGATTAAGAGACATACTTCAGCCAATTGACAGAAGTCCCCATCTCAATACTGGTTTGAACAATGATGACTGGAGCTTCTATATTTTCCCAAACTTCACGTGCAGGACCATCTTCAAGGGAGTAAACCTGTCGAAAGAATGAAAGAATGTGATGCTAAAATGAATTCATATCCCATCAATAATAATAATGTCTCCATAATGTAGTTAAATGAATCTTGTAAACATCTGTAAATAAAGCGATTATTTTCCTCTCTTGTAATTACAACGTTCTAAGGTTGAGGGCCTAATTTACTGTAATCCCCAAAATCTGGGGAAAGCAATTAGGCAGACTTTTCAACTGAAATGTAAATGGATGGCTCACATCAGTTCAAGTAGCATTACAAAAAAATTCAACTGAAATTTGAGATGGAAATTTAAAAGAGGAACAAGAGAGGTTCTCTAAATATATAAATGAGTCTCATACTTCGAACGAACTTATCCAATACCTCCTCACTTCCAACCAAAAGTGAATGTGAATTGAGGCTATAGAATATTGATACTCTCAATTTTAAATTCTATACACAAGACCAAAAGTGAAGATGAAGCAAATGCAGATACCTTAATTGCATAGCCAATCTCTTTCAGCGCGACCGCAACAGTCACCATCAGCAATTGTTGTGGATCAACCAACAGATCGGCGAACACCTTCAAAAACAAATCAAAATCAATATTCAAACACAGAAGCTAACTAACAACACTGCATTGCTGAGATTACTGACCAATGCAAGCTGTGGCTTTCTGTATCCAAAACGATGTAGTGTCCTATCCAAAACAACAATCAAATTCTCCTCTCCAGCTTCTCTTTGGAATTTCTCCATAAGCTTCAAAGGCTTGAACGAGAAATCCTCACCAAAATCCAAAAGACCCATCTCCTTCAAGAAATTCAAATCACCGGGAAACGTGTCCGGTTCTCGCAACGAATCGTCCGATTTGTCCATCACTGAACCAGGCAAGAACATCTGGAAGAGAACCACGAAGAAGAGGAAGACAGCGACGGTGCAAATCCATTGAAGATAGTCAAGCTTCTTGAAAAGCAAGAAACGTGAGAGTCTCGATCTGGGTCTCTGCAAAAACGCGTGCCTGTCGTTTCTTGACGACGAGGAACGACCAAGATTGTCCCTCTTCAATGGAACAACCCCAGCATCTAGAGAACCCATTTACGTTCCTCCCATCAAAAATTTACACTTATAAAGTTAAACACATGCAAATCAAACACAAAGTCGCAGAAGACTTAAACCACAATTTCTTTTCAAAACAAATGATTAGAAGAAAGTGAAGTCGCAGTGACTGAGACAGACTTATACTACAAGATGCTTGTGAGTAGAGTAAAAGAAAGAGAGAGGCCAGAGAGGAGAGAGAAAGAAACAGTGAGCCAGTCAGGTAAAACTGATGACGTGACGTCGGTCTCTCTCTTCTCCACTGATGACTTCTTGTGAGAAGAAGAAGAAAGAAAAACAGATTTTTATTTTACGAAAAAAAAAAAGCAGCGATTTTTTATTTATTTTATTTTTTGTGATTTCTTATTTTGAAAACCAGAGAGTCAGAGACAGTGGATTAGCCTGTGAGCTGCAAATTCGGGGGAGAATCTATCATTTTTCGCTTACACGTGAGAATTGTCTTTTTGAGCATTTTTCTTCATTTTCCTTTTGAAATTAAAACCAAAAAAATTATATAAAAATAAATAAAATAACAATGTCGGTTGCATTTATGTCGTTTTCATGATTTTTTTTTTTTTTTTTTGGGAAGGAGTCATGAAATTTATTATGCTAGATTATTATCTGATTTTACAATCCAGTAATTTTTTTCTTATCACTTTATTGACTATGTCATTTATTTTAAATAATTCATTTTAAAAAACATATATTTATTTAATTATAAATAATATATATATATATATTTAAAGATTACAACTATTGAAATAAAACTATCGAGATGACAAGATCAAATAATACCCGTTGGTCCGAATAACTACTTTCACAATTCTTATAAAATACGTATGGTGAAACTCAAACCCCTCAAAGCCATGGTGAAAAAGAAGTGTACTACCATTTCTATTAGAATTTGACGTACAATTACAAACAAGTAAGTTTGTACATCTAATAGAAACCGAAATAAACCATAAAATAGTCACTCTCATTTAGTCAAATTTAGAAGCTAATTAACCAGGTGGATTGTAAATAATGGAGGAATGACAAATATTTTATTAGCGTTGGTTTGAATAAATTTTAGAGCGTGTGACAATAAATTTTAGGAGCTACTCTATTGGTGAAAAAAAAAAAAAAATTGATATTAAATAAAATATTTGACAACTTGGACAACTGGACTTTATGGGGATTATCAGCTGTCCAATTTGATGATAATAAATCCTCTCTATTTTATTTTTTTTTTATTTTGAAAAGATAAATCCTCTCTATTATTATTTCAAAAAAAAACTCTTTCATTTCTATTTTTCTTCTTTTGTTTTTCTGAATTGCTCGATATACTAATATTATGGTAACTATGCAGTGCCAGGCTGCCAGCTAATAAGTGGAGATTTGTTTTTGAAAAATGGGATTCATTTGAGAAAAAATAAAAATAAAAAAAAATAAACCCACATGCACCACGGAGTTGTGGGTTCGAGTTCTCCCCTTAAAAAAACCTGAATTCATGTAATACTGTAATACTTTATAAGAAATAAAAAATTAAATTTAGAGACAATCCTAATCAAATATTTGACTTTATGTATTTTTTCTATTTAAAAGATTCATCAAACATTTTTTTTTATTAAGACTAATGCTATACAACCCAAATAATTAACCAAAATTTCAACCCAAATGATGTGGCAAGTGATTTTTTCATTAATCACATAACATGAGATGATGTGATTAATGAAAAAATTACTTGCCACATCATTTTGGTTGAAATTTGGATTAAATTTTTGGATTGTCTAGTATTAGTATATGATTAATTGAGTAGTCAATTTGAGGCATAATATACAAATTTGGATATGGTTTTTTATTTATTTATTTATAGAAACCATATATTATAGAATTTTGGTATGATATTATATACAATTATTATTTCATATAAAATTTTTGTTTTGTATTTATTTTTGTTTTTAAATATTACAATAATTTGGGGATTAGGGAGAGAAAATACTCGAACCCATAACCTCATAGTATAGATGTGAGGGTCATACCACTTGACCAACCTTGTCTTATCGTTTTGTATCTGCGTTGCATCTTGGTTTTAACAATTAACTAATTCAAACTGAAAAGACTAACAAGCAACGCGTTTGTAGTCCAACGGTTAGGATAATTGCCTTCCAAGCAATAGACCCGGGTTCGACTCCCGGCAGACGCAGTCTTTTCAAAATTTTTGTCATATTTTGCCATTTTTTAGATTTCCAAATGAGGTCGTAGGGGAAGCTATAATGGTTCAAACTTCAAACAAAAAATTGGTTGGGAAGGTTAGTAAGAGAGTGCCAAATGGGATTGAAAATAATTTGGCATCAATACATATTATTTTCTACAGCCAACAAAATCGCATCACATATATTGAAAATTTATAGTAATTTCAATAGAAGGATTAATAAGAAAGAAAAGAAAAAAAAGAAAAAAAAAAGGTTGGGGTTACATTGGCAAATGATAAAGTTCGTCAACCCGGCAGCATTGTGATTGGTTAAACAAGCTGATTCAGAAGCTTCTGCAGTCGCCGTATGTACTGAATTCCTTGATTGCAGAAGGAACATCAAAACAGGCCATTTCAATAATTACCCAGACCATGTGCAAACTTGACCCACCAAAAACTATGAAACAATGAGCACCTTAGTTTGCCAAGCCTTCAAGATTCCATGACTGTAACTGATGAGCAAATATATGACCCGGTTGGCAAGTTGAAGTTGAACTCCATCCAGGGTTTATCAACACTTATTGGCTTTGCAGAAACATATCGTATGGCTTCTCAGCTTGCTATAATCTGCCTAAGGGGGACTCCTCGGCATGATCATCCACCAACCAGAGGCCAAAATCGTGGAAACGTTTTATCTTCTTTTCGAAACCAATGATATAATTATTATGGATGATTGCATGCATTCCCTTTGTTTCTTTCACCCATGTCTTGTTCTTGAAATATAGTCCTCCAGTTGGGAATGCTGCCTGGGGCAACAGGTAGAGATCTGCCTGAAATATCAACGGTATATGATAGTCAGAAGAATCCAAAACGTGGTATTTGAAGATACTTTTGACATGTTATCCAGAAATGAGACTAATTTCTTTTGTTATTTGAAGTACATCCAACAGACAAGAGCAGGGAAAAAATAAAAACTCAAGGAAAGCCTCAAGCGCTTGACAGATTACATATTTAATACACCATCCACAAGAACCACCTAACACATTCTAAATTTCTAATGACAACCAACTCAATCCAATACATTGGAATTTTCAGACATCAATTTTACTCCATATTCCTTACATGACTTAATTTAAAAAGATAATAATCCTAGCATTTGTAAGAAGTACTAATATATTCACTTTCACAGGAACAACCGTGTGACAACTGCAATTCTGACACAGGCGAACCGAATAATGAGAGTTTTGGGGATAAAACTCAAACAGCTGGAATTAGTAAGAAGAATCAACAGGTTGACGATAAGAAAACCCTTGAAATACAAATATAGTATCTACTGAGGAAAACCATTTGGGAAGATGATGCCATGAAATTATTCGGCTATAATCAAACCTATTTTCAATTATCAACGTGACACATGCTTCGCATAAGAGAGGCTAAGGCATGAAACATATAATTTTCAGCATAAATCACAACGCTGAGACACATCTTGAGGTAACTAGGCGTTTTCAGCTAAACATCAAAATGATGAAATCTTCTAGGAGTTGCTGCATTTTTGCAAACACAGTGGCAATGGCAAAAAATATTTAAAGAAGATACCTGTCCAGCAGTTTTCATCAACGCCCAGTTAAAGCCAGGCTGATCATTTGCTTTCTTTGCTCTGGACCATGGCTCAGCTTGAAGCTCCTCAATCCATTTCTTCATAACTAATTTTGCTCCAGCTGTGGGCCGCATGTAAATCATGCAACTACATATGTAAGGCCGCCCTTTTTTCCCTGGAGGCGGCAGATCATGGGAGTGATCAAGAGGTTTCACCTGCTCCCCCAAAAGAAAAGAAAAAAAAGTTAGCTTAAATGCAAAATAGTTTCAAAGTATCAAAATCATAACATGTCCAGTGTCTTCTGCTGTGTGGTTCAATTACGGTATAAAATTAAACTTTGCATCAGAATGCATACAAATAAGAAGCAGAGACAGTGAGTACATACCGCAGTCATGTCATCGGTGAAGTAGACATCATGATTTCCCTTCATATATGGAAAGGGATCTTTCAACCAGACCATATCGACATCATTGTACATAACATTATATCCGAGCTCCAATATGTGCAGCAGGTGACGAGGCCTTCGTGATGTAAAATTGAAGAATCCCTACACCAACAAAACCAATCAAAGAAGAACGTTTCACAATTCAACAACGACCAATAAATCAAATTACACTACAACAAAGACCAATAGACCAATTGCAGAATTAATAACACAACAAAAATGCTGATAATTGTCAAGTAAAATGATCATTAAAAGCACTAGACTAGCAAAACACTATAATAGCATCATTTACTAAATTACTATCAACAAAATAAAAATAATATTTTTAACCTGAGAACCGAATTTATGAGCAGTTGGAGAATCGGGAGCTGGAGGGACGAGGACAGCGTGACCAGGCCATTTCTGGTTAACAGTATAAAGAGTAGCGTAATCCTCTGCAATGACGAGCACTTTATCCTGATGTTTTTGCCTCGTAATGCTAATCAACCAATTGTTCAAAAACGGCAAGTAAGGCTGACTCACAGCACACACGATCACAGTCCCGTTCTTGGCCACAAACGACGCCGCTTGCGGCAGCGTGTAGTCGCGCCATTTCGCTAGAGAAGAAGGGTTGTTTGGGAACAAGAATTGGGGGGCTCCAAACCAGGGCAGGATAACTCCGAGTATAACTAAGAGGGAGAGTAAAAGTAGGAGAGTTGTTCGGTTGAGTAGAAACATTGGTCTGTGGAAGCTCGCTGAAGTGCGAGGAGAGATTGGGTAGGGATCTGAGAAGAAGGGGTTTTGTAACGGTCTTTGGTGAAGGAATTGTGACATTGTTGCAACTATTAATTAATCAATATACTAATAATGAATTTCAAACATAAGTTTATATCGGGATTTTCTTACAAGGTCAAGGATTTTTAGTGTGAATCTAAGAGCTGAGTGAGTGAGTTTGAGATTGGATCTGTTCTGTTATGGTCATGGTGGCAAATCGCAGTTTTCAGGGTCCGGTCTCTCGGTGTTGAATCCGACTTATTTGTACTGACCCGAATTCGAATAGACGCTTCCGGTTGGGCATCTTGAACCGACGATATTTATTTATTTTTAATTTTTTTTACAATTTAAAATTGAAAACCTTCGGTTCAAGCCCTTTGATGGGTAAATAAAAGAGAAATTAATTTTCAATAATTAAATGCATCAAAAACAAAAATACGCTCCATGTTTAATAGGGATGGCAAAATTATCCACAGATACGGATATCCGTAAGAATCTGCTCCATTTAAAATTGGGATAGATACTATTACTTCGGGGATGGAGCGGGGATGAATATCATCATAATATCCATTTTATTTTCGGGAATGGGGATGTATATCGTCTCTGTGTTATAAGTATGGAACTCATATTCTCCATATTGGTATGATATTGTCCGCTTTGGGCCTAAGCTTGCATAGATTTGCTCTTGTGACACTTCCCAAAAGGTCACATACCAATGGAGGTTGTTTCCATACTTATATACCCAAGATCATCCCCATGTCTAGCCAATGTGAGACTTTGGTTGTATACCCAACAATCCTCCCCTCGAACAAAAGACCATCATTATCTTCACGGTCCGGGCCTCCCCTTAAGCGATCATCCATCTGTCAATGCTGGGTGGGAACCTCCATCAAGGTCACTCCTCTCCACCGTGCCAGAGCACACACCTTACGTGAAGCACCGGAGCATTTCTTGCCTCAAGAGCTAACATCACAGACCCATCGCGAACTACCTGGGGGCCACCACCTCCTGGTTTGGTTCGGCTACGGCTGGCTAAGTTTATGGGTCGGCTCTGATGTCATTTGTTATAAGTACGGAATCCACATTCTCCACATTGGGTATGATATTGTCCGCTTTGGGCCTAAGCCAAAACAGATTTGCGCTTGGGACACTTCCCAAAAGGCCTCATGCCAATGGAAGTTGTTTCTATACTTATATACCCAAGATCATCTCCATGTCTAGCCAATGTAGGACTTTGGTTGCATACCCAACACTATGTATATCCATCCCCATCCGGATCCATTATAGATTTTAATAATTTAATAACTACTAATTATATAAGTATTAATTTTTTTATTTGAACTTCATTGGATGTATTTGTTTCTCCTTTTAAATAGGATAAAATGTACTATTACACATGTTAGTTACAATTTTCTTTGTAAACTATAATAATTTACATTTTTTTTTTATCGGATACGGATATAGATGGAGCGGAGGTGGATCTCTCTCTACCTCAATTCGGGGATTATCCGAATCCGCCCCGTCACTTAGAATGGGAATGGATACAGGGATGGAGATACATATCTCAAACGAATACGAGGATGGATATTGGTGTATCCATCCCCGATCAGATCCATTGCCATCCCTACTGTTGAATGCTGTGAATAATTTCAATATTACAATAGCATTATGAATCCTGTTGTATGAGAAAAACTTGACAAAACTGAAGATATTAATTATTTATGTAACCTGGTTCTTCGATTTAGTTAGTTCCATAGGTGTACAATCACCACAGCAAAGAATAACTCTCAAATGCCAAACCCAGATAGCAGATACAATGTGCACATTCTCATTCTCACACAGTCACACAAGTCCTTATTCGTATTTGGTTAGCATCTACTTCTAGACAGAAAAGATGGGAAAAAATAATCATAATTCATAAGGTAATAATTCAAGAAAGTTTTTAAGCATTTACTCTACAAACATCACCAATAAGCATTATCAACATAACCTATTCATTCCCAGATGTACACTTCTCAACTCAGATCGGTTAATATGCACAACTAAATTTCAACAATCATTTATCAGGGCTACAACTCAGTGACCAGAGACATCTTAAGCATCTTCATACAGGGAGTTTATACACAATTTGCTTATTTATTAAAGAAGCCAAGAGAAAAGGATTGGAGTAGGAGATACTGATTGATTGGTGACAAGAAACCGGCTCATAGTCAGCAAGCATATGAGATGATCGATGGAAACTCCTGCCTAAGTGGCATCTTCAATTTGCTTTGATAAGTATTTTCATGAAACATAACCGGCCTTCAGCTTTGACGTTTTCTGTTTGACAAAGAAAGCCGATAGCACACTTTTGCTGCGGACAGGGGCACGTATAATCTCACGCCTTGGATTGTCAAATGATCTAAATGCTGTCAAAGATTTGTTGCCCTCTATATCCTGCAAAAAAAAGACATGACTGTTACACTTATGGTCTCTCATGTATTAAGACAGGTACTCAAGTAATGGAGGTGAAGCACAGTTTATGACAGAACAAGCAATGATCCAAAATCAACACACATAAGTTTTCTGCTAAAGAGAGGCCCATCAATGAAATTCCTCAAATACAAATCAACAAACAAAATACATGGCAAACAAAATCATGCACATAGTTGAATGATCATATCATTTGATCAAGCTGATGTTATAATCACATTCTTTTAGAAACCACAAAAACAAGATTAATAATATCATTCACACCTAATTTGTCCATCAAATAAAACATATGCCGCAAGTGCCTAAAACTATTATGTATAAACTATAAACTATCAAAAATGTGCTAGTAGAGACTATCCCATGATATAAATGCATTGAAACATAGTCAATAGTCTCTCACAAGCGCACGCACACACAAACTAACGCATGCACACACCGCACAGCTTTCTGTTGCTAGATGTACAGGATATGATCCTGGGAACTCATAAAGGCCCCAAGTTCTCAACCACTGGCCATGGACTATTAGAAGAGTATAGCTGAACTCACAAGCTGAAATTCAACAAAATTAACGCATCAGTTGCTGCTTGTTTGATAAGTGCAAGAAAAAAGTCTCCAATAGTTGACAGACATCATTTTAACATATTTTTTTTACCAGGATAGATAAGGCATGGTGCCTCTCTGGTCAAGCTGTGCAGTGCTAACATAACTACTAAGCACAAGAAGAGCCTCTGCTTTCTTGAATACCCAGGATTATCCATGCAAAATACCTAGTAGCACTTACAGAGCACAGTACTTAAACTCTTAAGCCACTAATTATTCCTTTTCTTTAATTTCAAGCATCCATCAATACAACATGTAGATGAAGTTTCTGAGCAAACCGCTGAATACAGTGAAAGATAATAAAAGTCATAATTATTTTCTACTACCTGAAGTAAATTGCAATATTGTTTTTTTCTCTTTTAAGCAAATCTCCAAGAGAGTCCTTAGAGAAATTGCAATATAGTCCGTATGCAGTCCCATCTTGCATAAAATCTAACCCAGTATTAAAAACAACTGTCCTGCTCCAGAGCCAGGATGAAAAAAACAACCATGACTACCAACCCAGATCACCCAAAACCTAAAACTATTTTGTAGCAATGCAAAAGTACATCAGTTTCCAATATTTCCAGTTGACGAAGCAGAAAGAAGAAAGTAGAAATGACAATGTTTGCAATGTTCACCATAACAGCTAAAAGCTTACATATTATCAACATTATAGACACTTTCATAATAGATGTGAAGTGGAATTATGAAATAGAAAGCATAGAACAGACAAGCCTTGCACAACCAAATTGAGAACAAAAGATTGAACACGCACAAAGATTCAAGAAAACAATATGCCCAGAATAACTCCATTTATCAATTTTTAATTATGAAACATGCAATTAGAAGATTGTTGGGCATGTCGTTGTTCTTGTTGATCTTGGCATTACCCTGCGAGCAACACCAAATGTTTGCTTAACTGCACTAGATGCAGGACCTCCACTTGATACTTGAGCAGGGACCGCAGAGGATTTTGAGCGTATGCTCTCTTCATTATCTGCATCAATGAGATTTTCACTATCAGATCTTTTCTTACCATTCACTAACTGCTCCATTCTGAGCAGAATTAAATAATAGTATGAGGTACCTTCTTATTATACATACCTAACAGATGGAAAACCCCAGAAGTTTTTGGCTCTTCGGTGCTGCACAGTACACAAAATCAATAGCCTTTTACGCTATTTAAAATTATTTACATACGAAGATATGCAAATAGAAAAATCAGAATTGATTGATATTCAAGAATAGTTTTATACAAACCTTGTCAAAGCATGTTGTGCCCCTTTTAGGGTAGATTTAGTTTCAGAGGCCAAATGCCAGGAAAGAGTTTTTGCGGCAGTAACACCTAATGTAGTGCATTTTAGTCAAGAAATTCAATTATCACTCAGCTGAACAAGAAAATTTTTGTATCCAACATAGAAATCAACAAAAAAAAAAAGACCTTGGTGTTGCCTTAGAAAACCCCAGTACCTGAAGGCTGAAGACGTGCTTGTAAATGATTCTGTCTAGCATCAGTCTGTTTTCGTGGACTAAAATGCACCTTTTTGTTCAAGGAATCTAGTTTGGATAATTAAAGCAAAAGAACAGAAAAAGAAACGTATGAATGAGAAATGTAAATTATGTCTCTTATCATATCAATAAGTGATGCCAGAAGAAGCTGATAATAATTAATCTTACTTGGCAAAATGTAGTGTTTGTGATGTCTTGGGATGAATGCCAACAACTGCTGCTGACGGAAACCTTCTTTACTTATGTAGGTTTGGCACGTAAGAAGTTTCTGATAACAAGAAAACACGCAAGTTCACGCCAATTAATTTATTACTCATTTTCTAATAACATGAAATTCACTCGGACAAAGGGAAAAAATATTTACCTGGTTTAAACAAGAAACTTTTAGCTCCATGGTTGAGACATCGGATGTTTGTTGCTCAAGAAGGTCAGTTAACTTGTAAGCCACAGTGCCAAGGTGATCAACAGCATTAACAAGGGCTCGTACAGCATAGTCTTTCAGGTTATCTAGTACCCTAATACATTATGTCACAATATTTCCAACAAAAGAGAAAAGGACAAATGTGATACAAGCATGCAAATCATTGACATGCAAAGTTGTAACCGATGAAAAAAATACAAGTCTTGGGCATTCCAGCAAGCAGGATCCCTTTAGAAAAATCATATATGTGGAGTTCTCACCAACAAACATTAGGTCTACTGGGGTCTCTTCTCCCTATAAATATGCTGTTGGGTACTTACATCTACATTCTTTCTTCTGATTTGTTTTTCTATGCAATGTAATCAACCAATTCTCTCAAGCTCACCATCCACGCAAGCACCAACGAGTTATCTTGTTTAAGAAAATTTCAGTTTCCTTTCGAGTGAATATTTATGTAGTGAAGCCAAATCAAGTATGCTACTAAAACAAGACTGACATGGAGAGAAATATGCTTTAACACTAACTTGAAACTAGAACCAGATCATGCAACATGTACATCAAGAAAAATCATATCAAGAGGAACATGGATCCTTACATCTGTTTCTGCTCACTGTGAAGATAAGATTTTTCACAATATTCTGCAGCAGAATAAAGTTGAGGTCTTAAGTTCTTGAGTTCCTGCAACGGCGAACGTGATGACATATTAATCAAACTATTATCAAAGTACAATTTGCTCTTGGAATAGCATATCACATCAATGAAGCAGGAATTATTCAATAAGCATGAGCACAGAAAGCAATAGAAAAAGAGAACTGGTCGATCAATCAAAAGGTTACATTCAAGTACTCTATCAATGTAAACACCTGTACTGGCCTATGTACCAAAGTGAGACACAACACCATCACAATCTTTGCAAAGTACTCATCTTTTTTTCCCAACCTAGTGAAATTTATAATGGGATCCCTACAAAAGCATTCAATGCTACAAAAATAAAAACTACTCAAACACTCAATGCTCTTAAATGGAATAGTTCAAAATTCTGCCACTAGTTAGGTAGCTAAGAAAATGCTTGAGATTTTGAATATCTAGCTGCTTATAGCTAACACCGTTTCTCAGCAACAAAACAGAGCCTTCAACAAAGTCAAAGTCAACTGATAATCAAAAACGAGAAACACATCTCCAGTAAACACACATTGATTAACCACACTAAAACGCCGAAAAAACAAATCAAAAATCAAGAAAAGATCAGATCTGGTCCCAAATTTTACACTAAAAAAAAACGGAAGAAAAGCAAAACCTGCAATGCTTTGACGAAGCTTTTGCTACGCTCCATGGAGACCTCATCGAATGTCATGGCCCGATTCTCCAGCCTAGGTTGGTCCACTTCCATCTCTCAAACCCTAGAGAATTAAATGAGTTTGAAACTAAAATAATGAAGAAGAAAATTTAGAATAATAGTTAGATTCGCTGGTAGGTTTAGGTAAGATAGTTAATCAAACAAAACAAAAAAAAAATTAGATAAAAAGTAAAGTAGAGAGAATGAGTGAAGTGGAAGCGATTCCAGGGAGTGGAGATTGATATTTTGTTTGGAGTTAATAGCAAGGGAAAATGACTCTGCCGAGTAATGTATTATGTATTTATTGTGGTGGTTGACAGACTTCATAGAGACGGTGGTTTCAGCCAACCAATATAAATAACTAACCGCAATTTTTCCTTTCGAGATTTCGACACGTAAGGACTGAATTACCCTTTTCAGCCATTACGTGGGTCCAGTCAACTGAAGGTCAGCATCTAATTTCATCCACGTCAGCATAGCATTTCCCATCCACTCCACGTCACCTGATAGATTCTCTGATCACCGTCTAATATGGTTTGATGGTAAAAAACGTGCATCGGTCAATGTTTCAGATTCGAATGGTTATTCATGTAACAAGTATAAATAAATAGGGTTGATGAGTCTTATATGGCCAACAACATAAATGATGGAGGAATGATAATCATTAATTAATTGCCATAATAGAGTCATCAAAGTCATAGGACCTTTACCCAAAATGATCGGTTGTGGTGGTGGTGATGTGACATGGCACCAAAAAGGAATCAATGAAAATATGAATGAAATGCCCTCCCTCTAGCGAGAAAAACTTCAGTGGGACGGTCCTATTGACGTGGATATGGGACCGTCCAATCAGAGCACGTCACAAGTGCACAACAAGTGTGCCACATATTCTCCCAATGTATATGTGGCGTGCTCTGATTGGACGGTCCCATATCCACGTCACTGGGACCGTCCCACTGAAGTTTTTCTCCCCTCTAGCAATCTTACTCTCTGTTTTCTTTCTTCTTTTACAATTTTTTTTGTCTTGACTCTTGATTGCCGTGATCAAGTGGATATCATGGTACAATATGATTTTTAGTCATGAATCATGAGCCATGATGAGTCTCTCATTGGAGTGGGAGTGGCTCACCAAAAGAAGAACAAATCATTCTGATGATTTTGGGCGGCCCACCACGGCCCACATCTCAAGCCTTTCTGTGCGGCCCACAACACGGATAATAACAAAGGAAGCAACAATTTCATGGGTCAAATATGGCAGATTTTAATCCAACATCATGCTTGGAAGTTGGAATGTACTTCTGGTTTAACTTAACTCCAGTTTCATTTGTGCAGAGTTTCTTGAAGAAGACGATCCTTAGTGGAAGAAAAAACACACATTATATAACTTACACTTACAATACTTCCACTGTACAATATTTATACAATATTGTCCCCAGTAGAAAGCTAACCCCAACAGGTTAATACAGTGCATGTTTGCTATTTTGTTTACAATTCGAATGGTGGAGGCATTGCAATTGGTATGGTCTGGTACATGGGCGAATCCAGGATTTTCTATCCGACGGAACTGAACCAAATACTAGTTATAAATTTCAGACGGGACTGTAGCACCATGCAGCCCCCACAATGATTCACCCCTAGTCTGGTATGACACTCAACACACACAGGGGAAAAGAGAGAAATTTATCCCGGAGTTGGTGCTAATACTTTCTTTCTTTTTTTCAGATTTATCCGAGTATGAAATTTCCGGTTGATGGGATTTTTATTTCATGAATTTTTTATGGCAGTTAACATTTTTCACAATTCTTTTTTTTTTTTTTAAGTGGGGATATTTTATTAAAAATACATGAATTCCTTTTCTTTCTTTTTAATCAGGAAATGGAATTTGATTCCTAGTGTTAGTGGGGAGAATCAAATTCCTTTTTTTTTTTTTTTTTCAAGAACTTAAATCCATGATTTGCGGAACTTAATTCCATAGAAATAATAGTAAACACTGAAATTCATAAATAAGATCTCTGATTAATAAATGCGACATTAGTGTTTCTTTGAAGGACCTTGAAAAGTAAAATTCCTTATCGAAAAGAATACTAGAAAATGGATATCCAAACACACCTATTCACATCTCTATTAGTATCCTTGTAATAAAAATCAATTCAAACAAATAAATATTTAAAAATATTCAATACACATTCTTCCATATGGATATCAGGGCTCGAGAACTCGATCATGAAACACAACACAGCTTAAGGAAACAAACTCGAACAAACCCAATGTTTAAGGAAAAAGAGAACAATACTTACACCTTATCAAGAGATTTTGAAAAACACCAATCTAGATGAAACGTAATAGTTAAAGGCAACTCATCCATCAAATTATATGTTTATAGATGGATTCGTGTAACCCTTGGAAGTTAGCAAGCTCACAATTTTAAAATCTTTTAAATAATGACGCCAACACTTGATAGGATGAGAATCGCAACATCCAGTATTATCTTTATTCCTCGCTTCCTCATGTAGCAACTGTAATTCAAGAAGAAAAAAAAATGGAATCAGAAAATTGAAGCACAAATATTAACTTAAAGAGCCATATCTTAACCCTCATCCAAAAATCTAATTGTATAGCACTTGCACCCAAAAAAAAAATCAATTCTAAAAATGAACATAACCTCGATGAATTTGATGTCCACTTCATTCATCACTGTCAAAACAAAATTCCTTGAATAATAAAGCCTGAAAAGGCCATCTAGCCAAGCCAAACGACTTGAAACTGATCCTCTTGTCAAACGCAAACACAAGTTTCCAACTTCACATGGGAGTGAAGTCAAACTATTTCTAAATTCATTTAATCCCACCGAATCCTTGAAGGAAAAAAAAAAACAATAATTAATTATAATTATAAACAATAATCAATTAAGAATGCTAAAAGATATTGTAATCACAGAAAATTGCAATGCCAAGAACAAGTGTAGTACGGAATATATAGACATACCTCGTCCCAGCTGACATACAACTCCAGTTCTTTAATTTGATTTGCAAACCCAAGAAATTCCTTTATTTTAAGAAACCAAAGAGTGTCGACATCGGCATTTATCTCCCCCAAGCTAACTTTCCATGGACATAGAGCATTCATTGAAATAGTGGGAATTGAATCATTTTTATAATGAAATAAAACCAAATTTGGTGAATCAACATCAATTGCCTTCAAATTGTGACAGGCCCAAACTTTCAAGATCTTAAGTTGATAGTTTGATATTGAAACCCTGTTCAGCAAAGGACAATAACACAAGCATAGATTCTCAAGAAAGGGAAAATTTGAAATAAGACAATGGAATTCTTGGTCCATCAAATTGACATAAGTTAAACTTAAATCGTTCAAATTGGGGGCATCCAACCAAGTCAATAGTACATGACTTTCGTCGTTTTAATTCAAGTCCAAACACTTGAAGACTTGGAAGATCGATTTTGACGCTTTGAATAGTGTCATGTGAGTGTCCTTCAATTTCAATAATCTTGAGTTTGTAAGCTTTATAGACATCAATACGCCTAAAACCCCAACATTTGAATAAAAACAATTCTTGAAGCAGTGGGCATCCAATAGTTAGTTTTTGGAGCATGTCTTCATTTATGTGTACGTCTCTCAAAGTTAAACTTTCGAGAGAATGAAACCTTATGGTTTCAGAGGGGTGCTCCAACTTGCAACCACCTAATTTCAAAATGGTCAATGATTTAGCAAGAAAGACTATCGGAGGTAGAGTGTATATCCACTCATCTTGACCTGGCGGGACATCGAAATCTAACTCTTTAACTCCATTCTTTAGGACTAATCGTAGCCATTTATTAAGAACAGAAGATGACTGTTCAGCGTCAAGAAGACTTATCAATAGGTTAAATCTCTGCAGAGAAAATCCAAGTTTGCAAAACCGAAGAAGGGAAGCATCAACAAATTTTACGAACTTAATTAAACGCCTTTGGAATTTTTACCAAGACGGGAGTGATATTCTGCCATATATCTATTAGCCAAATCTTTTCCCACAAAGTACGCATAGGATTCATGAAAATCTAAGATCGGGAATGATGCACGTAAACAATGCCATTTCCTTGATAAGATACTAGTTCGAGTGGCCTCTTTTTCTGAAAGATAAGACATTATGTGATGGACGATAAAAATGGGTAACTCTGATATTCGATCCATAGAACCGGTAATAGTCTCTGCCATATATAATATTCAAACCTGTAACATTCAGATTGCATAATCAATGGTAATCTTATTAAAAAAAAAACATCAAACAAACCGGGAGTTATATAATTAAAAAAACATGCAAAGAAAATTAATTGTTTTTTATTCTTTTTGAAAAGATAATAAATAATAAGCTCTGAAGCAGAACCAAAAGAGAAACAATAAATAAATTTAATTAGCCGGAATTAGAAGGCATATATAATTCATGCTCAGTCATGGAAAATACATAAACATAAAAAAAGTGTATATTATTATGAATTTATGATATCAAAAACAGAAGAGATTACAGATCGGAAGCACAACAAAAAGGGCAAAAAATAAAATAGAATTTTGGAGGCAGAAATTTCATGGTTAGCCATTTGGAAACTATACATAGCAAAAATTAAAAATTAAACAATCAAATAATATCATAACAAAGAAAAAGAAAAGACACTTACAGGTTAATCCGATGATGGTAGACAGAAGACAACACAATCGACTGGAATTGTTAGCCTGTTAGGTAGGAATTTATACTGTTCGACACAGCGGTTTCCCTGCGCCTGTAGGTTTTCCAAGACAGCACTTGTAAGTTTACCAAAACACTGTTAAAGCCAATGTCGTTACTTTTTGCCCACGTGTAATCTCCTTTAGATTCTATGCAAGTACAGTAGTTGTGATTCATCTGCAACAATGCAGGCTTGCCGTTGGATTGATTTTAATAAAATCAATCCAACGGTCAATAAACGATGACGAATACCGGCAGAGCACGCAGGGGTTGGGTAGCCTACCTTTTAAAAAAAAATTGTTATATAAAGTGCGTTTGGTACAAGGACGGAATTGGACATGACAATTGTTCCGCGTTGTGTTTGAAATATCTAAGAGATAACTGTTAACCGTACCATTATGTGTTTGGTATGACTGGGACAGAACGGGACAAATGACCGGATGTGGGATGTTTATAACAATTTGGTAAAATTTGTGAAATAGGGTTAGTTTTTTTTCTATGAAATTGATGTATGATGTGTTTTTCGGATAATTGGTGCTGATTGTGTTCGATTTTATCTAGGGTTTTGTATTCTTCGATGAAATTGATTTGGGTTTTATTTGTTAGGAATTGGTATTGTTGATTTAGAGGGAATTGTTGAAATTCGTTGTGAATTTTGGTGTTGATTGTATTTTAGATCGTAGAATTTTGGTGTTTATTTTACACATCATACATAGCTTTTTTGATTAATTTTAAACCGTAACCTAAAAGTCCATTACCCTTTCTGGTTTATACTTGTCCATTTAGTGTGGTCACAATTTTGGTTTTGCATGATTATGATGCTTTCTTCCCACTCTCTTTGCTGAAATTAACTCTGAAGTTCAACAATAGAACTTCTTTTTCTTATTGATCATGTTTTCTCTCCTTTGCTAAAATTTCAGGTATGAGGAAGGAAAACCTTGGTTTTGCATGAACTAAATGCCATGACTAGAAAAAAAAAACCTTGGTTCTGCTTGGAATGTACTTCTGGTTTAACCTAACTCCAATTCCATTTGTGCGGAGTTTCTTGAAGAAGATGATCCTTAGTGGAAGTAAAAAACACACATGCGATGAATCTAATAACGATGTATTATATAACTTACACTTACAATACTTCCACTGTACAATATTTATACCAACTTTTATACAATATTGTCCTCAGTAGAAAGCTAGCCACAACAGGTTAATACAGTGCATGTTTGCTATTATGTTTACAATTCGACCGACTCGAGCCAACCTGTGTTCTGAGTCATTCCAGTTACATATTGCAATCCATACAAGGATACCAACCTCAGACACAGTACTACTCAACCATAGCACAATATATACCAAAATTGGATAGAACTTTAGCAAAGCTAAGTTCTATCAGAAGATGAATTTTCAAAATAAGTAGGTTTGGGGGGTTGAGGAACAACCGATAGATTGGATTAATTCCTGCACACCTAACACCCGGAACTTTGGAGGTGAATTCAGAGCGATATTGTCAACTCGGTGCTCATAGATCTTCCCGTTCTTGTCGAGTTTGTATTCAGAAGTGCCATCAAATCGACCGCGACTCTCCCAAGGGACTCGTGGAATGCCATGGACAGTCCAGCGAACCATTATAACATTCTCCATGGGCTGCCAGACACTTACGATGTCAAGCCACAATGCCCTGAAAAATATCCTGGCATGGAATCGCAGTGCCCAGAAAATTGATTTATAGTTCTCAATGCCGGCAAAAGTATTCATAGGATCTTTAATATGATATCATCCCTGAACAGAGAACAACTGAAATGTTAGCATACAAATCAAAAGGAAAAAATGAAGCCAAAATCTGGAAAAGGTTGCACATGTGCATTAAATTCAATAAAGGCACAATACGAAGCATAGTACCAGTACCTGATGATCAATGTTTCACAATAGCACTTGCTGATATATTTATACAAAAGCAAGGCATGAGTGCACAACATTTGATCAAATGAAACAAGAAGAAATAACTAGTAAGCAAAAACATTACTCATACACACGCACAAAAAGAAGTGCAGGTAATTCCCATTTAGGTTATTAGTATGACATAAGGCACTAAACACCTCATCCTCTCTGCACCTATATACACAAATACCTTAAACTTGATCATGTATTGTACAAAAAGCCCAACGCACCAACCTCTAAATGACCACCAAAATTCCTAGCTCTTATCTACATCGACGTGCTCAACAATCAAAACCATAGATTTACTGCCTAAGTATCTACAAACATGAAACAACATTCAAAATGATGGGACACCTGATTGAACTCCCTTTGTTTGGAAGTATAACTTTGAAAACATACATGAGCTAACTCAATCAGCCTAATCAGCCTAATTCAAGAACATAAGATTCAAAACCAATCACATTCATTCCTCATTTCAATAATTGAAAAGAGAGAAAAATCTGTAGTTGCTCATCTTAATCACAAATATTCAGAACTGGGATCACGAGCGCCAATCAAACACTAACTAATGGCATACCATAACCATCTGTGAAGACACACATAAACTATTTTGATCCGTCAAGATTCTAACCGATGGCATTCATTCTTACCAAACACTAGCTAATGTCATACTGTAAACATCTGTTGAGACATACATAAACTATTTCAATTCGTCAAGATTCTAACTGATGGCATTCATTCTTACATCTAACAAATGTTTCAAACAACTGAAACAAGTAGTAACCAAGTAATTTGTTTAATTTCTAGTAAAAACGACAAGCGAAAACAGCATACCGAAGTGAATAATAAAAAACAGGGAAACAGTGATCATAAAAAGAATCATACTAATATCATTGAAATCAAAAGCTAACCCTCCTGTAAGTTTATTATAAAATATAAGAAATCAAAAAAATGGAAGCCAATCGATCGAAATATAACCTGTAGATATCGAAATTGAGCTCTCTATAAAAAAGAGCTGGATAATCCTCTCTCAAAGTCCGAATCGCATAACCCATGTTCACGTAGTAATTCTGCTTCTCTTCTTCTTCTTTGCTCCGCTTGACCGGTGCTGAGAATTGTCCGTACAGCCTAACATTTTTTTCCAATCCAGAAACCCTAACCCTAGTCCTAGATCCAATCTTCTCGTAATAGCTCAAATTCGTCGTATTCTTGTGATTCCTAGAGATAGGGTTAGGGTTGAAGAAGATTTTGGAGGAGATTTCTGGCGAAGATATGAGAAAAGCCATTGAAAACACTGCAATTAAGGTTTGCAGAAGACGGAATTGTAGAATAATTATTAAATTAAACAAGAAAAGACCATTTTTTTTTTCCCGGGAAAGTGAAGCGGACGTTTTTTTTTTTTTTTTTTTTTCAGCTTTGAACGAAACAGCTGAACAAGAGAATGAGAACCGAAAATCTGTTGGATAATAAAGGTTATGCGATTTGGATAATTGGAATTATCGGATTGATTAAATTTAAAAATTTTAAAATATCTGATTGGCGGTTGGTTTATGTTAAAATACTTCTCAGAAGTATGATTGCCTCAGCTTAGAATATTAATCCGCTGAGGTCGAGTCTTTTCTCTCGGTGAGCTCAGCCAATCAAAGTGAGATTTTCTTATCTGGACATCATAAGATTTTCCCACAAAGTGTGATCGAAAACTTTTTCCCATAAAAAAAAAGCTTACAAAAGGAGAAAAATAAAAATAGACTTTTTTTAGGAAAAAAAAAAAAGGGATAATTCGTGGATTAAATGCAAGAAAAATAAGAAAATTCTCCCATAAGAGTATAAAAGTTTGTGAAACAATTTTTATCATTTATAATTTCAATTTTTATGACAAATGGTCCCTTGCCATAGTGGTGGGCCTTCCTTTGGGAACCCCTTCCAGACTTAGTGTGTGCATAGAATTATGCAAATTTTCCTTGGCCCATTTAAAAACATGGGTGTTATCCCACTTTGTGTGGGTGGTTGTCCCTCTTTCGTGTGGGTTCTCTCTCCCCATCTGTGGGAGCTTCAGTCTGGGCTGCGCTTGGAAGTCGATTCTCGATGAGTCCTAGTTGTTGTTGTTGTTGTTGTAATCATGTCCTGGATCTGTATTCCAGTTATTGTTATCCTGTTGTTGTATTCCAATCAAAAATAAAAAATCAATTTTTATTATTATTATTTCCATATGATAGCACGACGTTGGAATCAAGAATAGGATTATATATTTTTTGTTCAACTACTACTAAATTGTAGATAATTTTTTTTTTTTTAGGTATTATAATAAATTCTGGAGTGGTGCTACTGACACACCCCATACTGGCATGTTTTGGCCCATTCTTTAAAATTTTAATTTAATTAAATAAAATTAAAATCATTTTATTTATTTCCAAAACTACAATTTTTATATATTTTTCAAACTTAGAGCTTGTTTGTTGAGCTTTCTATTACCTCAAAGGTCTACCTCAAAAGGTCTACCACGTCTATTTGAGTTTTTTAGAGTTGTTTGGTTGGGCTTTTAAGATTGTCTATTTTAAATTGAGTAAAGACTATTAGAGTTTAAACCTCTACTAGGCAAAAGCTTATGGGAAGGTGCTTCTCTAAATAGACATTTAAAAAAAAAAAAAAATCTATCAACAAAACAACTATAATTTTTTTTTCAAAAACTTTATTTCTAATAAATCTACTGCAAGTAGATCTTTTACCAATAGAGGTTTTTCAAAAGCCCAACCAAATAAGTTCTTAATACTCCCTATCTTTGATCTTTGCATACGTCCCTCTTATCTCCATTGAACAAATTTATTTTGCTAGAGTTTTTTTTTCCCTTCTTCTTATTTCATGGTGGAAAAGAAAAAAGAACCGAGTTACAGATGTTTGATATCATTCTTAGACAATTTTTGCAAATACTTGATATCATTGTCATAATTATTGCAGATGCTTCATATCATTCTCAAACAATTTTTCTAGATGTTTGATATCATTCTCAGACAATTATTTCATACGCTTGATATCATTCACAGACTCTTCCATAATATTTTGTATGAGTGAGAGAAGCAAATTTTAGGGTTTGAGAGTTAAGATTTTTTTTTTTCAAGAAACAGATTATAAGAACGTGATTATATATATATATATATATATACAGTCTTTCTATTATCAATTCGAACTGACAAAGTTATATTAGTTCCTTGTATGTGGGCCACTGAATTTAAATACTTTGACTGACAAGTGCATACAGCCAGTCAAAGTATTTAAATCTAGTGGCCCACATGTAAGGAACTGATATAACTTTTGTCAGTTCGAACTTATAATAAAATTTCTATATATATATATATATATATTAAGGAATGTGGGATTTATTAAGGTTTTTTTTTTTTTTTTAAAGAATGTGAGGTTTTATTAGATTTACTTTATAGAAGATTTTCTTTTTAAAACAAAATTTAATTAGGATTTTAAAAGACTCTTAAAGACTTTTTTTTTTTTTTTTTTTTTTTTAATGGATGATTTTAGTATATTTCATGGACTTTTATAGACTTTACAAAATTATAAAAACTTTTATGAACTTTCATTTTAAAAGACTTTCATCGACTTTTAAATATAATATATATATTTTTTGTTTTAGCAAAATTGTGTATGTGTTAACAAAAATATATTTTTAAAAGAATAAAAAAAAACATCGTTAATTAAACTTGATGAAAACATTCATGCTTATATACGTGATTTTAATATTTTTTATTTGTTTTTATTATATTTTACATCATAAAGACATTATACACCTGAATTTTTTTTTTTTTTAGAAAATAATTCAGCGACAGCAAAATTTTTTTGTTTTTTTTTACTACTAGTCATATATTATAAATTTTATTTAGAATAAATGTAGAAACCAACAATAATTAATGTTTATATCTCTACAAAAGTATGACAATGGGTATAAATATATAGCTAGTTAATTCAAACTACTAATATAAAATATAAAAATGACACCTAGCTAGTTGTTGAACAGGACCCAAACCCAAAAATGGGTAGTTTGATATTGATCATAATTATATGGAGTCACGCTCATACGTGACTTTAATTATTGCATATCGGTATAGTTGAGTAGTGGTTTTTATCTTTTATTGTTTTCAATTAACATAAATGAAGTTCATTGGATTTGTTGCAGTGTTGTTTAGTACTAAACTCAATCCAATGGAGAGGTAAAAAAAATGAAATCTCTTGTCCATAATTGTATAGTCGATGAAGAGCTGTTTTTTTTTTTGTTATAGATCGATAACGTTTGTATGCTTAATTATATATATATATATATATATATATATATTAATGTTTATTCATTTTAAAAGTTATTAATTTTATTTTATTTATGAAATTTGTTAATGAATGTGCTCTTAATTGAGAATGGAACATATGTACTTTGGTGGTTGATGTTTTTCAAAGAGTTTTATGTTTCTTTTTTTCTAAAGTGAAATTCTTTCTATTTAAAAACAAAAATAAAATATGTTTGGTAGGAATGGAAAATAATTGTGAGATTTGATATAACTAAAAGTCATTAAAAGTTATTGACATTTTGAATACACATAACTTTCATAGACTTTTAAATTTTTTTGATTGAATATACCATATGACTTTTGAAGACTTTTTTAAAGTCTGTATTGAATATTTCATAACTTTGTAGGGTCTTTAAAAGTCTATATTGAATACACTTAAACTTTTTAATTCTATAAAAAAATGGGGAATGCTATCTACCTTTCCCATTTGCCTTTCCCATTTACCTTTCCCACTCATTGTTTGACACGTGTACACTTTTCATTTAATAAATCTCTCACTTTTTGCTACAAAGTTTGTTTACATATTTACCTTTGATGGTTGCTTTTATCATTTCATTAATAAGGGGTAAATATGTAAACAACTTTGTAGCAAAAAGTGAGAGCTTTTTATTAAATGAAAAAGTGTACACGTGTCAAACAATAAGTGGGAAAGGTAAATGAGAAAGGCAAATGGAAAAGGTAGATAGCATTCCCCCTCTTTTGAAAACCTAATTGAATACGCCCCCTTAAATAATAAAAAATATGGGTCATAAATAAACCAGCAAAGGATGTGCCAGCACAACTCTAAATTTAGACAATTAGACATCAAAGGAATCATTAATCCTCCACTAATTAATTAGTGGAAATATCCACTAATTAATGATATTCCCTTCCACAGTATTAGGGAAAAAAGGTACATAAAGGAAGTCAAACGTCCAACCATTAACGTGCAAGTGAGAAATATATACATAATGGAATTCAAACGTCCGACCATTAACGTGCAAGTGATAATATGGACATAATGGAATTCAAACGTCCCACCATTAATGTGCAAGTGAAGTGCAACCTGTGTTACATATTTTTTATTTTTGATAATATCTACCTATCTATTAGGTTTTTTTGTTTTTTTTTTTATTTTTTATTTGAAGCTTTTGCCATTGGTAGAATTCGAGCTACTAACTTAGAGTCATTTGCCCAAACCTCAAACTCGTCATCTACCAGCTAAGATAAACCTCTATTTGGCCCGTGTTTAAGATTTAAATTGACTATATAAAGAATATATCATTATATATTATTTCAGAAGAGAAAAATACAAAAATATACACATATAACTTTAGAAAAAAGCCCTGCCCAACTGTATCTCAGCTCACCTGATTTCATAGACCACAACCACAAAAAGATATTTTGTTATCTCAAATCATATTCCACTTGGATGCTTTATTGTAAAAAGGAATAGTCAGTTTCAACTTTCAAATGATAAAAGCATATATTCTAAGATGCCAACCAATCAACCATGTGTTTTTCTTAGGACTTAATTGCTTACAAGAAAAAAAAAAAGATATGATATTATTATTCGTGATGACAAACCAACGTAATTTTTGGATTGACTCAATCAAATTACAATATGCTTTCAAAGGTGATTGATATGGTGACAGATAACCTTGCAGGCCATCGGAAACCATATACTAAAGGTTAGCGGCCGTCGGCAAGTGACTTGATTCGACCAGTTAGGGTTCTGCCAGGTATTGCAAGGTTTGCCACTTGCCAGTTTGCGCATAAAGAACATAAAGTTTCAAATTATAGCAACAAACTGGAGATAAAAAAACACAACCACCCATGAGGCATGAGCCAACCTCAACTGGGAAAAATCAAACAACATGGTTTCATCAACTAGGCATTCATCAATAATAGCATTATAATGATCACAGTTCAGTAAATCTTCAGAAACATCACACAGTGTTTCCAGGTCATAAACGAAAACCCGGTCAAATTAGAAGAGGCTTAGCTTAAATTCTGGCATATAAATATGTATATACTATATAAAAGTGATGCTTAGCTGCAATAAGAACCTGGAAGTGGTAGTGGTGAGACAGATCAGTTCTATCTTTTCTTGGTCCCCTGTTGATATAGGATAAGAGCATAAACCGAGCCATGTCAACATAGAGCATCATATGATGCATGTTCTTGGAAACCCTTTTAACATGGGTTGTAGATTAGGTCAAAAGTGCAGCAGATTCTCTTTAATATGCACCAAGTTGTCTCAAAATATCTCTTGACCCGAATACTGATCCCACTTTCTATCAATGGTTGCGCAACAAAGAATTAACACAATAACAAGGCTGCCATACAATGATCAGTAGCCAAAAATCTACCTTCAATCTCCCTAATACCATACACTTCTATATAGATTTATGAACATCAGTAAACATCTCTATTATACTTGTGCAATCTAACGTTCCAGGAGTTAATTAGCTTCTCAGCTTCTAGTATAGAATAATTTTTCATCTGTGCATTATTTATTTAAAAAAAAACAAAAAAACAAAAGCTACGACAGAATGACAGATTTGCAAAGAATTATATCATCATTCTCCTAATCAACAAATGATCCAAAAGGAAAATCTGCTCAACTATTAAAAAAATCTCCAGGTCCAATGGGATTTTATAGCAGGTTAGTACAATAATACATAGATTAAACAATATGAAAAACGAAAGCAAAACATTTATGTGAAGTCTGATCACAATTCAAAACCAAATGGTGCTATGAAAATACCGATTTAACAGCCACCAAAATTGTTGCCGAGGCTAAGCAATGGTTATAATAGAATCATGATACGCCTTCCATCAAACTCAAGTACTCAACCATGAGTATTAACAGCTTCCCAGATCAAATTCTTAGGCACAGGGTTCGTCAAGTCACGAGCCTGTAGAGCAGCAGTCCTGAGAGTCCTGATAGTCCATACATTGGCCTCGTAGAAGGATAAACTCCTGTAGGGCAAATTGTGCTTCTTGCAAAGATCCTTCACAATAGGCGAAATCTTCCTCAATTGGCACCTAGGCATACGAGGAAACAATGGTGCTCAAGTTGAAACTGCAAACCACCATGAAACCAATCCATCCAAGACGAGCAGGCGATATCCAATGTCCCACCTGTTTGCTTCTCAAACCAATCATTACCACTAGGAGGTCCAAGATAGACATTAGCCGCGAAATGGTTCAAACAAAATTGGATGTGTTGGATCGCTGTAACAGCGAAACTGGTAAGCACAAACAACACCCTTTCTGGCCAATTTGGTAGACAAGAAACAATAAGAGGGAACCAAGTCCAGAAGACAAGAATTCCAACAATGTTCAAAGCTCTATCAGGGATCTTTCGCTTAGAGAACAAAAGCAAAAAAGTTTGCAAGTATAAATTAACCCTCGCAACACACATAACTGGGTAAAAAGTCCAATGCTGGTAACTAACAAAGAATCTCGCCACAGGATCGAAAGTCAATTGCCTTCCATAAAACACAGACGTAATCGAATTGAAAAAACGAGTAGATACCGCGAAAACAGGCATGTGTTGAAGATCAGGATCATAATCAAGACTGTTGACGGCGAGATGGTGAGCATTGTGGGTCCACTTCCACCAAGCAATGCTGATTCCAGTCAAACAATTCCCAGAAAGAAGTTGAGCGATTTTGTTATAGCGACGACTCGTCATGACCTGGTAGTGTCCTGAGTCATGCCCAACGTAGGCACTTTGAATCCAGAGAAAACCCAACAACGCCGCAGAACCCAGATGTGCCCAAATGCTCTCGCAACACAAAACGCCATAAAGAACAACACCGAACATCAAAGCGACGCTAGTGAGCGCGCAGGATGCCACGTGTTGCTTCTTTTCGAAGAGACCCTGTTTAGCGAACTCGTTAGCGAGTCTCCTGTAATCTCTGGACACCTCTGTAACATGGAAGTCTTCGAGATGGTAGCCGGTGAAGAACCTGTCGAGATACTTCCAAGCGGTGCCGGGATGGTAGGCGAGGAAGGCATCGGTGACGTCTTGGCCAGCGAGATTCATAAGAGGAATGTCGCCACCTGGATGCTCATTAGCCCAATCTGTAACATTGTAAACTTTTCCTTGGATTGAGATCCATAAATCCTCACGGTTGTTGTGCTTTTGAAGCTCTTCGGTTGTAATGTATTTCTTCTCGTTCTCCATTGAAACGAATCAAATAATGAGAAACAAAAGAACCAAAAAAAGACAAAAATATATATATATATATCAGATGGAGAGATTTTTTGTTTGTAATTTTTTTTTTTTTTTTTTTATTGAGATGATAAGAATTTAAATAAAAAATCAAAAGGAGCCCTTTATATGCGGTGCTTTTAGTTTCCGACTTTCTGAGAAGTATTTGAGTAGAAGAGAAACTTGATAATGAACAGAGATTTTTAGATCTCTGTTTTTCCCTCTTCCCTCAAATATGTTTCTCTCTCTCTGTCTGTCTGTCTGTGTCGGTTCGCTGGTGCTTTTAAGCAAATTTTGTGGGGTTCCTTAACACCGAAGCCGAGGGTCGCGGTCAAACAATCGTTTTAACCTCCGTTGATACGTTAGAGATAGAGTAACATTTACGTGGACTCTGTCCTATTTAACGTAATTCGTATTTTAAATATATACCGTTAGATTGAAATCTAAATATTAGAAATTGATAATGAACAATTATAGAAAAAAGAATCTGTTTATTTTATTTTTATTTTAATTTTTAAAATTTTTTATTTTTATATACCATTAGATTTTTTTTTGGAAGTATTATAAATTTTTTATATACCATTGGATTCAAATCCTATCATAATAATAATAATATTTTCTCTTTAGGAGAAAAGTCCAACTACTTTGACGTGGGTCCCATGTGGGGTCGACGATTTGCACGGCTGAGATTAAGCGGTGTCACCGGTTGTTATTGCGAATGCGTCTAGAAGATATTTTTGGGAGACCGGTAATTGCCTGGCATGTGAAGTGTGGGTGGAGGTTCTGCCAGACAATATTATTAAACTTCTCAGTCTTTTTTTTTTTTTTTTTAATTCTATAAAGTTTAAAATTCTTAAGGTCCACCGTCCACAATTTTGATTTTAATTATTTTATCCTGATAAAAATTTATTATTTTCTTTTTAAAAGAAAAATTATTACTTTCCAATTTTAGCCAATTGTAGGATTATTTTCCTATTTTTTTTTTTTAAGTTTTTTAAAAAAATATTTAAGGGTATTTCTATAAATTGAATACATTTCTTTAATTATGCCATAGTGTAATTAATTTTCTTTAATTATGCCGTCGTGTAATCAATTTTCCTTGTGCCTAAATCTAAATGGTCCAGATTTGAATTATCGGTTATAGTGAATGTTAATTTTAAAACTTGTAATCAGCATCTTTTAACTATTAAATTAATTTAGACACATAGTCACTTGCCATGGTGGTGGGTCTTCCCAAGGGAACTTCCTATCACCAAGTTTAAGGCCTGATGTATGTATGATATATGTAAATTTTCCCACCAATAGTGTGGGTGTTGTGCCACTATATGTGGGTACTGTCTCTCCTCTTGTGAGAATCGCAATCCGGGCTGAGCTTGTAGAGCCCAATCTCACCGGTTCCAGCAGATGTTGTTGTACTTAAATAAAATAAATAAATAAATAAATAAATAAATATTAGATTAGATGTAGGGGTACATACATTTTATATGCTAAAAGTCTACAACGATTAATTGAACATCACATCTGTTTTAAACTCGATTGCTTTTTTTTTTTTTGTTATAACTATTATAATTAATTTAACAATAATGTTACATTGTCCAAATTTAATGGACAAATAATGTGGCAATACTCTGAGCTATTCATTTAAATTGTATTAGATTTGTATGAATTAAATGAATGGTCAAGAGTATTGCCACATCATTTAGGCACCATATTTGGGTAATGTAGCATTACTCTTAATTCAAAATTCGAAAGAGTAAAATTTTGATTCATAATTTAAGGTTGAACTACAATATAATAACTTGACTCTAGGGGCGTAGATCTTATGGATGAGTTTAGAGTTTGGACAATGACTCCAAATCAGCAGTTCGAATCTACTAATGGTAAAAAGTTAAAAAAAAAAAAAAAATCTATTAAGTTGATAGATAGATACCGTAAAAAAAAAAAAAAAAAAAAAATGTCATCTACCGTTCAAATTTAACGATAGACTCATAAATGACTAAATGTACACATGATTTATCCGGTAAAAAAAAGCCCGAAAATGGCATGCCTTATTAGGAAAAGCACAGCTGTTTTTTAGACTCAGGATTCATGGTAAGCAATTAGTTAGTGTTAAAAAATTGAATTAATTTAGCCAAAAAAAGAGAGAGCTGTATATTTAAATTGCTTTTAAGTTGATAGCGACGTGAGGAGAGCACCTCACATTGTTATAAAACTTAAAAACGATCCCTCAACCCTCGAGAGAGTCGCGTACTCGCGTCTAAATGTTATCGTACCTTGATAATTATGTGCTTTAAACACGTCTATATTTCTTGGTCTTTTTTTTTTTTTTTTTTTTTTTTTTTTTTGAAATAATTTCTTGGTCTTTATAAAGCAAATTAAATCACGAACTTTCTACCTGTCTTTCCCTTTTTTCCTATTAAAAAACCAAACAAACATATAATACAAACTACTTTTAGAAAAACAGTGGGCACTTTCCCCATCACTTTTCTAATAATAGTGAATTTTTTTATTTTTTTATTTTTGGTATCCGTGGGTGTCCAGGCCAGCTTGCACGCACCTCGACTAATCCCACGAGACTTTAAAGTTAACAGCTGGGTAAACCTCTAGTGGCTCCAAGAGAAACATGGCTGCCAGGGATGAACCCAGGACGTCCGAGTTTACGGTTCGTCTCAGCGACCAACGGCACCACCCCTTGTGGTTTTTTTTTTTTTTTTGAAGAAAGAAACAGCAATTACAAGCAAGCACGGCAATCCGCCAACACTACGGAACCAACACACAGAGGAAAATCCTCAAGCCAGAACATGTCCTCAACACAGGAGTAATATGGTGATTGATCAGACTAAGTTTCGACATGCCCAGTGCCCTATTCTAATTGGTGTCACTTTGTTAATTAGAATTTAAAACTAATTATAGTAATTGGATAAGAATCGAAATATCAACTTGTAGTTGCCTTAACAACAAAGTAATGTTAAAGAGATATTTGTCTCATTATATATATATATATTAAATGCTTGCAAGTAGTATGAAAAAGTCTCTCTTGGGTTTGTAATATTGAATACATATAGTCATATATGTTAATTGGCATAGTCTTGTTCTTGTACGCGTTAGATTCCAGTTAATTGGCGATGCCGTTTTCATTGAAGACTTCTCTGTTTTTATTTTGTATGTGTACATAAAGGAGATTTGTCAAATACGAGTGGTACAGATGGGGGAATTTAAGTAGCCGTGCCAAAATATCTTGATCTATTTTTAATGATATATATGTGTAAAAATATCTTGATCAATTTTAATGATTTGTGTAAATATCTTGATCCATTTTTTGTTGATCAATTTTTAATGATTTGTGTAAAATATCTTGATCCATTTTTAATGATATATATGTGTAAAAATCATCGATGTAAATAGTAATTTACATTAAATATCTTACCAAAACCGATTTTTTTTATTAATCTTTTACTGACCTAAATGACCACTCTTTAATTTTCTTATGTTTAGTTGGATTTGATTGTATGGTGAGTTATTATTTATTGAGTTAATTATTTATTTGGATTCGATTTACATGTATGAGGAGTTTTCTCCCGATTTATATGAATAGATATCCGGACTGCATATATATTATCTGATCTTTGCAAATCCCATCATTACTATTGTAATACTTTTACAAAAAAAAAAAAAAAAAATCCTTTAAATTTTAAGATTAAAAGAATTATATATCTGTTGTTTCCAAATTCAAATTGGAATCGAGCTCCACATCATAAGTTGTTTGAACAAGCTATAAGAGCATCTCTAATCATGCTCTTTAAATTTTAGTTAGCAACTCACTTCAACCATCCTCTCTACTATAGTCAATCATTAATATTTTAATATTTTGGAATTTAAAATATAAATAAATTTATTTTGTTTTAAATTGTAAAAATAAGAGAGAAGATCAATCAATTTAAAAATATTAAAAAAAAAAAATAAGTGGTGCTATTGGTACACCCACTGCTAAACTATTTATACCCTACTTTTTAAATTATTTAATATTCTTTTTTTTTTCTTTTATCAAATTACTTAAAGGGACATACAGTTTTTATTAAAAAAAATCTTATAAAGTAAAACTAATAAAACCCTAATTTTCTTATTTCAAAACCCTAATGACAAAAGCTTTAATGACATAGATTATTTCAATGTTTACTATTTTTGTTATATTTTCTTTCAGATCTCGATCTCATGTTTCCCATGTTTAATATTTATTGATTTATTACTATTTTGATAATAATTTCTTTCAAATCTCGATCTCATGTTTAGTATTTATTGATTTTATTGTTCACATGTTTGTTCTATTTTTCTTCTCAAATTCCAGATCCATGTTTGCTATTTATTTATTTTCTCGGTTTTCTATTTTTTTTTCTCAAATTCCAGATCCATGTTTGCTATTTATTTATTTTCTTGGTTTATTTTCTTTCAGATTTTCTAGATATACTATAATTTGTATCAATTCTTTTGTAGATTTTATTCTGGATTTTCCAAAGTTAGTTTAATGTTATTTACAAAAAAAAAAAAAAAAACAACAACAACAACTAAATCACATAAGAATATCAACCAAGAAAACTTAATATTTGACAAAACGAAACCACACTAAAACTCTAACTCAATCGCTTACAAAAAAATATCAGATGATTAATATCACACTCACAATTTACCACCAACAATCCAATCAACTATAGAAAAAAATACGGGTGGTACAGATGGGGGAATTTAAGTAGCCGTACCAAAATATCTTGATCAATTTTTAATGATATATATGTGTAAAAATATCTTGATCAATTTTTAATGATTTGTGTAAAATATCTTGATCCATTTTTAATGATATATATGTGTAAAAATCATTGATGTAAATAGTAATTTACATTAAATATCTTACCAAAACCGATTTTTTTTATTTTTATTTTTTTTATGTTACAACAACTGCCGGGACCAGCAAGACCAGCGAGATTAGACTCCAAAGCACGGTCCGAAACACTACTCTCACTATCGGGAAGAGAACACCCACACTCAAGGTGGGACAAATAATGTATATATATACATACCAAGGCCAAGGTTTGAACCTTGGTGGTGGAGCACCCTTTGGGAGACTCCAACCACCAAGGCAATAGGCCATTGCTAAAACGATTTGTTTATTAATCTTTTACTGACCTAAATGACCACTCTTTAATTTTCTTATGTTTAGTTGGAGTTGATTTGTATGTTAGGGCTAGTTTGGTATTGCTGTAACTTTTATAATAATCACTGTTAGCTGTGCTGAAAGAATAATCAACTGTGAAGTTAATCAGCAGATGTTTGGTTAATTATACTTTTAAAACTACTGTATAACTCAAAAGCAGTATACATATGTTTGGTAATTTTATTTTAGAAGTGCTGAAATTAGTTACAATGACTAAAAGAGACATGATTTTATAACCTTGTTTTATATTTTTCATTAATTATATATATTAAATCAATATTTAAGTAGAATATTTAAATTAGAAAAAAAAAATTCCATAAGAATAATAAAATATTTTTAAAAGATTTTATAAATCAAATCAATATTTAATTTTAGTCTTTAATTTTAAGATGAAATAAGGTATATAAATGGTTTTAATTTGATTTTATAAGGATAATAATGATATTTTAAAATATTCATTAAATGCTGAAATAGATTATTCTATAATCACTTTCAAAAAGTAACCCCTTACCTACTTCTCAAAATCACTGTCAAAACTTGTTAGATTATCAATTAATCACTTTTGGAAGTTTTACCAAACATCATTTTATGTCAAAATTATAAAATAAATTGATTTTAACTTCTCAAAAGCAATACCAAACTGGCCCTTAGTTGAGTTATTATTTATTGAGTTAATTATTTATTTGGATTCGATTACATGTATGAGGAGTTTTCTCCCGATTTACAGGAGTAGATATCCGGACCGCACATGTATTATCTGATCTTTGCATATCCCATCATTAATATTGTAATACTTAAAAAAAAAAAAAAAAAAAAAAAAAAATCCTCTAAATTTTAAGATTAAAAAAATTATATATATGTTGTTTCCAAATTCAAATTGGAATTGAGCTCGACATCATAAGGTGTTTGAACAAACTATAAGAGCATTTCCAATCATGATCTATAAATTTTAGCTAGCAACTCACTTCAACCATCCTCTCTACTATAGCCAGTCATTAATATTTTAATATTTTGGAATTTAAAATATAAATAAATTATTTTGTTTTAAATTGTAAAAATAAGAGAGAGAAGATCAATCAATTTAAAAATATTAAAAAAATGAGTGGTGCTATTGGCACACTCATTGCTAAACTATTTATACCCCACTTTTTAAATTATTTAATATTTTTTTTTCCTTTATCAAATTACTTAAAGGGACATACAATTTTTATTAAAAAAATCTTATAAAAGTAAAACTAATAAAACTCCACTTTCCTTATTTCAAAACCCTAATAATAAAAGCTTTAATGACATAGATTATTTCAATGTTTACTATTTTGTTTATATTTTTTTTCAGATCTCGATCTCATCTTTCCCATGTTTAATATTTATTGATTTATTACTATATTTGATTATAATTTCTTTCAAATCTCGATCTCATGTTTATTATTTATTGATTTTATTGTTCACATGTTTGTTCTATTTTTCTTCCCAAATTCCAAATCCATGTTTGCTATTTATTTATTTTCTTGGTTTATTTTTTTTTTTCAGATTTTCCAAGTATACTATAATTTGTATAAATTCTTTTGTAGATTTTATTCTGGATTTTCCAAAGTTAGTTTAATGTTATTTACAAAAAATAAAATAAAAAATAAAAAACAACAACAACGAAATCACACAAGAATCTCAACCAAGAAAACCCAATCTCTGACAAAACGAAACCACACCAAAACTTAACTCAATCGCTTACAAAAAAAAATCATCACACGATTAATATCACACTCACAATTTACCACTAACAATCCAATCAACTACACACACATATATATAAATATATATATATATTTGAATCTAATAAAGATGGTTTTACCATGACATAAGAAGAAAAAACAAATCCTATGAATGGATGTGAGAAAAATAGATATAAATGTTAGAGATGAAGTGTATTTTTATTTTTATTTAAAAAAAAGAAAAAGATATGGGGTTTATTAAGTTTAAAAAGTAAGTAAAAGGGTAGTCCTGAAAATAAATCAAAAAAATTAATAAAACTATTTAATTTTATATAATTAAATCAAAATTTTAAAAGTGGGGTATAATAGTTCGATAATGGGGGGGTGTCAATAGCATCACTCTAAAAAAAAAATTAAAAAAAATGATAGGGAGCTTGAAATGACTCCCTATATTTGGAGAGTCTCTTTGTGGTTTTATAAAATAGGGAGTCATTTAAAGAGTCCCTTGGAGTGCTTTAAAACCATCACCGCTAGCTATTTTAGCTAAGGAGGGGATTTAAAGAGCCCGTTGAGATGCTCTAATAATTGTTTTGTTTATTGCTATTCGAAGTAATGTTTAAGGTTTAAGACAGTTTTTACATTTGAGCTATTTATATTTTAAGCAATTCTTTTTTATTTTATAATTTATTCTTCTCATGCAAATATTTAATAAACTTTTTACTAGTATCAATTTTGCAAATGTCTAGCTTGTTTCAACTTTTCTGAAACTTTTAATGTCAAAAGTAAATACGAATCAGTTGGAACTTGGAACCACCAGCATTAGAAAACACGCCATCTTTATAAATAACATATATTTTTTTTTAAACAAACTGAATTAAAAAACCAACGACAAAGGGCAGTCAGTCAGGACAAACCTCTCTATACACACGGAGGTAAGCCTCCATCTAGAAAAGATCATTTCTAGCACCTAAAGCAAATTTTACTATCTCAAGAGCGACCACATTCGCATTCCTAGGCACAAAATAAACCAAACCTATCCCAAGACCACGAATACGCTCTCTAATATCCCAATATTGGCAGACCCAACCATATCCGCATTGATCATATTGACAACACCCAACGCACCAGATTGAAAATAATATGCAGCGGACCAATATCAGCTGCAAACTCTAAGCCACTCTCAGCTACCGCCTACCGCTGGCGAAAAATCACTAGTCAACCGCAGGTCAATGAGTTAGGATCCTCTCATTGACCTTGTTTTTCCTAGTTTTTTTTTTTTTTTTTTTTTTTTTTTTTTCAAGTGTAAATGAAACATTCACTTGCATAAGAGAAAAAGAAACAAATAAATCTTGACCATATATTTTCATTTATGCTTAGGTGTCAACATCTAGTGCAAAACAAAGGAAAAAAAAAACGACATGAGAGAGTCCTATAAAAAAAAAAAAAAAGAAGACCATAAATAGATGGGGCCTAACTTTTTAGCCTTGACACCTCACAATTAACAATCAGGGAGTTGAGCCACTCTGGTGTAGTTGTGATCTATGTGTCACGGGCTTAGATTACGTAGCGGAAATCTCATGCGGCACTTAGGCAACTTCCAGGTGAACGTTGCTAAGTAAGCCTTAAATGCTTGGCTTGTCACTCTCAAACTCACAAGAGAGACTAGAGGAAAGGGTTGGAAGAGCTTGGTTGGAAATAAGGAAAACTTGTATTGCTATTAAGAAAGCTTTACAAGGCTTTGAGTACAAATTGCTTAGATAGGCTTGGATGCCTTACAAATGAGAGGAGCTAGCTATTTATAGTTGTCCACCTCCTCAATGGACGGCTAGGATCAATTTGATCCAATGGTGGAGGTTTTGCCTCCAGAAATATCTATACCTATCTAGAATTCTCTACACATATGTACATGCCTCAAGAATCCTATACAAGTATCTACATCATTCTAGATTATTCTACATACATCTAGATATGTGTACAAGAACAACCTAGAATGGTTATGTTGCTAGAGACTTCCAGAAGCATCCATTGCTAGGCTTTTTCGGAGATCTCTAGAATCTTCCATGTAACTAGAGACTTCCATCCATCCTTGAAGTGTATGTGGAAATCTCTAGAGTTTTCCAACACTTAGCCTTGTTGTAGGCTTTTTAGGCACCTTGGCTGGAATCCAAAATTTAGATTTAACAGGCCGTGACATCGCGAAATCAGGTGACATCCTCCCCCACCTGATTTCACGATGTCCTCGTCGCGTGGGCACCATGTATGCTGGAGTCTGCCACAGATTGGCTCCTTTGGACGAGTGGACTTTGGCTTAGGAAGCCTCTCGTGAAGGATGGCCTTCGTGTTAGGAATTGAACGTATGTTGTGTTGCATCGACTCTTTCGGGTTGGTGCAAGTGCGTCTGCGTTGTAGGAATGGGAGTTTGGCATTTGTGGCGCCTCTCTCCGTTGCCTTTGATTGTCTCTTCCCATGGCTTGCATAACTCCTCTTCTTTCGAACACCTTCGGTTGGCTTGTTATTCTTTGAAGAGGTGGGAGAACTTGGTGTCTCCACGAGCCGTATGGCGGATAACGTCCTAATTTCTGGCTTGGTCACGAGTTCCGCCTTGATGGTATGTGCTTTGCCCCCGTCGAGGATACTAAGTGAACTTGCCGCGGGTAGGGGGAAAGCGTTGGCTTGGTCGAAGAACGCCATGCCTAGAACCACTTAGTAGTCATCTAAGGGGGCCACAGAGAAGTCTAGCTTTCCGCTCCATGGCCCTAGGTGGACAGTGACGCCCTTTGCGATGCCATCAATTAGCTTGATCGGAGAGTTGGTGGCTTTGACGGCACCTTCGTCGTTGGTGATACGAAAGCCAAGTCGTTTGGCTTCGTCCACCGATACAAAGTTGTGCGTTGCTCTGGTGTCCAGCATCGCATGAACTTGCTTGCCCCTGATGGTGGCCTTCACGAACATAAGGCCTTTCTTGGCAAGCATTAAAGGCATGGCTCGCCCGTTGATTGCGTAGATCTGTTGGATAGATCTCATGCTTGCTTGGCCTTCAATTGCCTTGGTCTCCTCGAGTTGAGTGACCATGGCGTTGAGCATTTTCCGCTTTGGGCAGTCACGTACCCAATATGGCCCATTGCAAATGAAGCATGGACTCTTTGGCTTGATCTTTTCGAGCTTGCCTCCTTATGGATTGTCACGCCGATCATCGCCATTAGGGGACTTTGAACCCGCCTTTTCCTTGTGATCACTATCCTTCGGCTTGTCTTCTTCTTCACCATGGTTGTCGCTCCTTTCCTTGGATCGGGTGAGGTCGGCAAGTGACTCTCCGACGGCAATGGCGGTGCCAAGGTCTTACACATTCCGCCTTTCCAATTCCACTATAGCCCAATCCTTGAGGCCGTCCATGAAAAAGAAGAGTTGGTCTTTGTCAGACATATCTTCAATCTCAAGGGTCAAGGTTATGAATTCCTTGACGTAGTTGGAGATGGATCCTAACTGTTTAAGGCGACGGAGACGGCCACGGGCCTCTTTCTCGGCGTTAGTGGGAGAGAACTGCTTCTTGAGTTCCCTCTTGAACTCATCCCATGTGGTAATGGGGTTAATGGTGTCGCCATGCTTGCGTCACCACCATAGTTAGGCGGATTCCGAAAGAAAGGTGGGAGCATTGGCGATCCGGGTTGCGTCGTCCCTAACTCCCTTGGCTTCAAAGTATTGTTCTAGGCCGAAGAGAAAATTTTCCACTTCCATGGCTTTCCGGTTGCCGCTATAAGTGGATGGCTTAGGGACTTGAATGGTGTTGGTGCTTGTGGTGGCACCAAAGTTGACGGATGGGCTATTCTAGTGTGAAGCCCATTCGGTGCGGATTTCATCGCCTTCCGCGCGTATTGCTCGCAACTCGTGCTCCACAAATGTGCGGAGGTTGCGGAGCTCCTGGGTGAGGAAGCATAGGTCCTCTTTGAAGCCCTTTTGGAACTCGCGGATCACAGACTTGGTTGCTTAAGTGATTTCGCCATAGTCCGCCTCTAGGCCGTCAAGACGTCCAACAACATCACTCAAGGTGGTTTGCGATCCGGAGATGGCTTCCTCCAAGCCGACCATCCTAGCTTCCAAAGCATCTACGGACGGACCCTTGGACTTGCTTCCCTTGGTGTGGGTGCGTTGCTCGCCACGACCTCGCGCCTGCTCCTCCACTCTAGCAGTAACTTCGCTGTTGGATGCCATTGCTTCGCGAACTAGCTGTGGTTGCTTTGACAAGGCTCTGATACCAATTGTCACGGGCTTAGATTACGCAGCGGAAATCCCGTGCAGCACTTAGGCAACTTCCAGGTGAACATTGCTAAGTAAGCCTTAAATGCTTGGCTTGTCACTCTCAAACTCACAAGAGAGACTAGAGGAAAGGGTTGGAAGAGCTTGGTTGAAAATAAGGAAACTTGTATTGCTATTAAGAAAGCTTTACAAGGTTTTGAGTACAAATTGCTTGGATAGGCTTGGATGCCTTACAAATGAGAGGAGCTAGCTATTTATAGTTGTCCACCTCCTCAATGGACGGCTAAGATCAATTTGATCCAATGGTGGAGGTTTGGCCTCCAGAAATATCTATACCTATCTAGAATTCTCTACACATATGTATATGCCTCAAGAATCCTATACAAGTATCTACATCATTCTAGATTATTCTACATACATCTAGACGTGTACAAGAACAACCTAGAATGGTTGTGTTGCTAGAGACTTCCAGAAGCATTCGTTGCTAGGCTTTTCCGGAGATCTCTAGAATCTTCCATGTAACTAGAGACTTCCATCCATCCTTGAAGTGTGTGTGGAAATCTCTAGAGTTTTCCAGCACTTAGCCTTATTGTGCGCTTTTTAGGCACCTTGGTTGGAATCCGAAATTTGGATTTAGCGGCCCGTGACATATGTCTAATTATCTTTTGGTGGGACTCGAATCATTTAAATAATTATAACAACGTAAAAATTATATGGAATACGTGAAATCACGACATTTTTTTAATATTTTTTTTATAAACTAACATGTGGTAGTTGTTATTCGAACTAGCTGAATAAGAGTTCTTACTGTAAAGTCAAAAAGTCACAACTAGCATTCTAGCAATTTGTTGAACTCAATGGATTCAAGTTGTGTGGGAATTTTGTTGAATTTGGGACACTCTAATCCGACAATTTATTGTAAGGTTTTAACATCTAGCATTCTAGGCTTCTAGCACCCCCATGTGTGTATAAATAAACGTGTAAGATTTGATCTTATAACGTTAAAAAGCCGGGATCTCAATTTATTTGGACTCAGTAACTTTACAGAGTTCGAAATATATGTACGTATATAATTTGGGTTGTTCGATCTTGCAAGATCCATCCCAGTGTTGGGTTGTTCCTCCTTCGATATCGAAATCAATTCCATCCAAAACAGCAGCCCCAAGAGGACGCGAAGATGATTGTCCCCCAGGAAGTTATCCCAGAAATAAGTCGCGACATTTTTAGCATCATCAGTGGAGTTCAGACTGTAGCTTCCTGCATGCACTTCCCCCGATCGAAAGCATCACCTTGATTTTACTAGCTTGGCATGATGTAATGTCGGAGCTCAAACTGGCGCAGCCGTTGTTGGTTGGATCACAGTGACCTGCAAGGTTGATCACAGGAGTCTTACCATTCACAAACGTGGATAGAAAAGCAAGGTTCACATGTTGACAGTTTCCTGTGGCTCAAGTTTCGGCTAAGGTTTCTTCATTTCCATTCTGGCCCCAGTAGATAGCAATGCTACCAGCATCGATACCAGTTATTAGAATTAGGATTGCAGAGCAATAATGTTACTGAATTTGATGACTTTAGTGTCATTCTGTATAATCAAATGCACAAGTTTTCCTAGCTAGAATTGTTTCTTTGGTGCTTAAAAATGTTTGAAGAGGACCTTTTATAACTGAGCACTTCGACTTGGCCACTGACGATAAAACATGTGATGGAAAATCTTATTCGAATTTCCTTGTACATAGACAATAGTATACTGTTTTAGTGTCATACGGTTGTCTTATTTATTTCGAAGGGCTTTGGGGATCATCAACATTCAACCATGACCGGCCACATAGGCACATAGGAAGAAAATAACACAGGCTAAAATGCATAATTTTTTTTTATTATTTTTTTAAAGTATTTATCTATCAATCTATTTAGATTAAGTATTTTTTTTAAAGCCTTTTATCATTGGTAGGATTCGAGCCACTGGTTTAAGAGTTATTTGTCTAAATCCCAAGCTTATCCATTTACTAGTAGAGCTACACCCCTTGAGCTAAAACACATAAATCTTTAAATATGATTTTTTTAGAATATAATCAGCTGCCAATGTTATGGTCTGTGTTCTTTGGTTTTATTGGATGTCGAAAATATTACGCGTAGTGGTTCATGGAAAAATCATGCGGGTCCTTTCAGTTTCAGACATTAATGAGTTCCAACTAGAAAGTCTGTCCCGGAATAATATTCATTAATAATTGGAAAGCTTTGCCAAAAAGTATATATACCAAAAATATGTGGGCTGCAATTTAGTTGACTTTTATCACACACTTTCAAGTTGTCTTTATATTTAATTTATTAATTAAAATTTAAAAATCGATTAGTCAAGGTGCATTGTTCATTGTTCTGCTTGTGACTTGTGAGGTAAAATTATGATTAATGTTGTTACAGATTTTTCAATGCCATGTTCATGCACGAGGCCTTATATATTTTGTAAGAAAATGTTAGCGAAGCAGAGTCTAATGTATAGAAAAGTTATTTATACATATAGTAGAGTACAAAAACAGTAGTGATCGGAAACAGTAGTTTTTAGACATGGCTTTTGATAGCAGAACTATATCCACTTTGATCATCATAGTATTTGGACCACAGCATCACACCACCATACTTGGCTGAACCCTTGATGGCTGGTAGAACCTTCGACGTGAGATCGGAAACAGGAATGAATCCACTTCCTGCAGCCTCAGGAGAAGCAGGTAGTCCCAAGAAAATCTTGGTTGCGGTAATATCTGAAGTCCACTGTTTCCAAGAATCTTCAAAGTTGCCAATATTTCCTGAACTGTATTGACAAGGTGGGTTGTTGTAGAATTGGACCCAGACATAGTCAAAAAGACCTGTATTGAGTGCATTTCCAACCCAAGCATCAGGAAATGGACACTGAGGAGCTGCGGTCAAGTGCACCTTCTTGCCACGCTTGCTGTACCCAGAAAGGAACCTTGCAAGATCATTCCAGTGTTGATCGGTCCCTCCTTCGATGTCAAAGTCAATCCCATCCAAAACAGCAGCTCCGAGTGGACGAGAAGACGATTGTCCTCCTAAGAAGTTGTTCCAAAGATAAGTAGCAACTTGCTTGGCATCCGCGGTGGAATTAAGCGAGTAGCTTCCAGAGGCACCTCCTAACGAAAGCATCACCTTGATGCCTTTTGCTTGACACGATTTAATGTCCGAGCTCAACCCAGTACAGCCATTGCTGTACGGATCGCAATGACCAGCAAGGTTTATCATGGGGGTCTGTCCATTGCCGAAACTTGATAGAAAAGATAAGATCACATATTCATAATTTCCAGTCCCACAAGTCTCGGATAAGGTACCTTCGTTGCCATTTTGACCCCAGTAAATGGCAATCCCACCAGCATTGGAACCAACTGCTAGTGCTAGCAATACTAAGCACACAAATGACAATGAGATTGCTGATCGAAATGCCATTGTACTACTCACTGTATGATATCTAGAGCAAACCAAGTTGTTTAATTCTGAGCTGAGTTATGTTGCCTGACCATGCTTTTTATAGTTGGAAAAAAATTTCTTTCATTTTGACAACAGTTTTGTGTGTATTATGCCAATCCACGACGGCATGCCTTAATGTCTTTGAAATGCCAGTCGACGGTAGTGTTGGCTTCACGCAGACGGCATTGTTTGAACTTTGAAGCTGAACTAGTTCATTTGAAAGTTGGTTTGTCACTTGGCTTTTGTTCATTTTCTCTGATTTTTTATTTTATTTTTAAGGACATTTTCCTCTGATTTTTGTATGTATTTGTTGCCCTTTCTGGGTCAGAAGATCATTAAAACATTCCCATTTGCTTCTCTTCTGTCTTGTATTCTGATAAATCAAATGGACCATTATTGTTAATTACTTAATTTAGTAACAAATAGGCCCATTAACTATATCAATGAAAGAAAGAACCGGGCTTTGAAGCAATATGGGCCATAAATCAGCCTGAAATGGGTCTAATCCAATAATGAAATATGCTGATGTACCCGGACACGTCATCGCTTTTTGCTAACATTCCAAGACACGTCAATGCTCTCTGACTGACATGAAAAGACACATCAGCGTAACTTTGATTGACATGCTGGGAACGTCAGCGTTTCTTACTGATGTGGCATGACATGTCAGCTGAACGTGATGACATCCAGGGACATCAGCGTATCTTACTAACATGCCCAAGCACGTCAATGTACCGTTGATGCCTTCGTAAAATTGAAAGATCAAAATCTCACCATTTTAATCCAGCATGTATTTTTCAGGTCGGGTTCCGGACTGGTGCGTTTCAAGGACGCAAGATTCAAGTAATGATTAGTAAAAGCTTTAATTTTTCAATCAATGTTTTGTCAAAAAAATAAATAATTTGAAAATAGATTAGTAGTGCCTGAGTTCAAGATTCAAGATAAGTAATGGTTAGTAGTGCCTAAGTTCGAGCCAGCTCTAGACACCTCTTGGCCAGGGCTTGTCACACCTGCCTCCTGGCCCGACAGAGATTAGTCCCATTCCAATGTGAGTGGGGGCACTGTGCGAAAGAAAAAAAATATATAAAAAAAAATCATGGATGCAAATAGTTATTTACATGAAATATCTTACCAAAACCGATTTATTTTATTAATCTTTTACTATAATTATAAAGTTTGAATTGATTTTTTTTTTACATAGATACCACTTGCGGTATGATGACTAAAATCTAAATGAACCTTTTTAATTTTATGGGATAGTATTAATCCGTGCCCTTGTTAACAACCACTTTATAGAAATAAAAGCACGTATCAATAATTGCATTTATTGTAACGTAGTGACTTTTTTCTTTTTTCTTTTTATAGCAATAAAGTAGTTGTTATCGTATATCTTTGTGGCACATGTTAACACTATCCAATCTTTTTATTATAATCAGGAAGTTTCTTGTTTTTAATTTTCTTATTAGTTTAGTTGGAGTTGATTTGTATATTAGTTATGAGATAAGATTGGTTAAGAGATAAACCTCTCACACCTACGCCATCAGATAGTAGGATAAGTCCACCTTTACCTACAACAAAACCGCAATGTAATATTTAAAAAATAATAATAATTTGACTTAATTATTTATTGTTTTATTTATTTGTATTTATTTTAATCTATATCCTTATCCTCACGGTTGTTGACACTATAAATTTGAAATTCTAGTGAACAATACTTTCTTAACAATTCCTTTAAATTGCCCTTCAAAAAAAAAAAAAAAAAAAAAAAAAAAAACAATTCCTTTAAATTGCACGTCACTCTCAGCACATGTCACTTGTGGTTGTGTATCTCCCTTCCAGATTGGTGGTTCGAGTCTCACTATGTGCAATTTAGAAGCATGTGTGGGGTTCGAATCTCATTATGCCTGATTTGTGGGAGTAAACATTCGGATCGTATATATATTGTTTGATCTTTACAGGTCCCGTTAATCCTATTGTAATAGTCGTAAAATGTAATACTAAAAAAAAACAAAAAAAAACAATTCCTTTAAAATTAAGATTAAAAAAATTATATAGTCGTTGTTTCAAAATTCAAATTGGTATCGAGCTCGAGATTATAAGGTGTTTGAGCCAGCTATAATAATTTGTTTATGGCTAGCCGGAGTAATGTTTGAGGTTTAAGACAATTTGTACATTTGAGCTATTTATATTTTAAGCAATTCTTTTTTATTTTATAATTTATTCTTCTTATGCAAATATTTAATAAACTTTTTACTAGTTTCTATTATAATTGGGAAGTTTCTTGTTTTTAATTTTCTTATTAGTTTAGTTAATTGGATTTGATTTGTATGTTAGTTATGAGATAAGATTGGTTTGATTTGATTTGATTGGTTTAGAGATAAACCTCTCACACCTACGCCATCAGATAGTAGGATAAGTCCACATTTCCCTACAACAAAACCGCAATGTAATATTAAAAAAATAATAATAAGTTGACTTAATTATTTATTGTTTTATTTATTTGTATTTATTTTAATCTTTATCCTTATCCTCACGGTTGTTGACACTATAAATTTGAAATTCAAGTGAACAATACTTTCTTAACAATTCCTTTAAATTGCACGTCACTCTCAGCACATGTCACTTGTGGTTGTGTATCTTCCTTCCAGATTGGTGGTTCGAGTCTCACTATGTGTAATTTAGAAGCATGTGTGGGGTTCGAATCTCATTATGCTTGATTTGTGGGAGTAAACATTCGGATCGTATATATATTGTTTGATCTTTATAGGTCCCGTTAATCCTATTGTAATAGTCGTAAAATGTAATACTTATAAAAAAAAAAAAAAAAAAAACAATTCCTTTAAAATTAAGATTAAAAAAATTATATATTCGTTGTTTCAAAATTCAAATTGGTATCGAGCTCGAGATTATAAGGTGTTTGAATAGAGGTGGACATAGTAGAGGGCTGCCCAAAAAAAATCAATACATAAATGGTTAATTGCATAAACAGCCCTAAAGTTTTATAATATTATAAGAATATGATATTTTCTCCAAATTTAGTGAAATATAAATATTTTGTTCTTCAAAATAAGTTATAAAAATATACATAATATTATGGCTTCTAACATTATAGAATTAAATCATCGAAAAGTTTAAATAATTTTTTTAACTACAAGTTTAAATAATTGTTTATGCACAAATTTTACAATGTATTTCATATGCTTTAGTAGTCCATTATTAAATTGGTGTCATCTTATTATTCAAAAAAATAAACAAATATTCATCGAGAATTATATATATAAAAAAAATTATTTTTAATCAATGGGCCGTATGTCTCGCACCGACTTTATTATATATGTGTTCATTGAGGAAGAAAATCACAAAACTTTCCTCCATAATACACACCGAATTTAAAAATATAGTGTGAGAATTTGTGAGTCATTAATTAAGCATTATAATATTTTGACTAAACAAAAGTAAATAGATCAAACTATTGACTTTGTAATGTTAGTGTGTAACGGGGAAAACAAAATACTATATATATAAATTAGCCCGGGTAGCTAATTTTTCCTGGGTTCGCCCCTGTGTTTGAACCAGCTATAATAATTTGTTTATGGCTAGCCGGAGTAATGTTTGAGGTTTAAGACAATTTGTACATTTGAGCTATTTATATTTTAAGCAATTCTTTTTTATTTTATAATTTATTCTTCTTAATAAACTTTTTACTAGTTTCTTATTATAATTGGGAAGTTTCTTGTTTTTAATTTTCTTATTAGTTTAGTTAATTGGATTTGATTTGTATGTTAGTTATGAGATAAGATTGGTTCAGAGATAAATCTCTCACACCTACGCCATCAGATAGTAGGATAAGTCCACCTTTCCCTAGAACAAAACCGCAATGTAATATTAAAAAAATAATAATAAGTTGACTTAATTATTTATTGTTTTATTTATTTGTATTTATTTTAATCTTTATCCTTATCCTCACGGTTGTTGACACTATAAATTTGAAATTCAAGTGAACAATACTTTCTTAACAATTCCTTTAAATTGCACGTCACTCTCAGCACATGTCACTTGTGGTTGTATATCTCCCTTCCAGATTGGTGGTTTGAGTCTCACTATGTGCAATTTAGAAGCATGTGTGGGGTTCGAATCTCATTATGCCTGATTTGTGGGAGTAAACATTCGGATCGTATATATATTGTTTGATCTTTACAGGTCCCGTTAATCCTATTGTAATAGTCGTAAAATGCAATACTTAAAAAAAAAAAAAAAAAAAACAATTCCTTTAAAATTAAGATTAAAAAAATTATATATTCGTTTTTTCAAAATTCAAATTGGAATAGAGCTCGAGATTATAAGGTGTTTGAACCAGCTATAATAATTTGTTTATTGCTAGCCGGAGTAATGTTTGAGGTTTAAGACAATTTGTACATTTAAGCTATTTATATTTTAAGCATTTCTTTTTTATTTTATAATTTATTCTTCTTATGCAAATATTTAATAAACTTTTTACTAGCTAGTATCAATTTTGCAAATGTCTAGCTTGTTTCTACTTTTCTGAAACTTTTAATGTCAAATATAAATACGAATCAGTTGGAACCACTGGTAATAGAAAACATGCCATGTTTATAAATTACATTAAATCAACATGATGACATTTAAATATAAATATAAACGAGGTATCTAACTGTCTATACAAAAAAAAAAAAAAAAAAAAAAAAATAGTAACCACGTACATGCAAATTATATGGAACACGTGAAATCACAACATTTTTTTTATAGACAAAACCTGTGGGCTGTGGTAGCGATTATTCGAACTAGTTGAATAAGAGCCCCTACTACAAAATCTGAGTAAGAGCTCCTACTACATAATCAAAAAGTCACAACATTTGGATGTTAAAGAATGCTAGAGAATGCAGTTTATCTCCCCAAATTTTGAATTTAATTATAATAATTAAAAAAGAAGTACAAATTAAAATTTTCAAAATTCTTATTAAACTAAATAGAAATTATTATTAGTTCACATGTTAATATTGTTTACATAAATCAAACTTCTTGGATCCAAGGTTTAAACATCTAGCAAAATTTTACGTACATATAAACGTTGGACCCTGTAATGTTAAAAAGTCGAGATCTCAATTTATTTATTTATTTATTTTTGATAAGCAAACACAGAACAGAGAAACAGAAACACAGCAAAGAGAACATAACTAGCCAGGCTTATCAGCCTTCACAATATTACTAATACATGCATGAAGGACTTCGTCTTCATCCAGCACAAGAGAGTTCTTAGGCAAGACCATGAGCGAGTTCTTAGTCCAGTACACTTCACGCCCATCGCCGCATCAGACTCAAGCAAGCTCGGAGATCTCAATTTATTTGGACTCAGTAACTTTACACTAATTAAGAGAGAGAAATTAATAAGTATAACACATACAGACATACAGTATATGTTACGTATATAAAAGTAGCACACTGAGACAGCACCAGGACATAATGAAAGTAGAATTGAGAAATCTGATTTAGACACTGTCCTTGATAGAAGAACTGTATCCATTATCATAGTACTTAGACCACAGCATGACACCTCCATACTTAGCAGAACCATTTATTGCTGGAAGCACTTGTGAAGTGAGAACACTTGCAGGAATAAACCACCACTTGGCGCAGCTTCAGGAGAAGCAGGAAGCCCCAGGAAAATCTTGGTAGCTGCAACATCTGTAGTCCATTGCTTCCATGAATTTACGAGATTCGTAATGCTCCCGGATGTGTACTGGCATGGAGGATTGTTGTAGAATTGAACCCAAACATAGTCAAATAGGCCTGTTTTCAGAGCATCTCCAAGATAGGCATCTGGGTAAGGACACTGTGGAGCTGCTGTTAAGTACACTTTCTTGCTTTGTGTGCTGTACGCAGAGAGGCTCCTTGCAAGATCATCCCAGTGTTGGGTTGATCCTCCTTCGATATCGAAATCAATTCCATCCAAAACAGCAGCGCCAAGAGGACGCGAAGATGATTGCCCCCCCAGGAAGTTATCCCAGAGATAAGTTGCGACATTTTTAGCATCTTCGGTGGAGTTCAGAGTGTAGCTCCCTACACCTCCCCCGATCGAAAGCATCACCTTGATATTACTGGCTTGGCATGATGTAATGTCGGAGCTCAAACTGGCGCAGCCGTTATTGGTTGGATCACAGTGACCTGCAAGGTTGATCACAGGAGTCTGACCATTCCCAAACGTGATTAGAAAAGCAACGTTCACATACTGATAGTTTCCTGTGGCGCAAGTTTCGGCTAAGGTTCCTTCATTTCCATTCTGGCCCCAGTAGATAGCAATGTCACCAGCATCGATACCGGTTACCAGAATTAGAATTGCAGAGAAGAACAATAATGCTACTGAATTTGATGACTTTAGTGCCATTCTGTATAACCAAATGCACTAGTTTTTCTAGCTAGAATTGTTTCTTTGGTGCTAAAAAATGTTTGAAGAGGAGTGCCTTTTATAATTGAGCACTCGGCCACCGACGATAAAACACGTGACAGAAATTTTTTTTCCGAATATTCTCAAACATACGCAATGGACAAAGTTCCTTTGCTGAGCTCCTTCTCTGTTGAACTTTGAAGGATTAGTTGACAAATGTCCTTCTTAGAATTGGGTGGCCAAGATTTATTCTTATCTTTTGTCTTTTTTTTCCATTTTCCCTGTTTTAAATACCTAAAATTCATTGTTTATAACCAAAATTCATTTAATGCAAAATTGCTAAAAAAACAACGTCGTTTGACTCCAAAAACCATGAGCCCTTTTCGTCTTCTTCATTGATTTCCCCTCACATTCTCAAGAAGAAGAAGACAATTTGGTTACTCTTCAAATCTAAGATGACTTGCTAGAAACTATGAATATCCACTAGAGGGAAATCTCCAAAAAAAAAATTGCTAAGAAATCAATTCTCATTATGGGGGAGTTGACTCTCTACTGGATCTCCATTAATGATATGAGAATTTCAGCATTGGCTTGTTTTATTTTTAATATTTAAAAATATTCTCTTGCTTGTGGAAGTTAGAGCATCTCCAATGCTATTATGCATTTGGAGAAAATGGAGTGCCACATAGGATAGATATTGAAAAAGTTAGAAAAATTCTCTCCAATGCTATTATCTAAGTTGAATATGGAGATGATGTGGCAAAAAAAAAAGTTAGAGAATATGGAGTTGGGTTTCTAATTCTAGAAACTCTCCTATAAATGCTGACTAGGATTTCTAACTCATTCCACCAATAAGATTAAGACTTTCAACTCTTTCTACCAATAAAATTAAACCTCATTTAATTGTATAATAAAAGAGGAGAGAGAGTGTAATAATTGTTTTATTATGATTGGATATAAAATGAATGCATATTTGATTTTAGATAATTGCATTGGAGATGTGAATATGTATTTCTCTAATTTTTTTTCAAAAGTGGGTCCATAATAAATAGAAATGCTGATATGTCACTATTTAGAAACTCAAAAATGCATATTTGCATTGGAGATGCTCTTATTGGCTGTGAAGAAACAAGAGAAGATGATGGATTATTGAGATTAAAACAGAGGAGCCATTGAAGTTTGGGAGTCAAAACCCAGATAGTAGACAACCATGAAAAATATGTTCAAAAAAGAAAACAAGCAGATTTGAAGTCCAAATCGAAAAAAGGGAACCCAAATCAACCAACAAATCCAAACGCCTCTACCACCACAAACCACATAACCCCCTCACTTCGTCTCTCTCATCTCAATACACCATTTTGCATCTCTGTTATTTTTTTTATATATATTTTTTAAGGAAACTAGTTTTATCTCTCTCAAATCCAAATCCACATTATTCAATTGATGAGAGAGAGTTATATCTAGTAATAATTAATATTTTGTTTGGAATCCATTAAATTTAAATTATGCGTATTTTTTTTCTAGAATTTTATGGATTTTCAAAAGCTTTGTTGGAATTTATTTTCTGGTCACCAGTCTTTCCCAGATGATATAGCCGGAAAAGATGTAAAGTTTGAGGTGATGCGTCGGATTAAATGAGTTTTGGTCATAAAACGGTGTCGTTGGTATTTAAAACAGGAAAAAAAAAGAAGATAAAAATAAATCTTGGCCATCTAATTTTAAGAAGGACACTTGTTAATCAATCCTTCAAAGCTCAACAGATGATCCTTATCCACCGTTTTGGTGTCATATATTGTACTGTCTTATTTATTTCGAAGGGTTTTGGGGACCATCAACATTCGCCACATCAACATAGGAATAAATAATATGCTAAAAGGCATGAATCTTTGATTAACATTTTCTGAGGTAACATTTTAAGACTATCACTCATGGCACCTAAAATGGGTTAATTCTAAAAATGCCCCCATAGTACCCTTTTTCACTATTTTGATTTTTTTTTTCTTTCAAAATCCTCCATTGATGGAGGTCCTCCATCAGGTGAAAGACCTCCATTGGAGGTTGCAAGGAAGGAGATTAGGGATGGCAATGGGGCGGGTTCGGGGCGGGGTGGCCTTCCCTGCACCCCACCCCATTTATTTTTTGAAAACCCATCCCCTCATAAAACCCCACCATAAATGGAGCGGGTTTGGGCGGGGCGGGGTACAACGGGGAGTGCTTTCCCCATCCCCACCCATTTACCCCATTTATATATATATATATTTTATTTAAATAACAAACATATAACTATTGAATATGATAGTTATATTCAATTTTTTTTTATCAGTTAAGTGCTCCCACATAACTAATGTGCATCTTCTTTTTCTTTTGTTGCCATCGTCTTCACAATTCAATTGGGTTTGTTTCCACCCCATGTTGTTCTTCTATTTTTACACAATTTTCTCTTGATGACACCAGTATTGGATCTTCACTTTCTAGTGCATCTATAGACATATTTGTGTCTACTTGAAGTAGTGATAAATTAATTAAATTTAATTCAAGAGTTGATAATTATTTAAGTAATAAACTTGAAAAAAAAATTGTTGTTATTAAACTTTTAATTTTAAAAGTTATTTGAGAAAGAAACTTACTGTATGTCCTCTTGTGTTTGAGGTTTAAGCTTGAACAGTGAACTTCGAGTTGTTTGAGGATTAGAGACTTAGAGTTGAAGTTAGCGGCTAGGGTTTTTTTCAATAGTTTTTTGTTTTGTCACTTTATGTTAAATAACGGTAGAGAGATGTAAAGTTAGGGTTAATGTGTGTGTGTATATATATATATATATATATATATATAGATAGATATATTTATTTTCTTTGAAACTACGTAGTTTAACTAAGTATTATTTTAACTGGGGTGGGGCAGGGTGGGGAGTATAAAACCCATCCCCACCCCATACCCATTGCGGGTTAAACTATCTATCCCCATCCCTGCCCCATCCCCACCAAATTGAAACCCATCCCCACCCCAAAAGTGCGGGTCCCCACGGGGAATTTTGCCATCCCTAAAGGAGATGAAATTTTTTTTTGGAAAATTTCATTTTTGCCTAGAAAGTCTCAAAAATTACTAAAAGTCTCGGAAATTACCAAAAAGTCTTGGAAATTAACAAAAGTCTTGAAAAATTTCATTTTTATCTAGAAAGACTCATAAATTACCAAAAAGTCTCGAAAATTACTTGAAAAGTCTCGAAAATACATGAAAAAGTCTTGAAAAAATTATGAAAAGTCTCGAAAATACTTGAAAAGTCTTGAAAATTTCCAAGACTTATTGGACAAAAATAAATTTTTATTTTCATCTTCTTCTTCATTAATCTCGAATGAGGTCGATTTCGACCTCCAATGGAAGCCGATGAAGAAGATAAAAAAATAAAATAAAAAATTGAAAAACTAAGAAGTAGATAAAAAAATAGATGTAAAGTAAGAGTATTTTTGGAAGTTCACTTATTTTGGTGCCTTTAAAACTTAAGTTATTAGAGTGGTAACACTCTTGAAACACCAACTTAAAAGAGTGACAACACCACCGATTTCCCCGCCTTTTATAACTAAGCATCGGCCACTAAGGATAAAACATGTGAGAAAAATCTTATCAGTATTTTCTCGTAGACAATAGTGTAAAATTAGTCTTCTCTTTTATATATTTTTACATGGTATCAGAGTTTTGTTTGATCCTATAAACAAGCCCTCCATTGATAAACCATTTGAGTAGCCGTCTACGATGGCAGGCGGCGGCGTTTGTAACGTTTCCAATTGGCTTCCGCTAGTCATTCATTGCTTTTGATTCGGATCACCTCCGAAGTCAATTTCAATCTAGATCACCTCCAAAGTCAATCAATGTCCTGGATCACCTCCGGACTCATTTTCAACCCGGATCACCTCCAGTTCAATTAATATCCCAGATCACCTCCGGCTCAATCAACATCTCGGATCACCTTCGGTTCAATCAACATCTCGAATCACCTCCAGCCCAATCTATATCCCGGATCACCTCCAACTCAATCAATATCTCAGATCACCTCCAACTCAATCAACATCCCGGATCATCTTCGGTTCAATCAACATCCCGAATCACCTCCGGCCAAATCTATATCCTGAATCATCTCCGGCCCAATCAACATCCCGGATCACCACCAGATTCAATTATCATTTCGGATCACCTCTGAATTTATCATCATGCCTATAAGGCTTCATTTGCAAACTCAATTCGGCTTTGATTTCCCACCTTGAGATTGAGGGGGAATGTTAATAATTGATTCTCCCAATTATTATCAGCCATATATAAAATATTTTATATGGTCACCTTTTGTATTTCGATTTGAATTTTTCCATATTATTTTATATTTCCATTTTATGTAATTTCCTATACCTATAAATAGGTGTCATATAATTGTCTTGTTTATTTCGAAGAGCTTTGGGGACCATCAACATTCAACAACGACCGCATAGGAATAAAACATGTGACTATGTTACATAAATCTTTTATGTAATTTCCTATGCCTATAGATAAGATATTTTTTTTTCAGAATATGATCAGCTGCAAATGTTATTGTCCTGGTTCTTTGGCTTCATTGGATGTCAAAAAAATGATGCATGTATTGATGAAATATGAATGATTTGTCACTGTTTAAAGATCAGATTAGGACCAAAATTGGCCTAGTCTTCCATGTACAAGTCAATACGCTTTCGTCTTTTGCTCAACCAACAAGGATGGTTGGTAATATCTTGGAACACATGCAAGGTTAGGTTTCAATCATTTATAAATTTTAGTATTATCGGCCTCGCATATATATGTATATATATATATTTTATGGATGGTATTTTTTCTGTGTATATCAAAATATGATAATTTTGTGTACATCAATTTTCGAATTACATGACAAGTTATCATGAAATGTCTATTTGTGAGTCTGTGACTCTGTTTTGTGGGATTAAACTCTATCAAGAGTTAGAGATTAAAAACTAGTATTCCGGGAACAACCCCAAAAATATTAGGCTATGAGCCAGTTTGGTATTGCTTTTGAAAAGTTCAAATCAGTTTATTTTATAATTTTGACGAAAAATTATGTTTGGAAAGTGATTAAATGATAATTTGGCAAGTTTTGACAGTGATTTTGAGAAGTAGGTGAGATGTTACTTTTTGAAAATGATTATGTAATAATCTATTTCATCATTTAAAGAATGTTTTAAAATATCATTATTATTCTTAGGGTGAAATTCATTTTAGTCCCTCTAGTTTGACCTAATTAACGAACTGGTCCCCCGGTTTTCAGTATTATCCCGTTAAGTCCTTCTGTTACAATTTCCGTTAAAAAAGTGTTCACTGACAGGGTCAGAGGGTCAAATGACCCTGCTGCCCCTAATTAAAAATAAAACAAACAATTAAAATAGAAGAATTTCATCTCTATTTTTAAATTCTAAATAAATAAATAAATTTGATTCAACATAAAACAAACAATTAAAATAGATGAATTTCATCTCTATTTTTAAATTCTAAATAAATAAATAAATTAGATTCAACATCATCATCATCTTCAAACCCAGTTCTAAGTTCAACATCAAATATCATCATCTTCAACCAACTCTAAACCTAGATTCAACAAACCCAGAACCATCCCAATCAACCAAACTCATATTCAATCTCTAATTTGTTTCTGCACTGCACCTCATATGCATCCACAAGACCGTCCATCATCTGCATCCACAAAATCAAAAACAAATTAAAAAAAACTCAATTCCACCACCATCAACATCATCACCAAACCAAATGATCCAAACACCCAAATCACCACCACCAAATTCATTATTCATCTCTTTATATAAAAAAAAAATTTGTGGATCTGGTACAATTTAAGATTACATGCATTGGATTCAAAATCAAAATCAAAATCAAAAGAATTTAAACATGTTCTTTAATCGTAACAAACATGAAAAGAACTCAACATGTAACAGATCAGACAAATCATTCGAAAGACAAAGAAATACACTAGCTAACAATAGATTTCACAATCAATCTGGGCTTAGAAACAACAGAACAACAGTAAAAAAAACATGGATCTAGACACAATAAAACGAATCGATAGTGAACAGAGATCAGGAAAAAAAAAAACAAGATGAAAGCATGATTCAATCTCAATAAAAACAAGCAATCTTATTACCTGAAACGCGAATTAAAAAAAAAAAAAAAAGTGAATAAAATTAGAGACTAGAGTATGGCGAGAAGTAAAGGATGTGAAGAAGAAATTGAGGAACCTCGAAGATCCAACTCGCGCTCCTTAATGGCATTGAAGAAGTGAGGGCGTTTCCAGATCAAGTCTACAGTCAGCTTCCCCATCTCTTCCTCTCTCTACTGCTATCAGTATCATCGGCGACGATGGGGTTTAGGGTTTTTATGGCCTTTGAAGTAGTACTTGTGCGCTGCAAAAATCACAACACTCGCGAAAGAAAACGAGAGAAGAGAAGAGAAAGAGAAAGAAAGAAAACACAACACTCGCAAAAATCACCCTTTGAAGAGAGATGGGTAGAGGTACTTCAATGGTGATGATTAATTTACAAAGAGAAAGAAAACGAGAGAAGAGAAGAGAAAGAAGAGAATTTGGGCGGTGATGATCAGATGGGTGGTGATTAGGATTTTAATTTGGAAAGAAGAGAATTTGGGCGGTGATGTGTTTGGGAAGAAGGGAGTGAGAGAGAGATGAATGTGTTAGGGTTTGACTAATTGAATGTTTGTTTTATTTTTTAATTTAATTTAATTAACGTTAATTATTTTTTTATTTGATGTTTGTTTTACTTGATGAATGTTTATTTTTTTTAATTTGTTTATTTTTTTAATATTATATTTTTTAAATCAATTTTTTAATAGTTTTTAATTGAAATTATTAATTTTAACCCTGCTTTTACCTTTATACCCTTAATGATCTGACGGACCCTAACAGAATTAGACGGCAGGGATTGAAATGCGTATTTTTGGAAACTAGCGGGACCTGTCAAGATAAAGCTGAAAACCGGGGGACCAGTTCGTTAATTAGGTCAAACTAGAGGGACTAAAATGGATTTCACTCTTATTCTTATGAAATCAAGTTAAAATCATTTATATACATTGTTTCATCTCAAAATTAATAATTCTACTTAAATATTGTTTTGATTTATAAAATCTTTTAAAAATATTTTTATTGTTCTTATGGATTTTTTTTCTTTCTAATTTAAACATTCTATTTAAATATTGATTTAATATATATAATTAATGAAAAAAAATAAAGTTGGGTTATAAAATCAGGTATATTTTAGTCATTGTAACTAATCTCAACACTTTTATAACTGAGCACTCGGCCACTGAGGATAAAACACGTGATAGAAAAATCTTATCCGAATTTCCTCGTACATATTTGGTGTCATATAATTGTCGTATTTATTTCGAATGGCTTTGGGGACCATCAACATTCAGCCACATTCACATAGGAATGAAACACACGCTAAAAGTCATAAATCTTTGAATAAGATTTTTTGAGGTGGCATTTTAAAACTATCGCTCATTGAGTAATTAGTTGAGTTTATATGTCACCTAAAATGGGTTTCTTCCAAAAATGCCCCCACAGTAACCTTTTTCACTATTTGTTTTTTAAAATCCTCCATCAATGGAGGTTTCAAGGAAGAAGATGATTTTTTTTTTTGGAAAATTTCATTTTTGCCTAGAAAGTCTCGGAAATTACTTAAAAAATCTCGGAAATACCTGAAAAGTCTCGAAAATATCCAAGACTTATTGGACAAAAATAAAATTTTCCATTTTTTTTTTTCATCTTTTTCTTCATTGATCTCCAATGAGGCCGATTTTGACCTCCATAATGCAAGGGCATAACTAGAAAAAAAAAATTGGGGTGGGCTAATCTAAATTTTATTTTCTTATTTAAAAGTACTAAAATTTTGAACTAACCACTAAACAAAATTTTTCTTTGTAATAATCAAATCAAAACGATACATGAGAAATTTTATAAAAAAAACATCAATGATATTCATATAGCTAGTTAGGGGGGACATAATGAGTCTTACCCTCAAATACAATATCATATGAAAGAAAAACACAAAAACAAATGCAAAAATATGCATAGCATATACAACAAGATACTATCGAATTGGTGCACTACGAAGTTTCAAAGCATAAAAAATATCAATTATTGATTCAGAATCAATAGTATCAGCAAATTCCCTCTCAATGTAGATGACCAAACAATTTGTAAGAAAGTCGTCACCCATCTTGTTGCGAAGTGATATTCTTGAAAAATTGTAAATGAATGCAAATTCAAAATCATTTTTGAAAAACAAAAACAAAAAACAATAGTTTTTGATGCTACGGACAGCCTCTTAGTTTTTCTAAAAAAATTCTTCTCTTTTCTAACTTTGTTTTCCCATAAGAAGGCTACATTAGAGTACAAAATCTAAATTTCAATTATAAAATACAATACTTAAATATCAATCGTAAAATACAAAACCTAAAATAAAATTCATTACAAGTAAATAGAAAAATAAAATAAAAATAAAAATAAAAAAAGTTAAAGGAAATTACCTTCAAATTGTGACTTGTGATTTGTGAGATTCAAGAGAAGAGAGAAGTTAGGGTTTGGGATTTGGGAAAATAAAAAAGAAAGAAAAAGTGGGGTGTGGTCGAATGACTGATGTTGAAATTAGAGGGTGATTTGGGAAAGTGAAAAAAAAAAAAAAAAAAAAAACAGGTGTTTGGGCACGTTGACTTATTTTATTATGCTTAGGTTATTGGGCTTTTTGTTTTAAGTTGAAGATATTTTGTTAGTTGGGCTGACAAAAATTATTTAATTTGGGTTTTTATTTATTTATTTTTTAAATAAACCCAAACTTAACATTTTTTTTTTTCTAAAATCTTGGGTGGGCTGTTATGTAAAGGAAGGGTATTTTTGAAAGTTGATTTACTTTGATGTCTTTAAAACTTAAGTTATTAAAATGGTAACACCCTTAAAACACCAACTTAAAGTTATTAAAGTTCAACTTGAATTTTCTCGTAGACAACATTGTACTGTTTCGGCGTCATATAATTGTCTTGTTTATTTCTAAGGGCTTTGGGGACCATCAACATTCAACCACGACCACATAGGAATAAAACAACACGTGCTAAAGGAATAAATCTTTGAATAAGATTTTTTTTTTCAGAATAATCAGCTGCAAATGTTAAGGTTCTTTGGCTTCATTGGATGTCGAAAAAATTATGCGTGGTTGATGAAAAAATCATGCGGGTCCTTTCAGTTTCAAACATAAGTTCCAACTAGAAAGTTTGTCCCGGAATAATATTTCATTAATAATTGGAAAGCTTTGCCAAAAAGTATATGCCAAAAATATTCTCTCTTCTAGATTACTTTCAAGTTTCATCAACAGAGCTCTGTAAATCTATATATATGTGGGCTGCAATTTAGTTGACTTTTTATCACACACATTCAAGTTGTCTTTATATTTAATTCCCTAGAAGACTAGAACATGAGATAATTATACATTCAAATTTATTATGAGATAATTGCACATTGTGAGGTAAAATTATGGTTAATGTTTATTAATGAATTATCAATGTCCTGTTCTTTAATATGATCAGTTTTAATTTTTCCCTGAATTTGGTTTGAAAGTGTAAGCAAAGCAGAGTCTGGAAGTATGAGAACGTATCTAGAAAAGTTATTTATATATGTAGTAGAGTACAAAAACAGTAGTGATCATAGATTTTCAGACATGGCTTTTGATAGCAGAACTATATCCACTTTGATCATCATAGTATTTGGACCACAGCATCACACCACCATACTTGGCTGAACCCTTGATGGCTGGTAGCACCTTCGACGTGAGATCGGAAACTGGAATGAATCCATTTCCTGCAGCCTCAGGAGAAGCAGGTAGTCCCAAGAAAATCTTGGTTGCAGTAATATCTGAAGTCCACTGTTTCCATGAATCTTCAAAGTTGCCGATATTTCCAGAACTGTATTGACAAGGTGGGTTGTTGTAGAATTGGACCCAGACATAGTCAAAAAGACCTGTATTGAGTGCATTTCCAACCCAAGCATCAGGAAATGGACACTGTGGAGCTGCGGTCAAGTGCACCTTCTTGCCACGCTTGCTTTACCCAGAAAGGAACCTTGCAAGATCATTCCAGTGTTGATCGGTTCCTCCTTCGATGTCAAAGTCAATCCCATCCAAAACAGCAGCTCCGAGTGGACGAGAAGACGATTGTCCTCCTAAGAAGTTGTTCCAAAGATAAGTAGCAACTTGCTTGGCATGTGCGGTGGAAGTAAGCGAGTAGCTTCCAGAGGCTCCTCCTAACGAAAGCATCACCTTGATGCCTTTTGCTTGACACGATTTAATGTCCGAGCTCAACCCAGTACAGCCATTGCTGTACGGATCGCAATGACCAGCAAGGCAGCAAGGTTTATCATGGGGGTCTGTTCATTGCCGAAACTTGATAGAAAAGATAAGATCACATATTCATAATTTCCAGTCCCACAAGTCTCGGATAAGGTACCTTCGTTGCCATTTTGACCCCAGTAAATGGCAATCCCACTAGTGCTAGCAATACTAAGCACACAAATGACAATGAGATTGCTGATCGAAATGCCATTGTACTACTCACTGTATGATATCTAGAGCAAACCAAGTTGTTTAATTCTGTGCTGAGTTATGTTGCCTGACCATGCTTTTTATAGTTAGAAAAAATTTCTTTCATTTTGACAACAGTTTTGTGTGTATTATGCCAATCCACGACGGCATGCCTTAATGTCTTGAAATGCCAGTCGACGGTAGTGTTGGCTTCACGCAGACGGCATTGTTTGAACTTTGAAGCTGAACTAGTTCATTTGTAAGTTGGTTTGTCACTTGGCTTTTGTTCATTTTCTCTTATTTTTTATTTTATTTTTAAGGACATTTTCCTCTGATTTTTGTATTGTATTTGTTGCCCTTTCTGGGTCAGAAGATCATTAAAACATTCCCATTTGCTTTTCTTCTGTCTTGTATTCTGATAAATCAAATGGATCATTATTGTTAATTACTTAATTTAGTAACAAATAGGCCCATTAACTATATCAATGAAAGAAAGAACCGGGCTTTGAAGCAATATGGGCCATAAAATCAGCCTGAAATGGGTCTAATCCAATAATGGAATGTGCTGATATACGCGGGCACGTCATCGCTTTTTACTAATATTCCAAGACACGTCAACGCACTCTGATTGACATGGAAAGACACATCAGTGTAACTTTGACTGACGTGCTGGGAACATCAGCATTTTTTACTGATGTGGCATGACATGTCAGCTGAACGTGATGACATCCAGCGATGTCAACGTATGTTACTGACATGCCCAGACACGTCAGTGTACCCTTGACGCCGTCGTAAAATTGAAAGATCAAAATCTCACCATTTTAATCCAGCATGTATTTTTCAGGTCGGGTTCCGGACTGGTGCGTTTCAAGGACGCAAGATTCAAGTAATGATTAGTAAAAGCTTTAATTTTTCAATCTATTTTTTGTAAAATAAAATAAAATTGAAAATAGATTAGTAGTGCCTGAGTTCAAGATTCAAGATAAGTAATTGTTAGTAGTGCCTAAGTTCGAGCCAGCTCTAGAGCACCTCTTGGCCACTTGCGGTATGATGACTAAAATCTAAATGAACCTTTTTAATTTTATGGGATAGTATTAATCCGTGCGACCGTGCTCTTGTTAACAGCCACTCTATAGAAATAAAAACACGTATCAATAACTGCATTTATTGTAACGCAGTGACTTTTTTTCTTTTTTCTTTTTATAGCAATAAAGTGGTTGTTATCGTATATCCTTATGGCACATGTTAACACTATCCAATCTTCTTATTATAATTGGGAAGTTTCTTGTTTTTAATTTTCTTATTAGTTTAGTTGGATTTGATTTGTATGTTAGCTATGAGATAAGATTGGTTCAAAGATAAACCTCCCCATCAGATAGTAGGATAAGTCCACCTTTCCCTACAACAAAACCGCAATGTAATATTAAAAAAATAATAATAAATTGTTTATTGTTTTATTTGTTTGGATTTATTTTAATATGTATCCTTATCCTCACTGTTGTTGACACTATAAATTTGAAATTCAAGTGAACAATACTTTCTTAACAATTCCTTTAAATTGCACGTCACTCTCAACACATGTCACTTGTGGTTGTGTATCTCCCTTCCATATTGGTGGTTCGAGTCTACTATATGCAATTTAGAAGCATGTGTTGGGTTCGAATCTCATTATGCCTGATTTGTGGGAGTAGACATTCGGATCGTATATATATTATCTGATCTTTACAGGTCCCGTCAATCCTATTGTAATAGTCGTAAAATGTAATACTAAAAAAAAAAAAAAACAAAAACAATTCCTTTAAAATTAAGATTAAAAAATTATATATTCGTTGTTTCAAAATTCAAATTGGAATAGAGCTCGAGATTATAAGGTGTCTGAACCAGCTATAATAATTTGTTTATTGCTAGCCAGAGTAATGTTTGAGGTTTAAGACAATTTGTACATTTGAGCTATTCATATTTTAAGCAATTCTTTTTTATTTTATAATTTATTCTTCTTATGCAAATATGTAATAAACTTTTTACTAGTATCAATTTTGCAAATGTCTAGCTTGTTTCTACTTTTCTGAAACTTTTAATGTCAAATATAAATACGAATCAGTTGGAACCAACGGTATTAGAAAACACGCCATGTTTATAAATTACATTAAATCAACATAATGACATTTAAATATAAATATAAACGAGGTATCTAAAAAAAAAAAAAAAGTTACCACGTACATGCAAATTATATGGAACACGTGAAATCACAACATTTTTTTTTTATATATACAAACATGTGGTAGCGATTATTCTAACCAGTTGAATAAGAGCTCCCACTACAAAATCAAAAAGTCACAACATTTGGATGTTAGAGAATGCAGTTTATCTCCACAAAATTTGAATTTAATTATAACAATTAAAAAAGAAGTACAAATTAAAATTTTCAAAATTCTTATTAAACTAAATAGAAATTAGTGAAAATATGATGTTAGTCTCTATGGTTTACCATATTACCCGTTCTGGTCCCCGTAGTTTCAGTATTAGCCATTTCAGTCCTTTTGTGATGTTTTCCGTTAAAATAAGAGGTCAGATGGTCAAATGACCGTTATGCCCTTAGTAATAGTAGAGTTGGTTGTAAAGACAATATTACCCTTCTAATAATTAATTAATAATTATTATTAAATTTACAATTAATTAAATTTTAAAATAAAACTAATAAAACCATTTTTAATTAAACTTCTTCTTCATCGATTCCACAAAAAAAAAAAAAAAAAAAAAAAAAAAAAACATTTCCCCATCTATTTTCATTCCAAACCCAAAAAATTTTTTAAAAAGATTCAAAAATCAACATCTCCAAAAATCAAATCAAATTGATTTCAAGCCCCCTAAACACAAATCAAATTGATTTCAATAACTACAAACACAAATCGATCCCCCAAACACCAAAATCTTCACCACCATCATCAAACTCCACAAACCCAGTCCAAACCCAGAAAAACAAATTCATAACATCATCTCCAGATTCAATATCTTCATATTCCAAACCCAGAAAAAAAAAAATCATCAACGTTCAACCACCTGAAACATACCGAAAAAAAATCAAAGCCCCCAGAATACAAATCAAACATACCGAAAAAAAAAAAATCAACGTTCAGACACCACCCTGAATCAAAATCAACCACAACCTTGCCCTAAATTGAGAGAGTGAGTAGTGCGTGGAGTGGGTCTTCGTAGACACGGAGGATGGTGTCAAATCGGTGGAGGATTCGGCTTGAGCGGGATCGAGAGAGACAGCGAAGCCGTGGTAGGCGGTTGTGTATGTGAAGAGGAGAGTCAAAGGTGTGGAGGTGGCGGCAGTGTGGGTTTGGTTCCGATTTGGTTGCAGGTTTGGAGGCGGTGGCGATTTGGTGTGGGTTTGGGTTTGGTGGATTGAAGAAGATGAAGAAGAAAAGAGGGAGGGAGAGAGAGAGATCGTGATTTGTGATAGGGAAGGATCTAGAATCCAAATTTTTAGATTTTTGTTTGTTTGTTTGTTTTTTTTAATATATATATATATATATATATTTTAATTAGTTTTATATGTTTTTTAATATTAAATTTAATTATTTTTTTAATTATTTTTATATGTAATTTTAAATTTAATTAGTTTTATATTTTATATTTTATTTTTCTATCATCAATTAATATTAGTTTATTTAGTAAATCAATTTTTTTGAATTTTTTTTGGGATTTGGATTTGGATTTGGATTTAGTGTTTTTTTTTTTTTTTTTTTTCTTTTCATTTTTAATTAGTTTTATATATTTTTTAATTTTAATTTTATTTAGTTTTATTAGTTTTATTAGTTTTTTTTTAGAGAAGTAGTTTAATTAGTTTTTAAAAAAAATTTAATTAGTTTTATTTTAAATTTTAATTAATTATAAATTTAATTAGTTTTATTTATTTTTTTCATTTTTTATTTAGTTTTATTTTAAAATTTAATTAGTTTTATATATTTTTTAATTTTAATTTTATTTAGTTTTATTAGTTTAATTAGTTTTTTTTTGGTTGAGAGAATTAGTTTAATTAGTTTTTTTTTTTTTTAAATTTAATTAGTTTTATTTTTAAATTTAATTAATTATAAATTTAATTAGTTTTATTTATTTTTTTCAGTTTGTATTTAATTAATTTCAAAATTACCATTATGCCCTTTCATCAAACAGGCTTCTAGAACCTTTGATGTTGAATTACCGTCTTACCCTCGTTGACTGGACGGAATTCTAAGAATCTCTAATGGAATTGGACGGTAGGGACTAAAATAGAGATTAATTGAAAACATCTGGACCTGCATAGCTAATACTGGAACGACGGGGACCAAAACGGATAACATGGTAAACCATAGGGACTAAAATGATAATTTCCCTAGAAATTATTATCAGTTCACATGTTAATATTGTTTACATGCATAAATCAAACTTCTTGGATTCAAGGTTTTAACATCTAGCAAAACTTTATGTATATATATAAATGTTAGACTCTATAATGTTAAAAAGTCGAGATCTCAATTTATTTATTTATTTATTTTTTATAAGCAAACACAGAACAGAGAAACAGTAACACAGCAAAGAGAACATAACTAGCCAGGCTTATCAGCCTTCACAATATTACTAATACATGCATGAAGGACTTCGTCTTCATCCAGCACAAGAGAGTTCTTAGGCAAGACCATGAGCAAGTTCTTAGTCCAGTAAACTTCACGCCCATCGCCGCATCAGACTCAAGCGAGCTCGGAGATCTCAATTTATTTGAACTCAGTAACTTTACAGAGTTCGAAATACGTATATAATTATAACACATACAGTATATGTTACGTATATAAAAGTAGCACACTGACACAGCACCAGGACATAATGAAAGTAGAATTGAGAAATCTGATTTAGACGCTGTCCTTGATAGAAGAACTGTATCCATCATCATAGTACTTATTCCACAGCATGACACCTCCATACTTAGCAGAACCATTTATTGCTGGAAGCACTTCTGAAGTGAGATTACTTGCAGGAATAAAACCACCACTTGGCGCAGCATCAGGAGAAGCAGGAAGCCCCAGGAAAATCTTGGTAGCTGCAACTTCTGCAGTCCATTGCTTCCATGAATTTTCGAGATTCGTAATGCTCCCAGATGTGTACTCGCATGGAGGATTGTCGTAGAATTGAACCCAAACATAGTCAAATAGGCCTGTTTTCAGAGCATCTCTAAGATAGGCATCTGGGTAACGACACTCTGGAGATGCTGATAAGTACACTTTCTTGCTTTGTGTGCTGTACGCAGAGAGGCTCCTTGCAAGATCATCCCAGTATTGGGTTGATCCTGATTGGATATAGAAATCAATTCCATCCAAAACAGCATCGCCAAGAGGACGCGAAGATGATTGCCCCCCCAGGAAGTTATCCCAGAGATAAGTCGCGACATTTTTAGCATCTTCGGTGGAGTTCAGAGTGTGGTTCCCTCCAGCTCCCCCGATCGAAAGCATCACCTTGACTTGTCCGGCTTGGCATGATGTAATGTCGGAGCTCAAACTGGCGCAGCCGTTATTGGTTGGATCACAGTGAGCTGCAAGGTTGATCACAGGAGTCTGACCATTCCCAAACGTGATTAGAAAAGCAACGTTCACATACTGATAGTTTCCTGTGGCGCAAGTTTCGGCTAAGGTTCCTTCATCTCCATTCGGACCATTCTGGCCCCAGTAGATAGCAATGTCGCCAGCATCGATACCGGTTACCAGAATTAGAATTGCAGAGAAGAACAATAATGCTACTGAATTTGATGACTTTAGTGCCATTCTGTGTAACCAAATGCAGAAGTTTTTCTAGCTAGAATTGTTTTTTTGGTGCTTAAAAATGCTTGAAGAGGAGTGCCTTTTATAATTGAGCACTCGGCCACCAAGGATAAAACACGTGACAGAAAATTTTTATACAAATTCTCTCAAATATACACAATGGACAATGGACAGAAAATTTTCTCAAATTTTCTCAAAGGGTTTTGGTGAACGTCAACATTCGCCGCGTCCATATAGGAATAAAACACGTGCTAAAAGGCTTAAATCTTTGAATAACATTTTTTGAGGTAGCATTTTAAGACTATCACTCATGGCACCTAAAATGGGTTAATTCTAAAAATGCCCCGACAATAACCTTTTTCACTATTTTGATTTTTTTTTCTTTCAAAATCCTCCATTGATGGAGGTCCTCCATCAGGTGAAAGACCTCATTGGAGGTTGCAAGGAAGGAGATGAATTTTTTTTTTGGAAAATTTCATTTTTGCCTAGAAAGTCTCGGAAATTACCAAAAAGTCTTGGAAATTAACTAAAGTCTCAGAAAATTTCATTTTTATCTTGAAAGACTTAGAAATTACCAAAAAATACATGAAAAGTCTCAAAAATTACTAAAAATTCTCGAAAATTACCTGAAAAGTCTCGGAAATACATGAAAAAGTCTAAAAAAATAAAATAAAATGAAAAGTCTCAAAAATACTTGAAAAGTCTTGAAAATTTCCAAGACTTATTGGACAAAAATAGATTTTTCCAAATTTTATTTTCATTTTCTTCTTCATCGATCTCCAATGAGGTCGATTTCGACCTCCATTAAAGGTCGAACGACTTCAACCTCCAATGGAAGCCGATGAAGAAGATGAAAAAATAAAATAAAAAATTGAAAAACTGAAAAGTAAATAAAAAATAGATGTAAAGTAAGGGTATTTTTGGAAGTTCAATTACTTTGGTGCCTTTAAAACTTAAGTTATTAGAGTGGTAACACTCTTGAAACACCAACTTAAAATAGTGACAACACCACCTATTTCCCCGCCTTTATAACCAAGCACTCGGCCACTAAGGATAAAACATGTGAGAAAAATCTTATCAGTATTTTCCGTAGACAATAGTGTAAAATTATTCTTCTCTTTTATATATTTTTACATGGTATCAGAGCTTTGTTTGATCCTATAAACAAGCCCTCCATTGATAAACCATTTGAGTAGCCGTCTGCGACGGCAGGCGGCGCCGTTTGTAACTTTTCCAATTGGCTTCCGCTAGTCATTCATCGCTTTTGATTCGGATCACCTCTAAAGTCAATTTCAATATGGATCACCTCTAGAGTCAATTAACATCCCAGATCACATCTGGAGTCAATTTCAATATGGATCACCTCCAAAGTCAATCAATGTCCTAGATCACCTCCGGACTCATTTTCAACCCGGATCACCTCTAGTTCAATTAATATCCCGGATCACCTCCGACTCAATCAACATCTCGGATCACCTCCGGTTCAATCAACATCTCGGATCACCTCCGGTTCAATCTATATCCCGGATCACCTCCGGCCCAATATCTCGGATCACCTCCAACTCAATCAATATCTCAGATCACCTCTAACTCAATCAATATCTCGGATCACCTCCGACTCAATCAACATCCTAGATCACCTTCAGTTCAATCAACATCTCGGATCACCTCCGGCCGAATCTATATCCTGAATCACCTCCGACCCAATATCTCGGATCACCTCCGACTCAATCAATATCTCAGATCACCTCCAACTCAATCAACATCCCGGATCATCTTCGGTTCAATCAACATCCCGGATCACCTCCGGCCGAATCTATATCCCAAATCACGTTCGGCCCAATCAACATCCCGGATCACCTCTGGATTCAATTATCATTTTGGATCACCTCTGAATTTATCATCATGCCTATAAGGCTTCATTTGCAAACTCAATTTGGCTTTGATTTGCCACCTTGAGTTCGAGGGGGAATGTTAATAATTGATTCTCCCAATTATTATCAACCATATCTAAAATATTTTATATGGTTACCTTTTGTATTTCGATTTGAATTTAAATTTGAATTTTTCCATATTATTTTATATTTCCATTTTATGTAATTTCCTATACCTATAAATAGGTGTCATATAATTGTCTTGTTTATTTCGAAGGGCTTTGGGGACCATCAACATTCAACCATGACCACATAGGAACAAAACAACATGTGACTATGTTACATAAATCTTTTATGTAATTTCCTATACCTATAGATAAGATGTCGAAAAAATGATGCGTGTATTGATGAAATATGAATGATCAGATTAGGACCAAAATTGGCCTAGTCTTCCATGTACAAGTTAATATGCTTTAAAACTCTTTCTGGTTTCGTCTTTGCTCAACCAACAAGGATGGTTGGTACTCTCTTGGAACACATGCAAGGTTAGGTTTCAATCATTTATAAATTTTAGTATTATCGGCCTCGCATATTTTTTTTTTTTATGGATGGTATTTTTTCTGTGTATATCAAAATATGATAATTTTGTATACATCAATTTTCGAATGACATGACAAGTTATCATGAAATGTCTATTTCTGAGTCTGTGACTCTGTTTTGTGGGATTAAACTCTATCAAGAGTTAGAGATTAAACACTATTATTCCGGATTGCCGGGAACAACCCCAAAAATGTTATGCACAAAAACACAATTAGAGAGATAAATTGCTAACAATGTGGAAGCCAAATACATTAATAAGAAATTGACAATTGAGGTCTGATATATGTACATGTTACAGAGGATTCTCAATCCTCCGCATCAGCAAACGTCCAAAACTACACTTTAGTTTGGTTACATGATCTTATGCGCTAACTAATTTTCAGTCAAGTTCCTACTGTCCTACCTCCTACAGGAGATCCCGCCTCCTCCGGCCTTTGTAATCATCTTAGGCTATGGGCCAGTTTGGTATTGCTTTTGAAAAGTTAAAATCAGCTTATTTATAATACGCCCCCGCAAGATAGTAGGCATGTTAGAGACACCAATCTTGGACCGTAGTAGAGTGAACCTTGACCTGGACAATGGTTTAGTAAGGGAGTCAGCCAGCTGGTCTAAAGAGGAGATGTGTGACACTCGGATTATGTTCCGGTTATATTGCTTTGAGTAGACGAAGAATTCGGGCAAGCAAACCAAACAGGACATTTCATCCAAAAATGTGGAGGCAAACATGAAAAACGTGATTAGTAAGGGTATCTTATAAATATTAACATGAAAAACGTGGTTTGTAAATATCATCTCATAATTATTCCGCAGTCCTTTGACATTAAATATATAATTAATGTCAAAGGACTGTGGAATTAAATTATATATTCCTTTTTATTTCTATTTTTGTATATCTACTTAATAAACATGGAAAATATATGAGCTTTGAATTTAAAGGGAGCTTTGACATTAATTAAATATATAATTAATTAGATTGACAAATACAATGTATTGGCTGTTCACCTTATTATTATTGATTGCTATTATTCTATATTAATAATCATATATATAATAATCATATATCATATATGATTTATTGGTTCAACTGAAAGTTTATGAACTATTTAGTACCGATTCTATGAATTCTAACAGATAAAAATTAACAGTCATGTAATTATTTATTGATTTAATATATGATTAATCTATATATTTATATTTCGCTGTCATTGAGAAGAGAGAAAGATAGCCTCATTTAGTATTAAAACAAAAATCAAATTAATGAGACTGTATATATTTGTGCCTATACAGAGAGTAGAAATCGTTATAAACTCAAGCGACAAGGCAATATAACAATGAATATATATATATATATATATATATTAATCTTACCTATATATGCAAGTAGTTTGCAATCCATTTTTTTTTTTTCATTTGTTGTGGAATTAGTATGCTTTCGTTTTCTACTGTAAGGATGTATATTGATTATGATTATCTTTGTAACGTTGTAGAAAGTGTACTAATATTTTCTAATCTCCCTTGTTTTTCTCTTCTGTTCTCTCATAAGAAATCTTTAAATGTCTGATTTTTCAAATTACGGATTATAAATGTCAAATTAAGTGGGTTGATAATGAGAGATAACGAGTTTGACAAAGTTGTTAGCTTTTTTGCTCAAGAGTTTGTTTTGAAGAAATGACTCTAACTTGAAAATATGGTGGTGACAATGAGAGCATTGAATTCAATATTTTAACAATGTGGGATATCTACTAATCAGGATCAATGTAATGTTGGTAATAAAAATTCATGGCATACACGTTTTCCTTATTTCATGGCATACACTTATTGGCCAAATGCATTGCATCACATGTATGTCAAATTTTTTTGCTTGTTTCGTTTATAACGAGGGCCAATTTGATATTGCTATAACTTTTATAATAATCATTGTTAGATGTGCTGAAGAAATAATCAGCCGTGAAGTTAATCAGCAGATGTTTTGTTAATTATATTTTTTAAACTACTATATAGCTCAAAAACAGTATACATATGTTTGATAATTTTATTTCAAAAGTGCTGAAATTAGTTATAATGACTAAAATAGACATGATTTTAGAACATTATTTCATTTTTTTTTCATTAATTATATTATATTAAATCAATATTTAAGTAGAATATTTAAATTGAAAAAAATAAATTCATAAGAACAATTAAAACATTTTAAAAATATTTTATAAATCAAATTAATATTTAATTAGAATCTTTAATTTTTAGATGAAATAAGGTATATAAATGATTTTAATTTGATTTCATAAGGATAATAAGGATATTTTAAAAGATTCATTAAATGCTGAAATAGATTATTCAATAATCACTTTCAAAAAGTAAACCCCGGCCTACTTATCAAAATTAATGTCAAAACTTGTCAGATTATCAATTAATCACTTTTGGAAGTTTTACCAAACATCATTTTATGTCAAAATTATAAAATAAACTGATTTTAACTTCTCAAAAATTCATGGCATACACGTTTTCCTTATTTCATGGCATACACTTATTGGCCAAATGCATTGCATCACATGTATGTCAAATTTTCTTGCTTGTTTCGTTTATAATGAGGGCCAATTTGATATTGCTATAACTTTTATAATAATCATTGTTAGATGTGCTGAAGAAATAATCAGCTGTGAAGTTAATCAGCAGATGTTTGGTTAATTATATTTTTTAAACTACTATATAGCTCAAAAGCAGTATATATATGTTTGATAATTTTATTTCAAAAGTGCTGAAATTAGTTATAATGACTAAAATATACATGATTTTATAACATTATTTCATTTTTTTTTTCGTTAATTATATTATATTAAATCAATATTTAAGTAGAATATTTAAATTGAAAAAAATAAATTCATAAGAACAATTAAAACATTTTAAAAAGATTTTATAAATCAAATTAATATTTAATTAGAATCTTTAATTTTTAGATGAAATAAGATATATAAATGATTTTAATTTGATTTCATAAGGATAATAAGGATATTTTAAAAGATTCATTAAATGCTGAAATAGATTATTCAATAATCAATTTCAAAAAGTAACCCCCGGCTTACTTATCAAAATTAATGTCAAAACTTGTCAGATTATCAATTAATCACTTTTGGAAGTTTTACAAAACATCATTTTATGTCAAAATTATAAAATAAACTGATTTTAACTTCTCAAAAATTCATGGCATACACGTTTTCCTTATTTCATGGTATACACTTATTGGCCAAATGCATTGCATCACAGTATGTCAAATTTTCTTGCTTGTTTCGTTTATAATGAGTTTTATACAAAAGTTTTGTTTTATTTGGTTAAAACACAAACTTCAACTTTATATTTAATGGGGCCAGTTCACCTAAAGATTATAATGGTTTTCATTTTCATCATCCCCACCCCAGCTAGTTTAAGTTTAATTATTAGCTTAAAATTATTTTATATCATGTTTATGTTAATAATTTTGTAATAGAAGATATGCTTATGTTACATAATTTTTTTTTTTTTAATTTGCAATTAAAATAATGTCCAAATAAAATTTTAGACTTGTAAAAAAAAATATATATATATATATATATCCACTTATTTAAAGTGAGCTAATAGTCAAATATTTTAGGAGTGAAAATGTTACTTAATTTAAAGGTGTGCTTTAGTACTATCCTAGGAAGCACGGATACTCCATATGGTGGAGGTAAGTCGTATTCAACTCGTATCCAATTCGGATATTGGAGTATCAACTGAAAGAGGAAGAAGAAGAAACAATTTCAAAGACCGAAAAAACTTCGACCAAAAGAATATGCATGATTTATGAGTTATTTATTTATTTATTTATTTAATGTTTTATTTGAATTTTGCAATATGTTATGGCTTATGTGACATATGTTTTATTAGAATTTTATAATATGTTATAACTAAATATGTTTTGAATGAATTATCGATTATGTTTTCATATATTATTATTTTTTCCTTTTCAAAAATATCTTTTTTTTTAAAAATATAAATATATATTATTTTAATTGACATATTGATGTGGCAACAGCAAAGGTTTTGGAGTACTTGGAGAGCAAGGATCGCAGCAAGGATGGTGGTCCGGTTCGAAGGAGTCGTGAGTTGGACAAGCGAGAAATGATGTGGCAGGCCGCGTGAGCTGGCAACATGGTTCCTTGTTAGTTTAGGATTAATTCGGATTATTGGCAACGAAATTCTATTTAGTTTAGGATTAGTTTGATAAAGATTATAATTATTTGTTTCAGAGTTTAATTAGGATTTAGAGTTTTTGCTTGTTAGGCTAGTTGCTGTCACCTACTCTACCAATCTCCATCTTAATCAAGTGCCCCACATCAATGTCTAGCTCGGCCTGAAATGCATAAAGTATCTTGGCAACGTCGAAGGAGATTGTGCTTAGGTGTGTACTCGGTCTCAGATTGTGGGAGATGAAGGTATGCCAAAAGGCGAGTTCCTTTGTTAGGTTGGACTGCCTTATTGGACTTTCTTTTGAGTGCCAACGGTGCATGGGCTCAACCACTAGACTGTTTGCAAATCTCACGTTCTGCCTGAGAAATAGAGTCTGGTGCTCCACTCCTATCGGGATCGGGTTCGCAAGAGTCGTCTTGTGATACCTATTGATGTCAGCAGCCTGAATTTTAACTTGTTTGCCCCTCACTATGACGGCACACCCATTGTAGTAGTCTTTAACAACTATGCCGGCATAAAACTCACGCACGATCCTCTCACAGTATGGTGGCGGATTCAAAACAAAATCCTCCCATCCTCTAGCTTGAACTACCCCTGGGACCGGTGTGTGCTCAAGCTCACTTACATCAATTCCCCTTTCTGTGTGGCACTCCTTCGTTTCAAAAACCCTCAACCGTTCCTCAAAGTCGGGATTCAAAATAGCTCTTCTATTGACTCTTTCCCTGGCTGGCTCTCTCGGGTTAGTGGAACCCGAAGCATCATCATCAAAGTTCACAATCTTTACCCTTGGCATTTTGTTGCTCAGAAAACCACAACAAAACTTCAATCACTGTGACGAGCCCTACACACAAACAACAACAACCACAAGCACACCGAGCACTAATTTGCCCAAAATTAACCACACCAAGCTCAAATGGCAACAACAAAAATTCTTTACTTGCAATCTAACTAACCCAAATACATGCAATTTTCGAAATTGATAGTCCAAATTCTATAAATCCACCACAACTCCTTAAATCATACTTCAATGCATCAATTAATGAAGACCCAAGCAATTACAAGCAAAACCCACACAATTTCGGTCAAATAAGGGCACAAATCAACAATATCCACCCTTAATTTCTCTAACTCAACTAAATCAATCAAACCCACAAAAATAATGCTTAGAGAAATGAGAAACAAGAATTAGAATTAGAAATTAGAACAAATTTACCCAATGTAGGCGTGCCCTAGGTTGGTCTTGCCAAGGAGGAGTTGTGGAGGAAGAGTGGAGTGAATTGGGAGTGTTTTTCCCCAATTAAGTGCCCAGAATCAGGTTTGGAAGACCAAATTCGCGTGGGTCGCCGGCGCTAAGGTCGCTAGTGTGTCGCGAACTTGGTAGCGACCCCAAAACGACGGCGTTTCAGGGGCAGGTCGCTGGCGGTGGGTTCGCTAGTGAGCAGCGAACATGGTGGCGACCGCCGAACGACATCGTTTCCGTCGGTGGTCGCTGGCGCTGACTTCGCTGGTGGGGGAAGAACGTCGTGGCGACCTCTTTTTCCTTCGACGAGGCAGTGGTCTTCGCGGGAGAGCTGGTCGCCACCTTCCGGCGAACGTCGTGGCGACCTCACCTGGAACCCTTCTCAACTGCTCCTTTTCTTGACCTGCACTTTTCTAATCTCATCCACTCACAAAACAATTCAGAACACACATTTGTTTGACCATTTGGCTTTTAAGCTCAACATATAGTAAAATAAAATAAACTAAAATAATGGCAACTAAAATTGGAAAAATTACCATCCCCACCCCCAAACCTATGTTTTTCTACACCATGCATTTAATAACATCACACATTCTCATTAAAATGTGTTGAACAACATAGATTGGCAATGAGGTAATGCACCAAAATTATCAAAATCAAATCAACTAAAATTAAAGCAACTAGTAAAAATAAAGGGGTACCTAGGTGGGTTGCCTCCCACCAAGCGCACGATTTAACGTCTAGGCAAGACGGTTGATGAGAGCACTACGGCTCTTCAAGCTCAAGGACCTCCAACCAAGTGACGTCTCCCAATTTGTAAGGTTTGACCCTATGCCCATTGACCTTGAATTTGCCACCCGTCTTCTCATTCTCTACTTCCACCTGCTCCGTGAGAAAATATTTGTGTCACCCGGAACGGTCCAAACCATCTAGACTTCAATTTTCCGGGGAATAACCTCAAGCGGGAGTTGAACACGAGCACTAGCATACCCGGGCGAAGCTCCTTACGGACAATCATCTTGTCATGGATCAACTTGGTTTTTTCTTTGTACAACCTTGAACTCTCATAAGCATCCAAGCGAAATTCTTCGAGTTCACAAAGTTGAAGCTTCCTCTCCTCTCCGGCTTTATCATCATCAAAGTTCAATTTCCGGACCGCCCACAAGGCACGGTGTTCAAGTTCAACCGGGAGGTGGCACGCTTTCCCAAAGACCAACCTATATGGGCTCATCCCAATAGGTGTCTTGAATGCCGTCCGATAGGCCCACAAGGCGTCATCTAGCTTCAAAGCCCAATCTTTCCTTGTTGAATTCACGGTCTTCTCTAGGATTCCTTTGATTTGCCGGTTGCTCACTTCCACTTGGCCCGAAGTTTGTGGGTGGTATGGGGTGGCTATCTTATGCCTCACACCGTATTTTTTCAAAAGGGCAACAAATGACTTGTTGCAAAAGTGTGTTCCCCCATCACTTATAATCGCCTAGGAGTCCCGAATCTTGCAAAGATCGTCTCCTTCACTAAATTTCACCACACATTTACTATCATTGGTCTTCGTAGCCTTTGCCTCCACCCATTTGGAGACATAGTCAACCGCCACTAAGGATATAACTATAACCACAAGATGATGGGAAGGGTCCCATAAAGTCGATGCCCCACACATCGAAAAGCTCTATCACCAAGTCTAAGGATAAGGGCATCTCATTCCTCTTGCTTATGTTCCCCGTGCGTTGGCACCTATCACATGCCGAGCAAAACCGGACCGCATCCTTGAATAGGGATTCCCAAAAGAATCCGGATTGCAACACCTTCAATGCCGTCTTCCGTGCACCAAAGTGCCCCCCACATTGTAACTCATGGCAAAACTTCAAGATGTCATCTTGCTCATTCTCGGGAATGCATCTTCTAATTACCGAATCGGGGCCATGCTTGTACAAGAATGGGTCATCCCAAAAGTACCTCCTTGTTTTTGATAAAAACCTCTTCTTCCCTTGTGAATTCAATTCTTTTGGAATGATGCCACTCACCAAGTAATTCACCATGTCGGCAAACCATGGCTCCTTTTCTTGCACCACCAAAAGTTGCTCATCCGGAAAACTCTCTCTCAAGGGTAACTCATCCTCCTCCTCCGGATTTTCTTGCACCAATCTACTCAAGTGATCCGCAACCACATTCTCACTACCCTTTTTGTCTCGTATCTCTAAATCAAACTCTTGAAGTAGAAGGATCCACCGAATCAATCGAGGCTTGGCATCCTTTTTCCGTAGGAGATACCTAAGGGCTGCATGGTCGGAGAATACGATGACCTTGGCTCCTACCAAATATGCTCGGAACTTCTCTAAAGCAAAGACCACGGCTAGGAGTTCTTTCTCCGTGGTAGAGTAGTTCAATTGGGCGTCATTTAAGGTCCGTGAAGCATAGTAGATCACGTGCGGGACCCTATCAACCCGCTGCCCCAAAACGGCTCCGATAGCATAATCCGAAGCATCACACATCAACTCAAAGGGCAACTCCCAATTTGGTGGAACTATCACCGGTGCGGTTGTCAAGGCATCCTTCAAAGTGTCAAATGCCACCATACACTCATCACTCATATCAAACTCCGTCTCTTTTTGTAGAAGAACACACAAGGGTCTTGTTATCTTCGAGAAATCCTTGATGAAACGCCGGTAAAACCCCGCATGCCCTAGGAAAGATCTAATGTCCTTGACCGATCTTGGAGGTTGTAGGCTTCGGATCACTTCCACCTTGGCCTTGTCTACTTCTATCCCTTTGTGAGAGATCACATGCCCGAGAACTATACCCGATTGCACCATGAAGTGGACACTTTTCCCAATTCAACACCAAGTTGCTCTCTTCGCATCTTTGAAGGACTAAGGTGAGGTTCTTCAAACATAGATCAAAGGAATCTCCAAAGACGGAGAAATCATCCATAAACACCTCTATGATCTCTTCCACCATATCCGAAAAGATAGACATCATGCACCGTTGAAAGGTGCCCGGTGCATTACAAAGTCCGAATGGCATCCGTCTATAGGCAAACGTCCCGAATGGACAAGTGAAAGTGGTCTTCTCTTGGTCCTCCGGTGCTATGACTATTTGATTGTACCCCGAATACCCATCAAGGAAACAATAGTGACTATGCCCCGCCAAGCGCTCTAGCATTTGGTCAATAAACGGGAGCGGGAAGTGGTCCTTTCTTGTGGCCGTGTTTAGCTTCCTATAGTCAATACACACCCTCCATCCCGTTTGAAGCCTTTGTGGGACCAACTCATTTTGCTCATTCCGGACCACCGTGATACCCGATTTCTTAGGCACCACATGGATCGGACTAACCCATTTGCTATCCGATATGGGATATATGATCCCCACTTCTAAAAGCTTCAAGACTTCTTTCTTTACCACTTCTTTCATAATCGGATTCAACCGCCTTTGAGCTTCTCTTGTCGGTTTGGCTTCTTCTTCAAGGAAAATCTTGTGCATGCAAACCGTTGGGCTTATCCCTTTAATGTCTTCAAGTGACCACCCAATCGCCGACTTGTGCTTTTGTAGCACCTCTATGAGTCTCTTTTCTTCCTCATCCTTCAATTCCGAAGCCACAATAACCGGATAGGTTTCATTCTCCCCCAAGTAAACATACTTCAATGTAGTTGGAAGTTCCTTGAGTTCCAACTTAGGGGGTGGATCTTTGGCAAGGCTCACATTCGAGACTTCAAGGTCTTCAAATTCTTCTTTTCTCTCTTGCTCTTCTTCGGATTCGGAATTTTCTTCTACTTCTTGGTCTTGCTCCTCCCAATCCCATTCGGCCAACTCTTCCAAATCTTCATCCTTGAACACACCATCAACTCCGGGGTCTAGTATCCCAACAAAAGAACAATCATCCGCTCCCACCGGGTATGACTGATGCCTCGAAGAGCTTGAACTCTATAGTCTCATCCAACACGGTCATAGTGAGTTTCCCATGTTGCATATCAATGAAAGTCTTCGCGGTTGCCATGAATGGCCTACCCAAGAGGATAGGTCTCATATTTGTTTCTCCGCTCACGTCATCCATATCCATGACCACAAAATCCGTCGGGATGATCAACTTGTCCGCTTTGCACCAACACGTCTTCCACGATCCCTCTCGGATATCTCACGGATCCCGTCGGCTAGAAGTAGTGACATGGTGGTCGGCTTTAGCTCATTTAACTCCAACTGCTTGTAGATGGCGAAGGGCATCAAATTGATGCTCGCCCCTAAGTCCAACATGGCCTCTCTCAAGCTTGGCACCTCCGATCGTGATGTTAATACAAAAACTACCCGGGTCCTTAAGCTTGGGCGGGAGCTCCTTCTGTAGAACGGCACTAGCATTTCCCATGATACACTCTTGGTGGTTTGGCCCAAACTTCTGCCGGTTGGTGTGGAGGCTCTTGAAAAATTTTGCATATGCCGGCATTTTTTCGATCATGTCAAGTAGGGGGATGTTTACATTCACTTTGGAGAGGATGTCAAATATATCCTTAAAAGACTTGCTCAACTTGTCCCTTGCTACCCTCCCCGGATACGGAATTGGTGGTATGTAGGGGTTTTGTGATTTGTGTAGAGTAGAGGTCTTTTTAAGGGTTGGTTCAACTACTACTTCTTCCTCCTCTCTAGTCTCATTGACCCTAGAGTCTTCAACTCGAGTGTCTTCCCCAATATCAACTTCGGACTCCTTGGGCTTTTTCCTCTTGGGTTCACCAACATCTCCGGTATCTAGCACACGGCCACTCCTCAACACGGTCATAGACTTGGCTTGCTCTGACTGGCTAGGGAATCTTCCCGGCTCATTTCGGTGTACCGTGTCGGATATTTGCCCCATTTGCGTTTCTAGCTTCTTCATGGAGGCCTCCATGTTGGTAAACTTCCGGTCGGTCATTTGCATGTAGTTGTTCAAATTTTGCTCCGTGGCTTGAGAACTCCGAGCAAGGGATTGAGAACTCTCGGCTAGAGTGGTCACCATATCCTCCAACGATGGCTTCCGTGGTTGATAGGGAATGTTGTCTCGGTTTGTGGAATTGTGCCATTGTTGAGGTGGATTGCTTGAACTTTGGCCTTGGTAATTTCCCCGGTAATTCCCTCGGTTGTACTCTCCTTGGTTGTTTGGTGGAATGATTTGATGGCTATTCAAAGCGGTGTTTGGGTCGGAATAGGAGAAATTTGGGTGGTTGCGTAATCCGGGATTGTAGGTATTTGAATACGGGTCATTTCTTCCCCTTTGGTAATTCAAGGCTTGTACTTCCTCGGGCTCCTCTTGGTTCTCACTCCTATAATGATGACCACTATCGCGCACATGACTTGCTCCGGCTTGTAGTTTACTCACATTCTTAGCTAGAGCCTCCATTTGCTTGGTCATGGTGGAGAGTTGAATGGCCACTTCGGTATTTCGATCAACATCATATCTTCCTCCCTTCCTTGCGGTTGAGCCTCTATGGTAGGAGTTGAGAGCTAGTGTCTCATAAATCTCGGTGATCTCGGCTGCGGACTTCTTGGTAAGCACACCTCCACAAGCGTTGTCAACAAGTGCTTGAGTGAAGGGTGTCAATCCATCATAGAATGTGCGAACCTTGTATTCTCCGGATATCATGTGGGGCGGGCATTGCTCTAGAAGCTCCTTGTACCTTCTCCATGCTTGATGGAAGGGCTCACCGTCTTCCTCACTGAAACTTGCAATCTGGATCCGGATATCCTTTGTCTTTGGGGCAGGGAAGAATCTACCAAAGAACCCTTGGCACACATCATTCCATGTAGCGAAAGTTCCGGACCTCAATGACCCGAACCATGTCTTGGCTGCGCCCTTCAAGCAATAGCGGAAGCACCTCATCTTCAATTGCTCCTCTGTGAGTCGGCCTATTGGGAAGCTCTCCACAACGGATAGATAATCTTTCATGAACTGAAGAGGGTCTTCACTATCTGTGCCATTATAGGTTGGAAGCATGCCCATGTGCATACTCCTCAATTCGTAGCTCCTTGCCGCCGCATCGAGCACGATAGGTGAGGGTTGGTCTCCAAGCATTGGTTGACCGGACTCCTTCATTGCCCGGATATCATCATCAAAGTCCCGTGTAGGGGAACCCGGTGGACTCCCATGAACATCTCGGCCTTCTCTAATCCCTTGTCCACCGTGAACACCTCGTTCCTCTCTGTCACCCGGAGCGCCTTGCTCACCATCTCTATCCATTTCTGTAGTAGAGATGTCGAGGTTGCCTAAATCAACAACAATGTCTAACCCCTCGAACTGTCTAGCAAGCTGGCCCACACGGTTGATGTTGTCGTTGGCAGGGAACAGAAATCCTCCTTGCGAACGGCGTCCGTGCATGCACCTGAAAAACCTGAAACACTAGAAACAAAACTACCAACGGAGTAAAATGATACAAAAACTAAAATAAAACTACAAGGTAAAATGACACACACTACTCTAAAAAGAACTAACTAGATTCAACTAATGAATCTACGCCGATCCCCGGCAGCGGCGCCAAAATTGATGTAGTAAAAAATTACTCTCAATTAAAATTAAGTTCGTTCACTGGGATCGGTGATTCAATTAGTTAAAACTACTTAGTCTAGGGAAAAATTAAAACTAATCTAAGTGCGTAAAATTAAATTGCATAATGCTTTTGAGTTGGAAAAGTGATTTGGTTTCTTGAAAATACTTAAAAATGTAAACTTGTAAGCTAAAAATGTAAACTTTAATCTAAAGATGCAAATTTGAACAATAAAAATGTAATCTTGCAACAAAAGACTAGGCTAACACAACAAATGAACACACAAGTAGTGAAATGATAGGAGAAATCACTAGGGAATTAATATAACCTCTTAGACCACTCAATGTCCTTACTTAGTCTCATTAAGCACTTCAAATCCAATTTTAGGGCTTGTTTATCATTAAAAGCTAGGTTCTTCCCATTACCCCCACAAGGTCATGTGCCGAGCAATGGTCATAACCCATTAATTGTATAAACTCTAAGCCAAAACAACATGGCATGGTCATGCACATATTATCTTTCTCAATTACCAAACTCATAATTGGTATTAAGGTGGAAAGGTCTTTCACACCAAAATCCAATTTTTAGATAATTTACACTAAACACCCACATCAATTGAGGTCTCAAAATAACATGAGTAGTAGGCAAACACAATATAATCAAGTAAAAGAGACTAAAATTGAATTGAATTAAGAAATAGACTAATTAGTTCATAAAGTGGTCCAATACAATTACATTAATCCCCTAGCTAAATGCTTAGTTACACATTAATGGAAAAAGAAAGAAGAAAGCAAAAGAGTAGAGAAAACCCATTTTCTTGAGAGCTTCCTTTCCTTGCAAAACCTCCGAAGATGGATGGAATGGTGGTGGAGAAGGAGAAAATGTGAAGAGATGATGAAAATGGTGAAGAAAGGTGGGAACTTGGATGATTTTTGTGAGGTTGAAGATGGTGGAATATGAGAGGTTTTCTTTTGGGTGGGTGGTTATTTTGGATCTAGGGTTGAGAGAGTGTATGGTATGTTTTCAGCTAAGAGAATATGATATATATATATAGTGGGAGGCCAAAAAAACTGATGCTGAGTTCGTAGCTTTGCTGAGCTGGAAATGGGAGGTCGCTACCAAGTTGGCTAGCTACTAGCGACCACCTTGGTAGCCAACATTACTGATCTTGGGTGAAAAAAATAGAGGTCGCTAGCAAGTTGGCTAGCTACTAGCGACCACTTCACTAGCGAACTTCACTGATCTGATGGCGAAAAATATTAGGTCGCTACCAAGTTGGCTAGTAGGTAGCGACCACCTTGGTAGCCAACTTCACTGCCTCAGGTAACAAAAAAATAGGTTGCTGGCAAGTTGGCTAGCTACTAGCGACTTTGGTGGCGACCACCACCATGGAAGAATTCTTGCAGCCAATCCTCTCCAATTTTGGCCCGGAACATGGACTTCTCAAAATATGCTCTCGATTCCCCTAACTTGCTCGACTTAGCACACTTGCCTCTGAAAACTGAAAATCTGCGAAACAACTAATTTCGAACCATTAGACACTCGATTTTTCCCGAGAACCGAACAAAAGCGACGGAAATGGGGGCCAAAATCTAGTATAGAAATGGCTCGATCAATATTGCAATCCACATGATCACCATTAAAAGTCCACATAAAAAATCTACGCCCGATTGGTAAACCGCTTATCAACAGCAGTATGATGCTAAGGGATGCCAAAAAACCAATGGTGTTAGCAATCAAGAATCCCAAATATTCTCCTGGGTAATAATCAGAGAAAATAGAAGTCCCTGCCATATGCCTAGGTTTGTATGATGATAAAGGGACATCTGCACCGCTTATGGAAGTACTGTTTTCTTGCCATACACCACCTGGAGGGTTTACAACAACCTGGAATGCCATGGTAGCAATTAGTGATGCTACAACCATCAAGGCACTACCCATTTTGTCAGCCCAATAATTCTTCTTCTCATCAACATTTCCACGACCTTCGTTCTGTGGCTGTAATGCATTATTAGTATGAAGATTTTCATGGGACGTTAAGGTTATGGCCATCTGTGTGGTGCCAAGTTCATGTGCTGATAAATGAATATCCTTTGTATGCTTTGCTCCAGAGCGTCGAAGCAACTCCAAAATCTCCCAATCCTTTTCATCTTTTCTGCTTGATTGTGTGGAAAGATCTAAAGTTGTGAAGCCATATGCATTAATAGCATTCACCTCTATTGCAGTTTTAATAATCAAATACTCGATTACCTGTATATTCGATTTTAAACATTTAACAATTGGATTGTAGATATTAGAAATATATATCATCAACATGCTGTAAATGACACAAAATCGATCGGTTAACTACGTACGCCCCACTTAAAAATAGAAAAGAAACCACAAATGTCCTTTTAAAGATAAGAATATATTTGTAAATTACATCTTTAAAAAATTTAGTCTTAGAAATTTCAAGCATATATATACCTCAACTTGTTTATCAGCTGCAGCAGTATGCAAGATAGTGTTGCCGTCATCATCCTTGGAATTCAGAAACCCAATATCACCAATTGTCTCCACCAACAACTTCAAAATCTCCAACTGGCTATATCTCACACATAAATGCAAAATGGTCTCACCTCGATGATCGATCAACATTCGAGCTGCCTGGGGTCTCACATTAACCAGCTCTCTTAAAACACTGATGCGACCTTTGATGGTTGCTATATGCAGAGGGTTTCTCCCATCGCGATCACGAGCAAAGCACATTTCAGGGTTGACTGATACTAATTTTTTCACAATTTCAAGATAACCTTTTGCAGTTGCCAAGTGAAGTGGCGATGATTTCCGGGCATCAAGCTCTCCAGCCATCTCAGGCTTTCGATTTAGAATTTCCTGCACAAAATCTAAATGTCCAAGCATGGAAGCTATGTGCAGAGGTGTCTCAGCATAACAACCCACCATAAATCTGTCGAGAACAAGAGGATCTTCTTGAAGCAAGTTAAGTAAGGAAATTACACTACCCTCAACTGCTGCTTCATAGATCCTCCTCTCCATCGTATTTGATAGGAATTTTTCAATGCTAGCTTTGGTAGTGCGTAAGTTTTATTAAATTGAGTTGGATATCTACAAATCATACATAATTTATAAGGTTGTTCGTCAAGTATACATACACGCACGTGGTTATAAATTTTAATCAAGTCTTGAGTTTGGAGGCTACTACTAAGTGGGAACTAACGAATGAAGAATCCCGTGAGTCGGTGACCCCATGTGTCTATGGCTTCTTGCAAAAACGACAAAAAGTACCACTTGACTTTAGAAGTCTTTGAGTGTGGCCTGGCGACTGTTCTCAGCATGGTAGCCATAGATGGTTACCATGGCTATCAAAACTAAGGATGGTTTAGTTATTTGAAGAATTTTAAATATATATATTTAAAATTCTTAAAATGATTAAACTATCCTTAGTTTTGATAATCAAAATTGGTCTACGTTTTAATTTGATTAACTTTGGCTAACGGTAGGGGAGGTGAGTGTCAATTATCAATAAAGTTGTTTCTGTATAAAAGAGAAAACCTCATGGGACTTTAGTGTAATTGGTTATTTTAGATTTTTGGTGAATTAGGGGTATTTCTATCTTTTATCATTTTTTAACAGTCAAGTCTCACACTTAATGGTCAAACCCTAATGGCGGAGAGGTGAGTGTTAATTAACGGTCAAGTTGTTTCTGCTTGTAAAAGAGCAAACCTCAGGGGAGTTTGGTGTAATTTGTTCCTTTATTTATTGAATTGACAACTGAAGCTTGCTTTATTTATTGACAAATGGAAATGAGAGATGGCTCTCTATCAGAAACTTGAAATGGCAGTCTATCTTTCTACCTCGGCTGCATTTTTTTTTTAAAGTTTTTATAGCAAGAGACAGCTCACCATTTGAATGCTCACTTTCTCCCTTGTGTTGTTTGATAAACAGGAAGGAATGATAGTTTGGTAAACAGGAAGGAATGAAAAGATCATTTTATCAATTTTACTATTTTACCCTTATATTATATTTTATATATTAAAACAAAATGGATAAAATTGTAATTTTAAAATACCCAAAAGCTTTCCCCTTTCTTTCCCTCTCATTTCCTTCCACTTCCTCCCACTTTTGGAAGGAAAAAAAATGATGGGTCCTACACATAAAATTTTCTTTCCACTTTTCTTTTCCCTCCATTTTTCTCTCCATACTAAACACACATTTCTCTATTTTCTTCTCCCTTTTCCCTCCACCCCTTTCTTTCCTCTCCCTCTTCCTCCCTACTAAACATACCCTGAGTGTGGAGGTTACTACCAAGTGGGAACTGCTGAAAATTATGTCTATGGTTTCTTGGAAAAACGTCAAAAAATACCACTGAAAATTATTATTATTTTTTAATAACCACTAAAAAGGTCAAAAGTACTACTTGAGTACGTGACTATAAAAGTCTTTGAGTGTGGGGACTGCTTCTTACTTCTGAATTTCTGATATAAAGTGTGAAGTTTTAAACAGCAACATTGCAACGTTATTAAGTGTGAAATTTCAAGCACCCAACCTCCAGTAATGGAGATCTGAGGAATAGGGGTGGAGGTTGGGGCCCTCACGCCCATCCCTACTCACGTGAATTAATTTACTACAATTTTTGAAGTGGTCAAACATTGTAAATAGGCTAATTGGCAACAATATCCCCTGAACTATACCCGAATTGACAATGTACCCCCTATACTTTTTTTTTCGGCAGTAAACCCCCTAAACTATCATAAATTTGCAATAGCCAACGGAAACCTAACGAAACCCTAATTCTGTCAGGGAAAATTACACTAAGGTCCCCTGATTATTTATAAAATTGCATTAAACAGGAAAAATATAATAATATGACACGAATACCCCTCTGACCAATTTTTTTTTTTAAATTAAATTTAAAATTGAAATAATGGTTAAATAATAATTAAATTCTGAATTTTATTATAAAGGCAATTAAATAAATAGAGAAATGGAAAAATTAAATTGATATAACAATTATTTAAATTATCTTTTTATTTAAATATCCTTAAATATAAAACCGAGATAAATATTTAAATTATTTAAGAAAAATAAAAATAATGGTTAAATAATAATACAATTCCCTTTCAAATAATAATAATAATACAATTATGATTTTTTTTTATAAATAAAATAAAATCTTTAAAAAATTAAAACATCTTTAAAATCTCTACCATTCATCTCATAGATGGATGGTAGAGAAATATTTATTAAAACAAATTCAAACAAAAAAAAAAGATTTTTCTTTTAAATAGATTGATTTATTATTATTATTATTATTTTAAATAGATTGATTTATCTGAATTACAAAATAATAATAATAATAATACAAATACAAATTTTAAAAAATTGAACATCGATCCAATTAAAAACACATATAGAAGAATTAAAAATTTAAATTTTTTAATTTTTGGTTTCTAGGTGTTGCAAATTTAAATATTTTTACTTCTTTAGAGAAGGGAAATTTTTAAGAATTGGATGGAGAAACAGATGTTCATTTAATTAGATGGATTGATGTTCATTTAAAAATTTTTATTTTAAGGATTTCTCTTCTCTATGTTCATTAAGTTAAAAAATTAATTTTAAAAACACAATTCACAAACCAATAAACGAAATCCAATTAAAAAAAAAAAAAAAAAAAAGAACATTAATGGATCTTCATATCTTCATTATTATTATTATTATTATTATTATTTTGTAATTGAGATCAATCAGTCTATTTAAAAAATACTTTTTTTATTTGAATTTATTTTAATAAATATTTCTCCACCGTCCATCTCTGAGATGGATGGTAGAAATTTTAAAAATGTTTTAATTTTTTTAAAGATTTTATTTTCTTTATAAAAAAAATCATAATTGTATTATTATTATTTTTTGAAAGGGAATTGTATTATAATTTAACCATTATTTTTATTTTTCTTAAATAATTTAAATATTTATCTGGGTTTTATATTTAGGGATATTTAAATAAAAAGATAATTTAAATAATTGTTATATCAATTTAATTTTTCCATTTCTCTATTTATTTAATTGCCTTTATAATAAAATTTAGAATTTAATTATTATTTAACCATTATTTCAATTTTAAATTTAATTTCAAAAAAAAAAAAAAAAAAATTGGTCAGAGGGGTATTCATGTCATAGTATTATATTTTTCCGGTTTAATGCAATTTTATAAATAATCAGGGGACCTTAGTGTAATTTTCCCTGACGGAATTAGGATTTCGTTAGGTTTCCGTTGGCTATTGCAAATTTATGATAGTTCAGGGGGTTTACTGCCGAAAAAAAAATATAGGGGGTACATTGTCAATTCGAGTATAGTTCAGGGGATATTCTTGCCAATTAGCCTTGTAAATATCAACCAAGTTTCATTAATCTTGCTACCTTTCAAGTTTCAATATTTGGTTTCTAATTTCTGTCATTTCTCCAGCGCCCGGTGGAGAAAATAAGATATGAATATAAACATATTATAATTACAATATTAATCATTTATTTTGAATTCGTTATATATTTAATGTAACAAAAACTTCTATGAGAAAAACTTATACGGACAATTTAAAAAGCAATCAACTATTATTCTGTTGATATGCATACGGATACCATAATAATAGGCTTCAACTTCGTTGAATCTCATAAAGGTACAAAAATTGGGAAATAAAGTAGAAAAAACTCTCAGATTTTTATTCAATAATCAACTGTCTCTAAAGGCTATAATCAGGGTCGGTCCTGATATTTTGGGGACCGAGGCGAAATAAGCAAAATGAGACCCCCGATATTTACTTGATTTTTTTTTTTTTAGTAAATACTTGTAAAATTTAATATAAAACTCAAAATTAAGACTATAACACAACAAAATAACAAATAAAAAGTTACCCAAATTTAATTTTATAATTGCGTCAAAGAATGTATATATATATATATATATTTCTAAAATTGATTTGACCTAAAGGGTCAAAACATCACAAAAGATCATAGAATATATCACTTAACACAATTGCTAGACAACTCAAAAATTTAACCCAAATTTCAACACAAATGATGTGGCAAATGGTTTTTTCATTAACTACATCATCTCATGTTGTGTGTAGTGATCATAACTCATTTATCACATCATTTGGGTTGAAAATTAGATTTGATTATTAAAATCAAATCATAAAATAATTTATTATTTAATTAAATATATAATAAATAGAACCATAATAATATGGGCTGTCTTGGTTTGTATGAAACCACAAAAGTGGGTTGTACCAAAGCCAACTCTTTGTTTGCTGGGAGGTCAGTATGTTAAAATATTAAATATATTAAGAATATTTATTAAATATAACTATTCACCTCTCTCAAGTGCTCTCTCATTTCAGAGATTTAAAAATATAGGGTCACAACTCACATGGATATAGGATAGGCATATCCTGAAAATATAGAGACAAGGAAAATCTTAGCTGTAAAATCATCCAAATTGAACCATACATTAATTAGGTGTAAGAGTTTAAGAACGTACTCAATACTCATGCATGTAAACAAACAAACGCGCTTCATAGATTCCATGCATTCAATGTAAGGTGAGTATGGGACCAGCTCCTAATTATTTAGTTTATTTTTTATTTTTTAGATTTTAATTTCTTGTAACACCTAAATATAAAACAAATTAAATGATTAGGTTTTTTTTTTTCTCTCTCTCATGTAAGTAGGTATTTCACCTACAATTGAAAAAAAAAAAAGTATGAGAAGATCCTAACTCATAAGTTAAGAATGTTCTTATTGTTAGAGGTGGGCACTCAAACATAAACTGACCCGAACGAATTGATTCGGACAGAATTTTGCATGTTCGGGTCGTTTATGTTCGGTTTTCAACTTCAAAAGATCAATTTTACAAGCCGATACAAATAATCAATTTCAAACGACGGTTCAATTTTCCACACAAATAATCAATTTTACACACGAGCTCAATTTTATAAATCAGTTCAAATTTCAATTTTATTGAAATTTTTTTTAAAAAAAAAAGTGTTGAAAAAAGAAAAATACAAATTGAGAATTTTTTTTTAAGGACAGTGAGTCTGTGACCTCCAATCAATTACCATTTTTTTAATATAAAAGTCAAATAATTCATAATAAATAGATGGATATTTAATTTGTATCACTGCAAAAGCTAAAATTGACAGCAGTGGAATTTTTTTGAAACCGCATAAAAATATAAAAGCATATTCAAAACGTGTTGGGAGTCACCTCCCATGCTTTCATTTTATTTTTATTTTCAATATTTTAGGTACCATAATCAATTGAAGATAAATGAAGAATCTAATATTCTTTCCCATGCCATAGTAGGTGACAGGGCTGTCGTTTTTGCATGTCAAAATATTTATATTTCAAGTTCACCTTATTAGTGCAAGTGACTAGAGACTAGTATAGCAACAAGCAAGGGTATCGTCCACAGGGAGGTGTCATCCGTCAACCGTTTCGAGTTTTAGAGTTTATTGAAAGCATGTAAATAGAATGCAGATGTGATAAGAGTGGTGTGTGTGAGGTGTATGCATATTGCGGTGTGGTGTGTGTGAAAATGTAAGGAAAAGAATGCAAATAAAAACAAAGAGAATATGAAATGGTGAGAATGGTGTTTAAAGAGACAAATAATAAAATGGTGGCTTGGAGAGATGCATGATAATGATCACACAAGGTTCAATAGGTTTACCATACATAAGTGCACAAATAGTGTTTGTTAGGCTTTAAGAACATCCAATTCAAGTTATGGGCTTATTCTCTCAGTTAAGAGATTCACAAACACAAATCACTCCCCAAGGGTCATGGCTAGAGCAATTGAGCTTGTAATCTCAACTAAGGGATTCGAGACACGAATCACTCCCCAAAGGTCATGGATAGAGCAATTATGCCTCAAGTCCCTACCATTAAGCATATGAACATGTAGCCAAAACTTATTCTAGCACGGTCATGCATAAAACAAGTTTCATCTATTCTTTTAGAGCTAAGTAGTTAAGATTGTACCCGGAAGGTCATCCATTGAGGTACAATCCCAACCCACCTACACTCAAACCCATCAAAACAAGGCATTTCGACCTTCCATCAACATACACACACAAATAGGATATTTGATTACAACTACTCCTACATTTAAGTTAATCTACTCCTAATCCCATCCATGAGTACACATCAATTTCCAATCTCTACACACATGCATATCAAGACAAGAGATTTTGCAATAATAACAAGAACAAATCAAAACCCAAATGGATTTAAGAACAATCATCACATAAATGAGCACAAATATAGGTTTACAATATTCCCAAGTGGGGTTACACATAAGAGAAAACAAGAAATACAAAGAGAATGAGTTTTAAGGAGACAACCCTTAAAGAAATCCCTCCAAGAGCTCCATGAATCCCTAGCTCGAAATTGGTCATAGACCACTCCTATCTCCTTGCAATCTACTCCCAAATGTGGTGGAGGATGTGTGGAAAGTGGTGGTGGTGAGCTTCCCATGGAGGAAAACCTCCATGGGAGCTTTGGAAGCTTCTCTCTCTCTCTTGGTTTGGGGAAGAAGATGAAGTGCAGCAGCTGCTGTGTGTTTCTTCTTTTGGTGGCTGGTTTGTTGTTTTAAGAGAGGGCCTAAAATGGTGTATAAATAGGTTGGGAAACTTAGGGCACGATCTGGGTATGAAAGGACCAAAATGCCCTTCTGAAATGGCTTGAAAACTGACCCTTCGCTGTGCTGGTGACGGAAGGTCGCTACCAAGTTCGCTGTCAGGGGGCGACCAGATAGGGGGCGAACATCACTGCCCCTGTTGCTGAAAATATTAGGTCGCCCCCAAGTTCGCTGTCAGGGGGCGAACTTGGCAGCGAACTTCTCGCGCACCGTTACGGAAATGCTCATATCTCCCTCTAGAAAGCCCGGAATTATAATCCGTAAAAACCGTTGGAAAGTAGACTTCCGGGGCTTTCCGAATATATGTAGAAATCAACGTGGTTCGATCTGAGGAGGGAGATATGCCCCCCGAAAGTTAGGTGATCTGCACAATATTCTCTGCCGCGGTCATGTTTCCAGCCTCGCGCACCGTTACGGAAACTGCCATAACTCCCTCTAGAAAACCCGGAATCGCGATCCGTAAAAACCGCTAGAAAGTGGACTTCCGGGTATTTCCGAAAATATATTGCACGAAGCTCAGTTCTCAACGAGGAGGGAGATATAGGCCCCGAAATTAGTGTGTTCTGCATGGGCATTTTACAATTTCAGCCCATCAACCTTTGGAAAATAGAGTTGACCAGTGCCGCGGTCTCGATGTCGCGTTCTAGCTCAATGGCGGATTTACCATGGAAACATGCCATGGTGGACCACAAATCACGTCACGGTTTGGGTCAACGGTGAGACCGTGGCAACTCTGCATACTTTCCAATTCTTCACTTTTTAGCTCATTTTTGCCTCCCAAACTTGACTTTATGTTCAAACACCATTGTAGGGAATATATACCTACACAAGACTCACAAAACATATTATATACAAAAATGTGCTCGAAAACGAGAACAAAAGCTAGGAAATGGGGACCTCAATTAGGTACATTTATCGTCCGATCAAATACCCCCAAACCTATCTTTTGCTCGTCCTCAAGCAAAACTAAAAAAAGAAAAACAAACAAACAAATAAAGCAAAAGAAAATAAAAACTAAACTAGTCCACTTTCGTAGGAAATATGATGGCACTGAGCATGTGCCACAAGCCTTTAAACCACTAGGCGATCCCTAGTGGAGGAGTATAGTCTCCTGAGGGTTTACAGCTACGACACCCACAAACGTATACTCTGCAAGAAAAATTGAGATGCAATCCACACATACCAAGCAAAGACAATACACGCATGCTAGAATCTCAGATTATACCATTCAATAAACATGCATCACGCAATGCAAGTATGCCAATACTTAGGATGTTTTCGGTTTACAAAACAACTATGCTCGAATGCCCAAGATAAAATTCGCCTCGACTCTAATCCTCACCGGATTTCAGTCTTATTTTCACTCAGAACTTAGGCGCACTCTCTAGCAAACACATGCGATTTGGAGTTTAGGTATATGGAATCAAATATAATCGCATATGAGTATTTTCCAATAACGCACATTTTCTGAAAATGGATCTCATGGAAGGAATTGAAATGCCATGAACGTGGAAAGACATGCATTGACTCACATTCCCAAGATAGACTTCCTAAGAGATCAAATGGGGTTTCCCTCACTTTTATTGGGGCCAAGGTGATTTGTGGTAGTGTTTGAGATGTAAGAGATGGTGGGAGCGGGAAGGATAAAGTTATTAACCATGCTAAGGTGTGTTTACACATTACACTTTATAACAAAATTAGCTCTATTACACCTTACAATACAAGTGTCTAGGCTTTGTGCTACATTTGTACCCTTATTAGTGAGTAACTTTACAATTGAAGAACTAGAAGGCTTAAGTTATTTATATTTCAACACTTATTCTATTTTCTTTTTCTTTTCTTTTTTTTTTTTTTTTTTTTTTTTTTTTTTTTTTTTTTTTTTTTTTTGTAAGCCATTGCCTAAGACAATTTACATATATTTGCCTACGAACACACTTTTACAAAATTTAAGCTAGCTTCTCCTAAGCTATACACCTCAACATGATCAATAACTAGGGAATGAATATGTGTTTGGCTTCAATTTGCAATGAATATATGGGTATGGGAGTGTTTAGGCTATTTTAGTAGTTATGCACACACTCAAGCTCAAAATCATTTCTAAAAGTCCATCTACCAAGGGAATACAAGTCTCAACAAACAGTCCACATGATAAAGTTCTATGGCAATCAATGCAAAATTAATGTACAATGAGATCACAATGAAAAAAAATCGAAGAGTGTATAAGAGTAGAAACAAAACCCACAAACTTTCGTTATTTAGGCACAGTGTAGCTTACAGGTAGTCTCCACAATTTTCCTAGGCTAAACAAGTATAGAAGTCTCATCCACCTCAACATCAAAAGATTGGCACTGTACAAGCAAATTTAAGCGACGCACGGAGCTAAAAGCATACATTATATGTCTCTACCGGCACGCGAGAAAAGCAACTCAACAAAAATGGACTCTATTTCCAAAGAAATTTAAAATTGACCGTTTTATGCAGAGATTTGAAAATTTTCTAAACGTAACAAAAACACATATAAACAACGGAAGTGTCCACACCCCCAAACCTAAACTCAACATTGTCCTCAATGTTGCTCAACTCAAAAAATATGGACAATGTTTAGCAAGATTCGGAGATAAGAACACAACATCACAAACACAACAAACATAGCATTATAACCTTTAAGCACATGGGCAATTCCGCCCAAATCAACAACTATCCACAAGCACTCCAATTTAGCTCAAAATTTAGAGGATACCTCTTGTGGTTGCGTCCAACGCGTCCGTTGTGGCGCTACCGTTTCACTTGGGGAGTTGTTACGGTGTGATACACGCACTCTTACTGTTCTTATGAGTTGTGCAGTCCATCCAACTAGAAAATTTCCTTTCCTTGCACAAGCACAACTCAAACAACATTAAACGCATATGCTATATAAAAATAAAAAATAAAAATCCTAAACATATACATATATATCCGCAAAGCAATTAAATCTAAAATTTATAGAACCTAAGCTAAAACAAGAAACAACCAACGAATAGGCCACCTCCCCGGCAGCGGCGCCATTTTGACAGGGCTGTCGTTTTTGCATGTCAAAATATTTATATTTCAAGTTCACCTTATTAGTGCAAGTGACTAGAGACTAGTATAGCAACAAGCAAGGGTATCGTCCACAGGGAGGTGTCATCCGTCAACCGTTTCGAGTTTTAAAGTTTATTGAAAGCATGTAAATAGAATGCGGATGTGATAAGAGTGGTGTGTGTGAGGTGTATGCATATTGCGGTGTGGTGTGTGTGAAAATGTAAGGAAAAGAATGCAAATAAAAACAAAGAGAATATGAAATGGTGAGAATGGTGTTTAAAGAGACAAATAATAAAATGGTGGCTTGGAGAGATGCATGATAATGATCACACAAGGTTCAATAGGTTTACCATACATAAGTGCACAAATAGTGTTTGTTAGGCTTTAAGAACATCCAATTCAAGTTATGGGCTTATTCTCTCAGTTAAGAGATTCACAAACACAAATCACTCCCCAAGGGTCATGGCTAGAGCAATTGAGCTTGTAATCTCAACTAAGGGATTCGAGACACGAATCACTCCCCAAAGGTCATGGATAGAGCAATTATGCCTCAAGTCCCTACCATTAAGCATATGAACATGTAGCCAAAACCTATTCTAGCACGGTCATGCATAAAACAAGTTTCATCTATTCTTTTAGAGCTAAGTAGTTAAGATTGTACCCGGAAGGTCATCCATTGAGGTACAATCCCAACCCACATACACTCAAACCCATCAAAACAAGGCATTTCGACCTTCCATCAACATACACACACAAATAGGATATTTGATTACAACTACTCCTACATTTAAGTTAATCTACTCCTAATCCCATCCATGAGTACACATCAATTTCCAATCTCTACACACATGCATATCAAGACAAGAGATTTTGCAATAATAACAAGAACAAATCAAAACCCAAATGGATTTAAGAACAATCATCACATAAATGAGCACAAATATAGGTTTACAATATTCCCAAGTGGGGTTACACATAAGAGAAAACAAGAAATACAAAGAGAATGAGTTTTAAGGAGACAACCCTTGAAGAAATCCCTCCAAGAGCTCCATGAATCCCTAGCTCGAAATTGGTCATAGACCACTCCTATCTCCTTGCAATCTACTCCCAAATGTGGTGGAGGATGTGTGGAAAGTGGTGGTGGTGAGCTTCCCATGGAGGAAAACTTCCATGGAAGCTTTGGAAGCTTCTCTCTCTCTTGGTTTGGGGAAGAAGATGAAGTGCAGCAGCTGCTGTGTGTTTCTTCTTTTGGTGGCTGGTTTGTTGTTTTAAGAGAGGGCCTAAAATGGTGTATAAATAGGTTGGGAAACTTAGGGCACGATCTGGGTATGAAAGGACCAAAATGCCCTTCTGAAATGGCTTGAAAACTGACCCTTCGCTGTGCTGGTGACGGAAGGTCGCTACCAAGTTCGCTGTCAGGGGGCGACCAGATAGGGGGCGAACATCACTGCCCCTGTTGCTGAAAATATTAGGTCGCCCCCAATTTCGCTGTCAGGGGGCGAACTTGGCAGCGAACTTCTCGCGCACCGTTACGGAAATGCTCATATCTCCCTCTAGAAAGCCCGGAATTATAATCCGTAAAAACCGTTGGAAAGTAGACTTCCGGGGCTTTCCGAATATATGTAGAAATCAACGTGGTTCGATCTGAGGAGGGAGATATGCCCCCCGAAAGTTAGGTGATCTGCACAATATTCTCTGCCGCGGTCATGTTTCCAGCCTCGCGCACCGTTACGGAAACTGCCATAACTCCCTCTAGAAAACCCGGAATCGCGATCCGTAAAAACCGCTAGAAAGTGGACTTCCGGGGCTTTCCGAAAATATATTGCACGAAGCTCAGTTCTCAACGAGGAGGGAGATATAGGCCCCGAAATTAGTGTGTTCTGCATGGGCATTTTACAATTTCAGCCCATCAACCTTTGGAAAACAGAGTTGACCAGTGCCGCGGTCTCGATGTCGCGTTCTAGCTCAATGGCGGATTTACCATGGAAACATGCCATGGTGGACCACAAATCACGTCACGGTTTGGGTCAACGGTGAGACCGTGGCAACTCTGCATACTTTCCAATTCTTCACTTTTTAGCTCATTTTTGCCTCCCAAACTTGACTTTATGTTCAAACACCATTGTAGGGAATATATACCTACACAAGGCTCACAAAACATATTATATACAAAAATGTGCTCGAAAACGAGAACAAAAGCTAGGAAATGGGGACCTCAATTAGGTACATTTATCGTCCGATCAGTAGGGTGGTCCTTCTTCCACGCACATGCATTGCAGATTTGCAAGAATTGATTGCCTTTATCAATATGTGATTGCTTTTGTTGAGATTGCGGGTCTCCAACAGCTGAAGAGGGTTACTGATGGCTACTGCCAGTAACTCATGGTTGGTTTCAATTTTCAAACCAACTCGATCACACTTAAATATAATTGATAGACGGTGGTCCATGTCTACGTCTATAAATTAAATTAAACACATGATAGCAGAAGACAAAACTAATTTAATCCATGGATACGTACAATATTCTTGTATCCATGTTAATGGTGTGCAATTAAAGTCCCACATTGGTTAGACATGGGGATGATCTTGGGTATTTAAGTATGGAAACAACCATCGATCTGCTCAAATAATAATTCCATCTTTGATTATGTTTGCCTAATCGAAATTCCCTCTTTCTTTACTCCTTCCTTACTATCCATTAAGTTTTATGTTGATGTTGTTGCAGACCTGCTGGAATTCACAACTCCATGGGCAGACCTGCTATCGAAAATGAATTTTTTTTTTTAAAAAAATTTCCTTTTTTTTTTTTCTATTGAAATATTTAAAATTCTTTAATTTAATTTTTATTTATTAAAAAATTAATGGCAATTTTTGATATTTTGGATGAATTATTCACAATTTTTTATATTTGGCAGTTAACCCTCCAGACGCGTTTTTAGTGCTTTTATTTTCAGAATACAACTTTTAACATATACTACCAGACGCGTTTTTGGATTTCGAAATTAAACCAAAATCATTCGTTTTTCTTCTCGAAAAATAGTAAATGAAAAACACTTACATTTAGCTCTCTCTAAACGGGACTACGTGCTAGCAAGATCATCATCTAAGCCTCCTCCCAAAGTCCCAAATCATTAGTCACCTGGACATGCACTTTTGGTGTCAATTGGGCCGGCCCTGGGCATAGGCCCACGAGGCGGCCGCCTAGGGTCCCTGTTTTCCAATGGCCCCAAATTTCAGGTTGAAAATAAACCTTATGAATTCAGATTTTAAATAGAGTGACGATATTTATACCCCTCAAAAACTGTATGTACACAACCCAATTTATTATATTTTTGAAATCCAATATTATCCTTGAGTAAAATTACTTAAAGGACTAAATAGTTTGTAAATACACACCAATAATTATTAATTGGTTTTATATCAATCCTTTATAAGAAAAAAAAGAAAGAAAGGAAGTTTCCTATTAATTGTTTGATATGATAATAAAAACCTTTCTATTTTATCAAACCCTAACTTCTATTTTAAATACTAATTTCAGTTTCTTTTATGGAATACAAATTGATTGAGTTGACAAACAATTTACTGCTATAATTGAGTGAAACAAAAATCAATACCAACAATAAACTTTCTTATGAACAATTTTTTTTTTTTTTTTTTAAAATTTTTTAGGAACAAAGGAATTGAGACACATTGATGTGTGATGAGAGCCTCTTTTTAAATAAAGAATTAAAAAAAAAAAGTTTTAATGCAATGAAAATAATTTTTTTTTCATACAATTTTTTAGTGACATCAAATGTTTTTGTAGGAGTTAGAAATTATTTTTTTAAGGAAAATTATTTATTTGAATAAAAAGATATAAAATAATAAAATTTTAAATAAATCTAATTAGATAACAAAATAGTGGGGTGTGGTAACAAAAATATAATACAATAAAATTAAAGAAAGGGTATTTTTGGTATTAAGTGGGGTTTATTTATGAACCAGAGATTTTTAAAATATTTTAGGAGTGTACTTATGAAAGGGGTGTATATACAATTTTTGAGGGGTGCCAATATCGCCACTCTTTTAAATAAGTCTGGAGATCCATGTGTTAGTTTTTTATTATAAAAAAAAAAAACAATTAGCCCATACATCACTTAACCAAATATAAATCTGGAAGCCCATGTACTTTAAAAGAAAAATAAAAAAAAGCCAATATATACCTAATCACATAAAAAGTCTAGAGGCCTACCTTTTATATATATGTTTTTTTTAAAAGGCTCACCAAAGAAATACAATTATAATACTTAACCACATCTACAGCAGATCAAATAGTGTATTAATCTATCAGACATTCGAAAAAAAATAATTGAAATCAATTCTAGGGTTCTTGAAAGAAACACAATTATAATACTTAGTTAGTACTTTTACTTCTAAAAATGTGAGACTGGTAATGTTTAAGTGATATATTATTTGATGTAATTATAACAATTTTATTTCCGTGACTTTTTATTTGCTATTTTGTTGTGTTGCAGTCTTGATTTTTAGTTATTATATTGATTTTTATAAGTATTTACTATTTACTAAAGAAAAAAAATTAAGTAAATATACATAGAGGATTGAGGGCCTCATTTTATAGTCTACCTCGAACCCCCAAAATTTCAGGACTGGCCCTTACCATCAAACCAAGAGCATTTCAAAGGGCATGGAAATCGGCAAGTACCATCATAGCTTTGGAATTTAGATACCTTTGTCGTGGGTGGCTACGCATGGGCTGGAATTATTGAACTAGAAAATTCAAAGAGTGTCGATATTTGCACCCCTGAAAAATCGTATGTGCACCCCTTTTTGTATATACACCCCATCAAAATTTTTAAAATGTTAAAAATCGTAAACACACCCCATGTATTACCAAATATGCCCTTTATCTTTAAAAAAAAAAAAAAAAAATGCCATTTATCTAATTTTTTGGGAAAAAAAAATATATATTATAAATTAATTAAATGAAATTGAAAAAACTAAAGTATGAATGACCCGCACCTCCTCCTATAATCCAAACCCTTGGAGCTCCTCGTATAATCCAAAACCTGGACATGGATGCATGGAGCATTGGAGCTTTTTCTTCTTTTTTATTTTCTTTTACCTATATTTTCCTTTCTTTTATTCACTCTTTGGACGGAATGTTCTACAAAAGTTTTTTTCATCAATGGTTATGACATTCATTAAATCCGTTTTCACTGGGTTGTCGTCTTGTCGAAGACTTGCCCGAGCTTGTTATTTTGTTACAAGCTTCAATATTTATTTATTTATTTATATATATTAGTTTATTTTTTAATTAACTTCAATGTACTTAAAAAATATATATAAACTTTAATGATTTTCTCTTCTCAATTTTTAACAATTAGTAATTTAATCAAAAGAAGTAATTTTTTTTTTTATGTGTAACTAATTATAATATTTATTAAAATATCTAAAATGTATATATTTAATTAATATGCTACACGAGTTATATTTATATTAATCATTTAAATAGTTTTATTTATGGGTAATATTGGAATTTTTTAAATATACTGATTTGAGGTGTACATACAGATTTTGAGGGGTGCAAATATTGCCACTCAAATTCAAAAGGATCATTTAAGTCCATTATTGTAAACAAATCAAGCCAAGTGGTTTGATTTGGTTTGGTTTGGTTTGGTCTGGTTTGGTTTGGTTTGGTTTACGGTGTATGGGCTTTTTAGCCCACCCCTAGGTTTATCACTGCTCATATCGTCTATAAGTTACTAATTAAGTACCTTAAAGTTAAAAATAAATAATTTAAATATAACATAACATAACACATCGAGAAAAAATTGTTTAGAAAAGCAGAAGGAGCTCTCGTGATGCAATAGTATTTTCTAGAACTAAATTCAACTGGGCTTTTGTAGCCAGTTGTTGGGCTCTGAAATGTAGAGATTTTATCTGATACGCTGCATTTGTGACTTTGGTAGGCTTCGTTTAAAGAGTATAGTAGTTATTGACTTATTTCAACATGATAAGATGAGCTTTCTGAAGTGATGCTTGTGTTTGATAAAATGGCTGACATATATATATATATATATATATAGAGGAAATAGGGGTTAATAGCCAAAAATTAAGGCCTCTCACTGTTTTTGTCCACCATTATCATTTTTATTGTTTTTGTCACTAAATGGGCTGTGAGGACATAATTGCCCTTATTTGTTTTTTTTCTTAATCTCTTCTCTTTCCTTTCTCTCACTCATTTCACGCCTCCCACTTCTCTCTCCTTTCCCACTTCTCTCTCCTTTCTCTCTCCATCACGCCTCCTCCTTCTTCTTCTTCTTCTTCTTCTTCTTTCTCTCCTCCTCTCTCCTCCTCTTTCCTTCTTCTTTCATGCCTCCTCCTCCTCCTCCTCCTTCTTCTTCTCCTCTTTCTCTTCCTCTTTTTTTTTTTTTTTTTTTTTTCCAGATTTTTTAAAATATTTCAGATTTAAAAAAAAAAAATTGAAGATCGGATGACCGATCAATGATCGGACGTCCGATCTTCCCTCCTTCTTCTTCTTCTCTTTCTCTCCTCTCTTCTCTTTCTTTTTCACGTTTTTTCCAGATTTTTTTTTAAATTTCAGTTTTTTTTTTTTTTTTTTGAAATTTTGTTTCAGATTTTTAAGTTTGGTTGTGGTTGTGGTTGTGTTTGTGGTTGATTTTAGGGATTTTTTTAAAAAAAGTTCAGGTTTTTTTAGGGATAAAAATTTCAGATTTGAAAAAATCACGTTTTTTTGCAGTTTTTTTTTTTTTAAATTTCAGTTTTTTTTTTTTAATTTTGAAAAAAAACTCAGATTTTTATGTTTAGGTTGTGGTTGTGGTTGATTTTAGGGATTTTTTAAAAAAAATTTCAGGTTTATTTGAACAAAAAAATTTCAGATTTGAAAAACACACCAGATTTTTTTTAAAAAAATCAGTTTTTTTTTTTGTTGAAAAATTTCCAGATTTAAAAATGGTTTGGATTTGAGTTGTGGTTGTGATTTTAAGGGTGGTTGTGGTTGTGGTTAAGGTTGAGTATTGTTTATTTAAAAAAAAATTCAGCTTTTGTTTTGTTCAAAAATTTTTCCAGAAATTTCAGGTTTGAATATTGTAAGTTTGAGTATTGGTTGTGTTATTTTTTTTCCAGACTGGTGTGTTTAATTGTGTTACTGGTGACCAATTAAACACAACACAATTAAACACACCAGGTGTAAACCAATTAAACACACTGGGGAACCTAATTAAACACACCAACATTATCATTAAACACACCGGACTAATTAAACACACCAGGCAAAATAAATTAAACACCGGACTAATTAAACACACCAGACCGCTAATTAAACACACCGGACAAAATGAATTAAACATTCCGGACTAATTAAACACACCGGACTAATTAAACACACCAGGCCACTAATTAAACACACCAGACAAAAACCAATTAAACACATCAAGCCAAACCAATTAAACACACCAGTGCAAACCAATTAAACACCCTAGGCCAAACCAATTAAACACCTCAGTGCAAACCAATTAAACACACCAGTGCAAAATGAATTAAACACACCAGACCACCAATTAAACACACTAGACAAAAACAATTAAACACACCAGTGTTTAATTGTTTTTGCCTTGGTGTGTTTAATTAGTCCGGTGTGTTTAATTCATTTTGTCTAGTGTGTTTAATTGATGGTCTGGTGTGTTTAATTCGTTTTACCCTGGTGTGTTTAATTGTTTTTGCCTTGGTATGTTTAATTGTTTTTGTCTGGTGTGTTTAATTGGTGGTCTGGTGTGTTTAATTGTTTTTGCCTTAGTGTGTTTATTTGTTTGTCTGGTGTGTTTAATTGGTGGTCTGGTGTGTTTAATTAGTCCGGTGTGTTTAATTCATTTTGCCTAGTGTGTTTAATTAGTCCGGTGTGTTTAATTTATTTTGCTTGGTGTGTTTAATTTGTTTGCCTGGTGTGTTTAAACAAAATAAAATCTAAAAAGTTTGTTTGAAAAAGATCAAATCCGAAAAATCTCAAAAAAATTTCAACAAAACCCAAACCCAAATACAACTCCCACCATTCATAAAAACAACCACAACTCAAACTTAAATACAATCACAAATTAACAACTAACACTCAAATCCAAACATTTTTTTTCTAAATCTGAAAATTTTTCAAAAAAAAAAAACTGAAATTTTTTAAAAAAACCTAGAAAATTTCCCAAATCTGAAAATTTTTGTTTAAAAAAACCTGATTTTTTTTTTTAAATCTGGAAAAAAAAGAAGAAAGAGAAAGAGAAGAAGAAGAAGAAGAAGAAGAAGATGAACTTGTGAGAGAGAGGAGACGTGTAAGAGAGAGGAGGAGAGAAAGAGAGAAGGAGGAGAGAAAGAAGAAGAAGAAGTAGGCGTGAGAAAAGGAGAGAGAGAAAGAGGGAAAAAAAATTTTTGTAAAGAAGGGCAATCTTGTCCAAAAAGTGGAAATTTTGACAAAAATAGTAAAAATATTAATCATGGACAAAAACAATAAACCCTATAATTTTTTGGCTAGTTATGGAGTTAACCCTATATATATATATATATATTTACCCTTTAGTAAATAGTAAATACTTATAAAATCAATATAATAACTAAAAATTAAGATTGTAACACAACAAAATAGCAAATAAAAAGTCACCGAAATAAAATTGTTATAATTACATCAAATAATGTATCACTTAAACATTACCTATCCCACATTTATAGAAGTAAAAGTACAAACTAAGTATTATAATTGTGTTTCTTTCAAGAACCCTATAATTGATTTCAATTTTTTTTTTTTTTTGAATGTCTAATAGATTGATACACTATTTGATTTGTTGTGGATGTGGTTAAGTATTATAACTATAATTCTTTGGTGGGCCTTTAAAAAAACATATATATAAAAGGTAGGCCTCCAGACTTTTATATGATTATGTATACGAGTGGCGATATTGACACCCCTCTCAAATCGTATGTACACCCCAAATTAATACTTTTATCCGAAATTTCAATATTATCCTTATGTAGCATTATATAAATAATTAAGTAATTGTAAATACAATCTATTTATAATATTACTACAATATTCAATAACAAACATATAATATCTTTTAATTGATATATTAAATGTTAATTGATTCAAACTTCAAATAATGATTATTTTCAATTAAAAATATTAAATAACCAGTTAACTATTATTAAAAATTGAAAACCATTAAATTTTATTTAAAATAATTGAACTAGACTAAAAATAAAATAAAGAAAACAAAAGTGAAGAGGTGAGGTTCCTCCTAGATCTGGAATGGAAGGAACTGCACCTCCCTCGTGCTTTCAATTTTTTCTTATTATTATTATTATTATTATGCAGAATTTTACAAAAGTCCTACCTTTTTGGTGATTTGTCACCTTTATAAATGTCTTTTCAAATTCATCATTTTAGTCCTACTTTTTCTAAAACTCATCACTTTAGTCCATTTGACCAAATATGTGAAAGTCAACTATTTTAAAACTTGTAAAAGTGCACTTTTACCCTTATTACTATTTAATTTAGCTAAAATGATTATATTAGCTTTAAATTAAAATGAAAAATAATAAAATTCTCAATAATAAAATCTTAAATAAATATATTACAAAAAAAATCTTAAATAAATAATAATAATAAAATCCATTAATTTATTATTATTATTTTTTCATTTTTTTCATAATGGATATTAATTTAGCTAAAATGATTATCTTAGCTTTAAATGATTTTTTTTCATAATTTTTTTTTTTTTTTTTGTAATCTATTTATTTAAGATTTTATTATTGAGAATTTTATTGTTTTTCAATTTAATTTAAAGCTAAGATAATCATTTTAGCTAAATAAAAATCCATTATGAAAAAAATACAAAATAAGAAAAAATTAATGGATTTTTTAATTATTTATTTAAGCTTTTTTTTTTTTTGGTAATATATTTATTTAAGATTTTATTATTGAGAATTTTATTGTTTTTCATTTTAATTTAAAGCTAATATAATCATTTTAGCTAAATTAAATAGTAATAAGGGTAAAAGTGTACTTTCACAAGTTTTAAAATAGTTGACTTTCACATATTTGGTCAAATGGACTAAAGTGATGAGTTTTGGAAAAAGTAAGGACTAAAGTGATGAATTTGGAAAGACATTTATAAATGTGACAAATTACCAAAAAGGTAGGACTTTTGTAAAATTATGCCTTATTATTATTATTATTTATATATATTGTTCTTGTTTTAGTTGTTTTGTAACTTGTTTTTATTTTTATTGTGCTGTAATATGAAATATGTTTATTATAGTATTTAATTAAAAATTAAAGAAAGGGATATATAGGTAATATGTGGGGTGTGTTTACGAACTTTAAAATATTTAGTAGGGTATACATACATAAAGGGGTGTATATGCAATTTTTGAAAGGTGCAATCGTCACTCTATGTATATATTGGCCATATTTTATTTTTTTTTATATATTTTTTTTAAGTATATGGGCCTCCAGATTTATATTTGGTTAAATGATATATGGGCTAATTGTTAAATAAATAAATAATAATAATAATAATAATAATAATAATAATAATAATAATAATAATAATAAGATTGGCGATATTGATATCCTCTAAAACTGTATGTACACCCCAGATTTGAATACTTTTAAAAAATTCCAATTTTGCCCTTGAATTTAATTAACGATATTTGAATTAAATAGAATTGATTAACTATTTTACTTTTCTGAATTTTTCAATAATCAAACTAATTTTTTTAAAAACAAAAACTCGACCCAAAAGTTGGAGCTTCGTCCATACAAAAAATTAACAGTGTTAATTGAGATTGAAAAGGCGACAGAGAATTCGTAGCATTTTTTTTTTTCCCAAAGTGAGGAATAATATTCACCCAATTTTTATTCATATCATTTTTTTTTCTCTAAGTGAGGAAAAGTATTCACCCATCGGCCATTGTATTGTGTCTATGGGTTTTGTTTTTTTATTTTATGTGAGAAATTTGATGAGATAGGGTCGTGTCACAACCACAACCAGAACCCTGTTCTGGTTTTCCCCCGTCCAACCCTGTCTGTTGCAAGAAAAATTGTCCCAAAACACTTCTTTATAGCATCATCAAGCTACTCAAATATATGACAGTAATTTACGAAATTATAAAATGTTTCATGGTATCATTGTAATTATTATTTTTAATCAATTCATTTTAAAAAGGGCATATTTAGTAATATTGGGGTGTTCTTACAAATTTTAATCTTTTTAAAACATTAATAGAGGTGTACATACAATTTTCAATGGGTGTAAGTACCGTGACTCTAATAATAATAATAAAAAACTAGTATATGGACCTCCAGACTTATTTAAAAACCGAATACACAATGTTTATTTTCAACCTGAAATTTGGAGCCCTTGAAAAATGGGGACCCTAGACGGCCGCCTCATGGGCCTATGCCCAGGGACGGCCCAATTGACACCGAAAGTGCATGTCCAGGTGACTAATGATTTGGGACTTTGGGAGGAGGCTTAGATGATGATCTTGGGCCTCTTGGCCAGCACGTAGTCCCGTTTGGAGAGAGCTAAGTTTTCCATTACCGAGAAAGTGTCCCTCTTCTTTTGTAGACCAACTGTGAAGGACCACTATTAGGAGAATCTCATGAACTTGTAATTAATTGTTTTTGCACTATTTTAATGAAATAATAATGAATTTCAAAATGCACATCATCTTTTAGTAGAGCTGATACTGGTAGTGCACTCTTCTTCCACATATTTGGTAAGGGGTTCAAATCCCATAATGCACATTTTATAAGTATGTGTGGGGAGTTGTCTTCCCACACCCGCACATGTATTGTTTGATATCGGCAGGTCCTGTCAGTAACTAAGGTGATACAAGAGACGAATCTTAATTACTTGGATTATGGGAAAGCAAGATTAATATTGTATGCATTCAAATTAAACCTGATATTATTATTTGTAGTGGTTGTTGGCCAACCACTTGTTATAAGTACGGAACTCACATTATTGTCCACTTTGGGCATAAGCCTGTACGGATTTGCTCTTGAGAAACCTTCCAAAAGGCTTCATACCAATGGAGGTTATTTCCATAATTATATACTCAAAATCACCCCCATGTCTAGTCAATGCAGGACTTTGGTTGCACACCCAACACCACTATCATGGATACAAGAATACTGTACGTATCCATGGATTAAATTAGTTTTGTCTTCTGCTATCATGTGTTTAATTTAATTTATATGTAGACATGGACCACCGTCTATCAATTATATTTAAGTATGATCGAGTTGGTTTGAAAATTGAAACCAACCATGAGTTACTGGCAGTAGCCCTCAGTAACCCTCTTCAGGTGTTGGAGACCCCCAAGCTCAACAAAAGCAATCACATATTGATAAAGGCAATCAATTCTTGCAAATCTGCAATGCATGTGCGTGGAAGAAGGACCACCCTACTTAGTACTATGGCATGAGAAAGAATGTTAGATTCTTCATTTATCTTATACAAAGGTACCTATTAAATAATAAAATATTGAAAATAAAAATAAATTGAAAGCATGGGAGGAGACTCCCAACACGCTTTGAATATGCTTTTATATTTTTATGCAGTTTCAAAAATTTTCTACTGCTGTCAATTTTAGCTCTTGAAGTGATACAAATTAAATATCCATCTATTTTGTTATAAATTATTTGACTTTTATTTAATTAATAAATTTTAAATTAAAAAAATGGTAATTGATTGGAGGTCACAGACTCACGGTCCTTAAAAATAATAAATTCTCAATTTTTATTTTCTTTTTTCAACACTTTTTTTTTTAATTTCAATAAATTGAAATTTGAACTGATTTATAAAATTGAGCTCATGTGTAAAATTGATTGTTTGTGTGGAAAATTGAACCGTCCTTTGAAATTGATTATTTGTATCAGCTTGTAAAATTGATTTTTTGAAGTTGAAAACCGAATATAAACGATCTAAACACACAAAATTCTGTTTGAATCGATTTGTTCGGGTCGGTTTATGTTCAAGTGCCCACCAGCTAACAATAAGAACATTCTTAACTTAGTGAGGATCTTCTCATATATATATGGGGCAGGATCCATGGCCCCATTTTTTTACACAATTTTTGACACAACTTCTTGACCATTGGATCTTGCTTTTTTTAATGGATAGGATTTATTCTCTTTTTCTTTCCTTATTTATTACAAACATTGTCTCTCTCACTTAATTAATACCTTATCTCTCCAATTTTTATTTTTATTTTAATATCTCACCTTATTTAATTTTTTGTCTTAATTTTTTTTTCATTTTTCCTTTACACGTTTTTTTTACTTTACTTGAAATCAGACTATCATCAGACTTTCACTCTTCATTTTTTAAAATCTTTCATTTTCCTGTCTTTATTTTCTTTCTCTTTCATTGGATTAGCTTCAACTGATTTTTATCATATTCAAAAATTGTCAAAAAAATTGGAATTGGAAGACTTATCAACAGATGCGCGCTCATGTTTATCTAAGATATTTTTTCTATTCTTTGAATTTTTATATTTATTTAATTATTTTTGTTATCTTATGTCTTATTGTTTTCTAGTTAATAATGATAAAAAAAAAAAAAAAAAAAAAATTGAAAGAACAAATATTTTGGTTATTTAGGAATTGTTTATATAAGGCTGTTACAATCTTGTTAAAAATTTCGTTGTAAGATTTGATATGTTAGATTTCTTTTTAATTTTTTGCTTTGGAAAAAAATTGATTTAGTTTTTTTTTTTTTTTTTTTTTTTTTTTTTTTTTTTTTTTTTCCCTTTTCGAATAGATGTGATGATATCCATTTTTGTAAATAGATTTAATGATAGTTAAATCTATATATCGTAGTCATACCAAAGTAATTTCTAAGAGGAGAGTGATTACATATATATATATATATATATATATATAATTTTTGATTTTAGATGAAGTAAATTGTGAAATAAGAATAGTAAAAAAAATAAATAAAGGGATTATAAAGACTGAAAAGTGAGAGTGATGTGTTCTGGTTTTAGAAGTATAAAAAAAGAAAAAAAAAGAAAAAGAGAACGTGTAAAGGAAAAAAGAAAAGAAAAAATAAATAAATTAAAGACATAAAATTAATTAAGGTGAGAGAATTTAATAAAATAATAATATGTTGGAGAGATAAAGTATTAATTAGGTGAGAGACAATGCATGTAATAAATAAGGAAAGAAAAGGAGAATAAATCTCATCCATTGAAAGAAGCAATATCCAATGGCTAAGAAATTGTGTCAAAAATTGTGTAAAAAAATGAGGCAATGGATCCTGCCCCTATATATATATATATATATATATATTTTTTCAATCATAGGTGAAATACCTACTTGAGAGAGAAAAAAAAATCCTAATCATTTAATTTGTTTTATATTTAGGTGTTACAAGAAATTAAAATCTAAAAAAAAAAAAAAAAAAAAAAACACTAAATAATTAGGAGCTGGTCCCATACCTTACATTGAATGCATGGAATATTGGAATCTATGAATCGCGTTTGTTTGTTTACATGCATGAGTACATTCTTAAATTCTTACACCTAATTATTTGGATGATTTTACAGCTAAGATTTTCCTTGTCTCTATATTTTTCAAAAATTGTAGTAAATTTATTCACGTGAATACTCAAATCTAAGTGGATGTTGACTTATTGGTTGTTGCATGCTGCGAAATGACAAAACAAATTAATAATTCTTTGTTTTATCACCTTAATCATTCACCTTTCCCATTCTTTGTTTTCGAACAATATTGTGAATCGGAACAATATTGTTCCTATTCACCCTATCAGTTTAAACCTTTAGCCATCTTCATTGTGGTGGACCTAATGGTAAAATGGTGTCTGGTGAAGAAATGGACAAAATTTAGATAGTAGTGGTGGGCCTTTTTTTGTACAAAAAATTGACTCATCTGCTCTGTTTTTATTGCAACCCGTGAAGATCATTCAACTTGATAATTAACTTTGTTAATCCTAATCCCATCATAAATAAATATATACAACAATTATACATAGTAATAAGAACTGCCTGGTCATAGTAACTTACAGAGTAGTTGATTGATTTATGAAGTTCACAAGCATTGCCTGGTCATATTTTTTGAAATTGTTAGTAATTGTAGCCATGTGAGATGATTCATGGCTGATTCTCATGGAGCTGTTTGACATATGCACATGCAATGTACACACTTGCCACAAGTATTCTTGATAATCTTCCTCTACAATTTTTGCAAATTGTGAAGCAAAACATGTTTATGTTCTTGTAATATGATTTAAAAAATCTAAAGTTACATGGCTGGGTTCTGTTTATCAATTGCAACAAGAATTATCAAGTACTCCCTTTTGTACTCCACAGAAGTGATTCTTCTTTGAAGCTGCTTATTATATACACAAACAAATTATGACTTGCCAAACGAGGCCTTATAAAAATTTGACAAGACAATTAAACATGTTGCCCTACTTGGGTTGTCTCTAGCTGTCATCTTTTGATCATATTATAATTTACAAATGAGTGTGATTGATATTTATCAGAACTAAGAGTTACCTGCTACCAAGATTTATATATTTGGATTACTCGTCAATAATAATTCTCTAGTCAGGTTGGTCCTGAAATGTTGTGGAACTACAAAACTGAAAGTCCAAGTTGCATACTAGTGAATATTCATTAATCTCTCCCACACCTATGTAACATTTTGTCATATAAGCTCTTGTTTCTTGCAGCTGTACTCTTCCATGTTTCATATTCTTTATATCTCAAATGGTTGCAAATTGATGATAAGGGGAGATGGTTGATCCCCTTGTGAGAGAGAGAGAGAGAGCAAAAATAAAACAAAAAAATTGAAAGCAAAACAAGACTTTTCCATACTAGTCAAAACTTGTTAAGGCTATACACTCCATTATTATTTTACCATACACCACTAAAATCATGAGTTACAACAATGAAAGTTTTCAGAGATCATATATATGAGGCTAGCTAGCTATAGCTATTTTGATCACAATTCACAAATGAAAGAAGAAAAAAAGATCCACTAAAATAATCTTGTGTTTTTCTGGCACTATCAATCACCATCCAAGAAGGTCCACGTGGGTGCTCACGTGATGCTATGAACATATATGGCAATTGCTCTGCATAGTTGCTCAAGCCATTCCTTTTATGAACCCATTGAGACAAAATACCCAAAATGTGATTTCAAATCATGTAAAATAGCTACTCCTACATTTCAAGCCTCACTTATTAATTACATGTTCACCGAGTTAAATGATGTTTGTATTTAGTAATTGTTCCAAAATTTCAAGCCTTACTTTTTTCAATTTGTTTTTTCTTACCTAATTGTTTGTTAAAGTAAACACATTGATTATGAAACCAACCAAAAGGGCTTTAATAGTTACATATATATAACATGACAACTATGAAAATGAATGATTTCTTTTAAAAAGTGATTCATTCAAAGTTTCAAACAACTAATATACTGCTCAAGAAGATTTTGCATTCACATGCCACTACAGCACTACTCCACTTCAATGGAATGCGACATTTTGATCAAATTTATGCAAAAAAATAATAAATAAATCTGTGATGGCTTGACCCTTTCTCTAGTTTTAACAATCTCTTTTCCAACGTTGGAGTTACTTCCACTACTATAAATAAGAAGGCTCCTCCACTAAAAAAGCTCTCTGAATTCTCTGGAAAAAGATATACTGAAAGTTTGATTATAATTTTATTCCGGTCATCGGAACTTATTCATCAGTCACCTGACTGCATTGCTCAGCCCAAGCATATCTAAGGCTATCATCAAGCCCCCACCTTTCTCATTTCTATATATTGTATTACTGTTTTAAGTTCTTTTGCAGGTTCAGCTGAGTCCAAACGACCATCCGCAGACGACAACCAACGTCATTCATCCAACTTCCAGCTTAGTTGCTTTGGGCCTGATTCTACCCGACCCATTCGACATACCAATTCGATCGACCACCTACAATGCAATTGACTTGGACATAGATGACATATTTACATAGAAAATAACTGAATTAAATATTACTTGCACTATATATCACCGATTACCAAATAAAATAATATAATACAATGTTAGGACTTTGATGATATCGATCCATAGATTTTAATGATTTTATATTTGAATTTTTTTTAGAAGATAAGTTCAATAAAATCTACTTTTTAAACAAAATTTAAAAAAATTTCAGGAACTACAAATACAAATTTTTTTTTTTTTTTTTTTTTTCCAATTTTGTTGAATATCACGTGCACTATCTCCTTATTTAGGCTTTTATAACTAGGTTTTGGTTAGATTTTTATTTATTTATTGAAAATCGATGGTTTCTCACAAAAATTATTAACCATATTATAAGCTCCTTCAAATTTTATATCAATTCATGCATTCCCACATTTTATAAAAAAATTAATTAATTGTTAACAAATTATAAATAGTTGAACTCTTGTTCCATAAATTGTAAAATTTTTAACTCCAAGAATAATTTTGTTAGATGATTCCATTCCACCGGAGGCGTACCCAAGATTTTTTCCTGGAGTAGGCTAAAATAAAACTATATAATAATTAGTAAGTGAACTTAATTCGACAGTACTAGAAAATTCTATTAATCGAAAAAATTTCATTAATCGGCAAACTTGAACCCCCATATGTGACATTACATGGAGAACTTGATCTGCTCCCACACGATGATTGATTTTTTTTTTTTTTTTCCCAAAGCATGAAAGTATAATTTTTCTTAGCTTTGATGTATGTTGTTTGATATTGTAACCCAAACAATTTGGTTAAAGTGATACTTTATAAATTATAATATAATACTAGAAATAATAAATTGCAGTAGGAAAAAAATTCATAAAAAAAAATAACAAAACACTAATTTAAAATTATGAATAACAAATTAAAATTATAACTTGTTAATTAGAAAAAATAAATTGTAACTGAGAAAAATATCCGAATTGAAGAAGTTGAATTTTTTTTATATTCAATTATGTAATTGAGAATTTCTTAAAATTGGGTGAGAGTGAGAGAGAGAGAGAATTGGGAGTTGAGAGTTGAGAGTAGAGATGCACATTTGGGGAATGAGGATAGATATAGGTCTCCCCTGTCTGACCTGACGAAGAAGAACTGAAGAAGAAATTTAGCATTTAGGAATTTAGGTTTAGGATTTAAAAAAAAAAAACTTGGAACCGTCGGTTCGAACCGGAACCGGAACCGGAACCGCCGGTTTCATTCTGGTTCGAACCGTCCGGTTCCTCACACCATAGAACTAGAACCAGAACCAGAATCGGAACCAGAACCGGCCTCCCCCGGTTCAGGTTCGGTTCGGTTCGGTTCGGTTCGGTTCCTGAACCTGAACTGAAATCGAAACCGGAACCGAAAAACTGGTTTCGATTTCGGTTTTTTTCGGTTCCGATTCCATGGTTCGAATCGGAACCTTGTCAAGTCTAGTCTCCCCATCCCCATCACCATCCCCATCCCCATCCCCACTTCCCAGACCTTTCCCCCATCCCCCCCATTTCCCCATTTGGGGAAAATGGGGATGGGGAATTTTGGGGGGAGATATATCTATCCCTAATACCAGTTCCCCATTTTCCCCGTTCCCCCATTTCCTCATTTCCCCATTTGACTAAAAATTACAAATTAAACTAAAAAAACAAACATTCCATTACAAATACAAAATAAAATCCATTAGTGCATTACAAATACAAAGTAAAGTGTTTCAAGTAATTCAAAGTTTCAAACTAAGCCAACTTCATATGTGAAGTAACACAAATTGTTTTTTTTTTTTTTTTTTTTTTAAAACTTCACATAACAGATTAACAACCAATTCATTGCTTAATACTTTAAAAAATCTCCACCCAATTCACTTTGAAGCCTACAAACAACAGTACAATACAAAAAGATGATTATATATTATATATAAAAAAAATTAAAGAATAAAAAAATAAAAAAATATATATTATATTTATATTTATATATGTTGGGGGGAAATGGGGATGGGGGACCTCCTCCCCATCCCAATTTGAATATATTTGTGGGGACAATGGGGAAAGGGGATGGGGATGGGGATGATGAGGGGTCCCCCTCCCCCTCCCCATCCCAATTTCAATTTGGGGATGATAATCATCCCCACCCATTCCCCACCCCCAAATTTTCCCAAAAAAATAAAATAAAAAATAAAATCCCCAAATAGGGATGGGGACGTCGGGAAATAGGGATCCGAGAGAAAATATGCAACTCTAGCTGAGAGTTGAGAAATATGAGAGCGAGTGAGATAAAATGGATGTTGTCAAGTTGATGTGACTAAAAAGAAGTGAATCAATAGCCTCTTATTTTAACTCTAATGCATGCACCATGCAACTCCCACCCATCTCCCACCCTGATACATATCATGTGGTAGCATCGGAGTGGGAGATGTATGTTGCATCATGCTGCAGTCAAGTTTTAGTCCTAATGTTGTTATGTTGATTAATTAAAATAATATTAAATCAATTATTATTTATTTATTTAAAAAAAAAAAAAAAAACTGACCCGGCCCGGGTCAGCGCTCACAACTGTCCGCCCATACTGATTCCACCTAAGGCAATTCTTCAAAACTTTAAAAAATAATACGTATTAGCAATTAAAAATTTCTCTTGATTATCACAGATGATTCAACAACAACAAAATCAAGGTTTTATTTATTATTAATTATAATTTATCTCAAATTAAACAATAAAGTTTTTTTTTTTTTAAACAACAAGCTATATAGAGCTTTTTTATTAATTAAAAAAAAAGGCGACAAAAAAAAAAGAAAAAAAAAAGACACGCATGCCCTAAAATACATTAATCTAAAAAGACACGCAGGTCTTAAAAAAAAAACATGAACTTATATAATTAACCAGATCAATGAAATCATTTACTACTGCCTCATCATGTGCGGCATAATTAGCGACAATGCGTGAAACTGTAGAACTTCTCTTACTCACTTGAGACTTAGAACCAGATAAAATCTTAAAAGTTGGCTTCACTTTTCTTTTTGATTTGGTCACCATAGGAATCCAATTATTGTCAAATTAAACAATAAAGTAACAAGATTTCAAATTCCATTACCTACCCTCGAAGCCGTCAAAGTCCTTTTGTAACTATTTAATAATAAAACTATATAATAATTGATAAGCGATGACATCGACAGGATTAGAATATTTGTCAGGTCGAATCCGAACCAGAGCATGGGGTCCAAACTGAGGGACGAGGGGAAAAATGCATATTATAAACAACTTTGTTAGACTCAATTTAATGGTCTTATATAATAATTTTCTAGTCATAGGGATCCTGCTTAAATAAAAATAAAAATGAACCGAACTATACCTATGTTGTGGAACTGGTTTATATAACTAAACGTCTAGTTTTATAATGTTTTGAAATCGGTTCCAAAAAGTTATATGTAACTTCAAGATTTCAAGACCGTCAGAAAAGCACCCTGAAATAATATATGTTGTAAATTTAAAGAATGTTTTTTTTTTTTTTTTTTTTTTGGACAATATCTATTAATTCGAGACCAGATATTTTTTTGAAAGTTTTCACTATTGGTAGGATTCGAGCTGCTGATCTGGAAGTTATTGCCCAAGCCCCAAGCTCGTTCATCTACCAGCTGAGCTACGCCCCTGTTGGCGTAAATTTAAAGAATATGCTCTCCCTGATATAGTCCATCCTCAGTTATCTTGAAATTTTACCTCTGTTTTTAATTTCTTAATTCTTTCGAAGAAATTCACAATCACCAACCAAATAGTAGGCCTTTAAGAGGCAGCTGTTTTCGCTGTAAACTAAATTTCCCACAAGAAAATCAACACACGAAATAAGAAAAGAATGGAAAACTTGCTTTATGAAGCAGCTTTAGAAGGGAGTGTACATGCCTTGTTAAATTGCTTCAACAAGACAGACTGATTCTTGATAAAGTTGACATGAAGAATTCCTCCTCCGAGAGTCCTTTGCACGTAGCGTCACTACTCGGGCATGTGGACTTCGCGATGGTGATTTTATCTCAGAAGCCTGAACTTGCCAGAGAAGTAGATTCTTCAAGGCGATTTTCGCCTCTTCATGTAGCGTCACAGAAGGGTTACATTGAGATGGTGAAAGTGTTGATACAAGTCGATCCTGAAATGTGTCGTGCACACGACATTGAAGGAAGAAACCATCTTCATCTGGCAGCCATGAATGGAAGGAGTGAAGTGTTGGAAGAGTTGATTAGAGCCAGACCGCTTGCAGCTTATGCGAATACGATCTGGGGTGAGTCGATATTGCCTTCGTGTGTGAAACATAATCAGCTGGAAGCACTGAAGTTGGTGGTGGAAATTATGGATGATCCAAACTCTTTAAGTGCTAAGGATGAGTACAGCATGACCGTCTTGCACCTAGCAGTTGCTGATAAACAAATTGAGGTAATAATCTTTTTATATATATACAACTAAATGAGAGAAACCATATACTACACTGCAAAACAGATATGAGAACATATTTAATTTTAGAAAAGAATACAATTAATACAAATTATGTATAGTAATATGAATCATATAAAAATGTCTTTAATTAGCACAAAAAGGGGTACCTAACCTATAGTGAATTGAGATTCTCTTTTGATATTTATGATTAAATTATCTAAATTTTTAACCATCTTGTGACATGTTAGTATATATGTAACTATACAGATTATGCATAGTAACATGACCATGTAAAAAATGTCCTTAGTTGACTCAAGAAGGGGTACCTTATAATGAATTTAGACCTTTTTCTGATTTAAGTTTTATATAAACTTTGAATGATTCTGTGACATGTTAATATTAGTTTGATAATGACCGGTTAATATTAGCTTTATTTATGATCAATACAAGGTTTATTCATTTATTTATTTATTTTTTATTTTTTTATTAATAAGATAAAACTAATTAGACCAGAAGAGAATGATTAATGTCTCTTTGTGAGTGAGAGTTCAGGATATTTTACTCTCTTCGAAGTGCTGGAGCCCTCAAAACCATAGAAATGCAGTCATCTGTCCCCGGGATTGGACCCATAAGGCCATCTCCAATCAGCCTCCAAATCTCCATTTTGCAGCTCAAATCTTCTCCAACCGGACTGCATATTCATCTCCAAAGTAGAGACCTTCAGTTTTCATCTCCAAATCTGGCGACCTTTCAAGTGCAGCTCTATTTATGCAGATGTTCTTGGCTTTTTAAATTTTCAGTCCCTTCAGTTTTATGTAATGACAGTTTTATATGCTTATTTTCTGTTTTTGCACTTGTATCCCTTTTTAAATGTTTTGTTTAATCATAGTTTTACCCCTATTAAATCAAATGTATTCCAATTGTATCCTTTTAATTATCTAATGCTTTTGGTTATATTATATTTGTTTTAATTTAATTATTATTTATATTAATATTTATAATAAACACTAAATTGGATTTAAAAATAAAAAAACAATTGAAGCAACACACTACATTAATAATGACATTAAAACAAGAAGGAAAAATACAATAGAAATTACAATAACAATTTAGTAATCCGGGAGATCATTTGCGGATCCTCCAAGATCATTGAAATATTGGGTAAAAGAACTAGAGGTATTATGAGAACCTTGGCCTTCTTCAACTCTTTTTGCCATAATTCTTGCTCGTTCAGTTCGTATAAACTGGTGTACGCTTGGATCAGGTTCAGAAATTATATCTTTTAGAAAAACCCTATTTTCCTCCCATAATTTTTTGGCGTCCCATTTTTTTGCCTCAGTTTGAGCTCGTAACATTTGGATTTCTAAATTTTTTTTGCCTATCCGATGCGCTTATTTTCAACATTTCCTTCAGTTCTTGTCTTTCCTCAGTGACAGATTCAAAAAACTTTGCTGACTTTTCCTCTTGTATCCTTTTTAATTTCACCTTCTTCACCCCAACGGGCCTTTGAGTTGAACTACCGTCAATATCCTCATCAATTATATTAAGAGAAAATGGAGATAGTTCGGGACTTGCTGATGTAGGAGACTGTGTGCATGGAGAGTCTAATTGTGGTGAACTACTGCCACTCCTCCGCCTTTGAGAGACTGATTTTGGACTAGCGTCAATTGTAAATTTTGGAATATCTTTAAGGATGGGCCACACGTGATCAAATTTGAATCCTTTACGGTATTTTTTGTCTTGCGTTAATAACGCTTTGGCTCGATTTATCTACAAAAAAGAATTCACAAATATATATCATTAAAATTCAATATTATATATAACATTTCAAAAACAACAATAGTAACAAATACTCACCATAGACAAATCAAGGATAAAAAAACTCACAATGCACTCCGGAATGCATTAATTAATCATTTGTGGGATGAATATACTAATTCAGAGAATTAAATGATGATTAATATGTACTTTTAATTGTGTTTTTATTTATTTTATGAATTGTAATGTCGAAGTTCAATTAATAATAAATGTAATATTTTAGTTAATTTCATATAATTTATTAATTTATTAATGAATTAAATTTATTAATTTATTAATTTATTAATTTCTTAACTTCTCGTAATATTATCATAATTAAGGGGTGAAATGTTAATTGTTGTGAAATAATAAAAAGGGGAATATTTAGGGAATATTCTTTTTATAGTAGGATTTGGAGTTGCTGGTTGGAGATGGAAGTGTGAAAGTTGCTGCATAATAGAGTTTTGGGTTGGAGATGCTCTAACAACTAAATTTGGGCCCTCAGTCACACAATTAGGACACAATATTAAGCCATTACATTGGCAAAAGACTAAAAGGAGGAGGATTGGCTGACCAGGAAGCGAGACTCATTGATGGTGGTGGCTTCTCTCATAGCAACCATGGCTTTTCAAGACGGATTGAACCCACCTGGTGGTCTCTGGCAAGATCAATCGCCCACAGCTGGCTCTCAAGCTAATAATATGATGTAGGACAGTTGGCTTTAGAGTTTGAAGAAGAGATGGACAGGAAATTGTCCAAAAGAGGTGCTCCAAAGAAACGGGCGTAACTTTTGACTCGGTTGTCAGATTTCCTATTATAATATGTTTTCGGAAAGGGTTTTCAGAGATCTATAGCGTGGCAACAAGGGTTCCCTGGTTGACGTCATTTGCGACCTCATCGGAGCAGTTTAAGTTAGGCTGTCGGGCAACCGAAGATTTTTGTGTTTTTTCTTATTTTTCCGTTTTTAGTTGTTTTTATTTAGTTTGAGGATATTTTAGTCTTTTTGCTTATTTTAGGGTTTCGAGAGGCTATTTAAGGCCCTTTGTTATCAGTTTCAGAATTCATTCAATAATATTATCAATTTTCGGTTTATATACATTCGTTCTTTGCTTGTGGATTCCAGTTTTGTTACCTTAGGGATTACTCTGGTAAACCCTAGAACTTCCGTTCTGCGTCATAATAACACAGCAATATCAACACCACCACACTTGGCTGGGACATCAATATTGGCCTAAAACGACCTTAGTAATTATTCTCAGTATCTTGCTTATAACACGGCAAGTTTCATATCATCGTTAAGCATAATTCTGCTTCTCATAACTGGATTACCTTTCAAGCGGAGATTCTTCATGTGGGTTCTGATCGTGATCGTGTGGGTAGCGATTACTACAATTGTTCTTACCTACAGAGTTTCAATTTTTGTTTTCTCACCTAGAGAAGACGAGAGAACAGTCACTCGTGTAATAGAGTTTGCAGTGAAGATGTGGTGTGGAGTTATGGGACTTCTATTAGTGGGACACACAATTCGTGTTGCAGCAAATTTGTTTAAAAAGTTTGAAAATTTAGAGCCTATCCTGCAAACCGTTTTCAGCCTGTTTTCGTTTTTGTTTTCCAAAAATGATTTCATATTTGCGTTCGGTAACCGTTTTTCATTTTATTTTCAAAATACAAAAACAAAATCAAAAACAATACCAAGTGTTAAAAGTGGAAAGTTTGAAAAACAAAAAAACTTTTTTCTTTTTTGTATTTGTTTTTGTTTTTCATATGAGTGGGTCTCATATTATTAAATTTTTTTTTTTTTTCTCCCACCAGACCTCATCTCCAACAGTCCAACGTGTTCTCCTTCTTTCTTCTTCTTCTTCCTTCAACTGATCTTCTCCATTTTTTCTCTTCTTCATCTCTTCGTCTTCTTCGTCTTCTTGCCGTTGATCTCTTCTTCTTCCGAACTATTTTTCATCGCCGATTTGCTCCTCCAAACGCCGATTGACCCACGATCTCCTCTTCTTCCGATCTTCTTCTTCTTCTTCTCCAATCTTTTCCTTCTCCTTCTCCGATCTTCTTCTTCTTCTTTTGATCCGCTGCTTCTTCTTCTTCTCCGATCATCTTCCTCTTCTTCATCTCCGATCTGGTTTCCTTTCTTTTTCTTTTTCTTTTTAATTTTTTTATATATTTATTTATTTACTGTTATTTATATTTATTAAAATAATACTTATGTATAATTTAAGAGTTTAGTTTTGATTAATTGATTAATTGATTTTTTTTGGAAGTAATTTGTGAACTTGTGTTTAATTTATAAATTACACTACAAAAATTATATTGGTTAATTATTTAATCAATTTGTTTATAATTGTTATAATATTAAACAAAATGCAAAAATTGATATTTCAATTTTCGAAAGTTTTCGGTTATCCTACTAGCCGCGTTTTTTCCGTTTTTATTTTCAAAATACGGATTCCAGTAAATGCTACCAGACGAGTATTCGGAATTCAAAAATGAAATCAAAAACACTGTTTCCATTTTCATTTTTCTTTTTGAAAAACAAAAACAAAAAATGGCTTGCAGGACGGGCCCTTAGTTGGCAAGAAAAGGGGACCAACGCCGAGTTTTAATGTTCATGACCTGAACAAATTAGCAGCCTAGACGTATTGGATGCATTCATGTTTATTAGAAAGTACATATCATACATTCATACAAGTCTAGCTAGCACAATAATGTTTTTTTTTTTTTTTTTTTTTTTTTTTTTTTTGAAATTTTCACTCATTTCATTTTTTAATTTTTTTTTTGTTTTTTTTTTTTTTTGTTTTTTTTTTTTTTTTTTAAAATTACAACAACTGCCGGGATCCTGCGAGAATTGGACTCTAACTAGTACAATAATGCTATTGATAGTTAATATAAGTGAGATTTTGATTTAATAGTTTAAAATAATATAGAATTTTAAAATTCAATAAAAAAAATTGATGTGTTCTCAATCATGCTTATATGGCTTAATAGAATTATGCAACACCTACCGATGGGGATCGTGTAGCATTTTCGTATTTGGGTTGTATAGAGCATCCAAAACAGGAATGAAACTTAGTGGGCCTCTATAGGGGCCAAATGACATCATAATTGCTATTATAATATGTTTTCGGAAAGTCCCAGCCGAGCCTTACATTTGTTACCTAAACTTCGTCACCTATAACGGACTGTAGCAGACCAAAATTTGACTATTTTGATTGTTGTTCAAGGATTTTTATCTTACTGTGCAAGTTTTAGATTTTTTTTTTTTTTTTTTTTCCTTTTTCCTTTAGGAGATTTGAGATATTTTTCGTTTGAGATTCTTTCCCGTTTGTTTTAGGAGTTTTAGGGATCTATTTTGTTTAGGAAATTAGAAGATACCAAATCCTAGTGGAATCGGATTTCTTTTACTATTTATTCGGGCTTTGTTTTAGTTTTGGTTCAAACATTGATGAATAATATTTCTTTTAAGTTTTTGTTCAACTTCACTCCTTTTCTTGGTATTTTGCGGAATCAACCGGGATTAATCAAACTATTGTTTGATTTGCCTGTGACCATCTTTCTCATACGTTTTCGCCTACATCACCTACCCAACTATACATATATTTATATATATATATATATATAATTCTCATCCTCACGGCAAACAATATAAAAATCTTAAATTACGTACAAGATTGCATAAAAAAATGCACAGATTACCAAACCTATACATCATGTTTCATGTCAATTGTTTAAACCATATACAAACTACTAGTATATATATCAAAATGCGTGGACTTCGTGACAAAAATAAGTACATCAAAATTTTTTGAATTCGGGAACTATTTTTTCAAAATATTTCCTATATTTTCCCACTTTTTAAATTCGTTTTGTTTAAAAATTTTAGAAAAAATAGTTTCCAAATTTGGAAATCATTGAAATTTTTTCCATAAGTAAATTTCATATTTTTTATCATCCATTCAAAATATCTCATTAAAATTTATTAAATTTCATCATGTTATGAATGGTTTGGACATAAGATTTATGTAAGGGAGTTTATATGTAAGAAGTCTCCTCTAACTATATATAATTCTAATCAACCTCACAGCACTATGGCAAACAGTATAATTTATTTATTTTTTTGAACAGCAAAATTTTATTACCGGCAGGGGGCCAAACGCACACCACAGCCAAAAGCAGGAGAAAACAGAACAACCAGCAGCACCAGGCAAAGACCAGCGCAAGGCGCACAACAACAAAAACAAAAGCAGAAGCAACAAAACAAAGAGAAAAAGCACAAGCAGGGAGACAACAAGAACCACCACAAACAGCAGCTGCAACAAACAGAATCAGGAGACACCCCAGATCAGCCTATCCTCCTCCAGCGTGGAACCATTCTTGGCAAGAGCGTCAGCGAAAGTGTTACTTGACCTGGGGTTAAAAATAACACGAGTGTTGCCAAGGTTTGCCAACGCATTCCGGATGTCGAAAATGGTATTCACGTGCTCTAGACAGCCAACACCATTCGAATTAACCCAATCCACGACCACGGACGAGTCAATAATTAAACACTATAAACTACCAAACCTACATTATGTTAATTGTTTAAACAATATACAAACTATACTGGTATATATATCAAATTCATGGACTCGACGGCAAAAGTAAGTATGAGCAAAATTAAGATGATGATTGATCAAGTCATTACAAAAGATGGAACACACAAGACAAGAATATAATAACGTCAATAATTATGAGCAGGAAAACAAAGGCATCTATATAATTATTAGAAAAACAATAAAATTATAAATCACGATTAAAAAGTAGTATCATCAATAGATTTCAGAGAAATTCTGTAATTAATACATCTTGAAATTCAAATTTTAATAAAAACAAAAAATCCACACTAGAAATAACTGCAGCTTCGTTGCATATATTCATTCAGGCCATATTGCTAGAAGGTTGCCTTGGTTGCCTTCTTGAGTTTCTAACACATTTTATCATCTTCTTTATAAGACGTATTACATGCACGAGAATAAGAATTCCCATCAACCCAAACCATATCAATATTGTAGCAAGTCCAGTATCGACCGTGTCATCCAATTTCGAGAGAGCAAGTGAGGCAAGCAGATAAGTGAATGACATTGCTGATATCGCAATCCACATGATCACCATTAAAATCCACATAAAAAATTTACTCCCGATTGGTAAACCGCTTATCAGCAACAGTATGATGCTAATGGATGCCATAAAACCTGTGGTGTTAAAATTCAAGAACCATGTATATGGAGTTGGGTAATAATCAGAGAAAATAGAAACCCCTGCTGTATGCTGATCTTCTGATGATTGGGGGGCGCCTGCGCTACTTGGGGAACTGTCTTGCCATACACCACCAGGAGGGTTAACAGCAACCTGGAATGCCATGGTAGCAATCAATGATGCTACAACCATCAAAGCACTACTCATTTTTTCAACCCAATCATTCTTCTTCTCAGGAACATTTTCAGAACCATTGTTTCGTGGCTGTAACACATTATTAGTTGGCTGATTATGATGGGATATTGAGATCTTGGCCATATGTGTGGTGCCAAGTTCATGTTTTGATAAATGAATATCTTTTGCATGCAATGCTCCAGAACGACGAAGCAACTCTGCAATCTCCCGATCTTTTTCATCTTTTCTACTTGATTGTGTCGAAAGATCCAAAGATGTGAAGCCATATGCATTAAGAGCGTTCACCTCTATTGCAGTTTTTGTTGTCAAATACTTGATTAACTGTATACATTTGATTTTAAAATTAAACATTGAACAATAATTGGATTGTAGATATTGGAAATATCATCTACATCTAAATGACACAAAGTCAGTAAACTACGCACACTTAAAAATAGAAAAGAACCTCTGGCACCACAAATGTCCTTTTAAAGATAAGAATATATTTGTAAATTAAATCTTTAAAATTACGATTGCATATACTTTAGGCTTTGGTCCCCCCTTGTTATGGTCATTTTCATAGTATGTCCTAGGTATGGGCAATTGGGCACCACAAATCATTGAATCAAGCAACCCGCCCAATCCAATATGTTTGATTTTTTGTCCAAATATAAAATAAATCCATTGGGTTGCTAAAAACTCAAAAGCAATATGATTGGTCCGGGTTGGTTTACGGGTTTTGTTTTATCAAAACCCAATAACCCAACTCAAACCATTAGATAATATAAAAGAAAAAAGGAGGTGAAATTCATAACTAGTCATAAAATTAGTGGAGTTATTATATTTAGCCAGCATTAGTGTTTTGATTGTTTTAGTAAACAATCCATTTTTTGGACAATATTTCCCTCAATGAAATTTTGAATAATATATATATATATATTTTTTTCTAGTGAAAAAAGTAAATAATATATATATATATATATATCTATATATTTTCTTTCCCTTCTTCTCCGTCTTCTTATTCCAATCCAAAAAAAAAAAACATTTAACATCCCCTCATCTTTATACATCTCATTATCTCCATCCATCTCATCATCTTCATTCAAATTTTTACCAAACTTAATTCAACAAATTTCATCCACAACGACACAACAAAAATCCATATAACACTACATAAACATTAAACAAAAAAAAAAGAAAAAAAGGGAAGAATTTGAAGAGATCTATCAATTTAAAGTTTTTAGAGAGATCTGGAGAGATTACCAGATCTCTTCAAACAAATTAAACCAAAAAAAAAAAAACCAAACCGCTTGAAGAGATCTCAAACAAATATTTTTCTAGATTTGAAGCAATATGGAAAATTTCCATATTTGATCCAGATTTCTTCATTAAAAAAAAAAGTAAATAAATAAATAAATAATCTTTGAAGAGATTTGTATGGATTTCTAGATCTCTAAAAAAAAAAAAAAATTTTGAATTTATCTGGAGAGATTTCTAAACTTCTTTAAACATAATAATAATAATAATAATAATAATAATAATAATAATAATATAAAATTTAAAAAAAACGCTTGAAATTTATCAAAATCTCTTGAAGAAATCTAGAAAAAACAGATGGAAGCCTCTATATATATATCATCTGAGATGGAGCTCCATATCTGCTCCATCTATTTTTTTTTTCTTCTAAAGAAATGGCTTCAGAGCTGAAGAGAGAAAAGGTAGTGAAGTAAAATATGTTTCTTCGATGATTGTTTGCTAAGAACAATAAAATCACTAATTCGGGTTAAAAATAAAAAACCCAATAAATATATGACTAAAAAGGGCTATTTGTAAAAATAATAAAGAAAAAAAAATTAATCCATCAACAAAAATTACTAAATAAACTTTAACGCAATTTTATATTATATTTTGCTCTTCATATTGCCACCAAGTTCCAAACCTTCATCTTTTTCTCTTCAATTCCCCCACTTTTCAGTAGTCAACCTGAACTTAGGTTATGATTTAGGACAACGATTTTAACTACTATATAAAGATTATTATGTGTGCTTAAATAAAGATTAATATTATTATGTTACCATAATTGTTAATAGTGATGGAACAACTTGAAAAAAAATTCAACGTAATAAAAAAAGACCAAAATTAAATTATTTTAAGTTTAATACTAAGCCGTTAAACCAAACTGATTTTTATTGGTTTTTGTTTAAGCTTTTTTTTTTTTTTTTTTTGGTTAATTATTTCCTTAAAAATTTAATTTAATTTTTTTTTATTTTTATTTTTTTTATTTTTAAAAGTGTTATGATATAGAATATTTATCCTCCATCAAATCTGTGATGGATGATAAATCTCCTTCCTCAAATCAGGAGGAGAGACGATCTCCTCCGTCGACACAATTCAACGTTATAATTAGATCCTACTTAAATAAATACACATCTCTTCTAAGCTAGGGATGGCAACGGGGCGGGTCGGGGTCGGGGAATGCTTTTCCATCCCCATCCCCGCATCCCAAAACCATCCCCAGCCCCGTCCCCATCCCCGCATTAAGAGAAGCGGGGCCGGGGCCGGGGATTCCCCGTTGGAGGGGCCTTCCCCATACCCGCCCCATTCCCCGTCTTAATTTCCTACGCTAAGAAGTAGATCCCGCTTCTATCAATCATCTCAGCTGATTTTTGATTTACCCATATCGGCATGTAATCATGTAAACTTACTGTTAATCTAAGTAGATGTCTTATGCCTATTTATTTACAGTTTTCTTGTCATACTTAGTTTCACAATAGGTTTTTAGTGTTAAAACTGTTAATGTATGAGTATGGCCATGATAGTAATGATTTTTTTACTTTTCTTTTTTCTGGGAATGAAAAACTAAAATGATTTAATCATTGGGTAAATCCCAATGATAAAGTAGTTTAGCTAAAAATGAGTAGTCTGTTTTTTAGTTAAAAAAAAAACTATTTATGTTTAGAAAATTAATATTAAATAATTTTAAAAATCTGAATATTATATATTATATTATAAATATTATATATATATATATATATATCGGGGCGGGGATGGGGCGGGGAGTGCTTCCCCCGTCCCCGCCCCGCTTCACCTTCGGGGACAAGACTTTGTCCCCATCCCCGTCCCCATCCCCGAATATTATCCCCCATCCCCGCTCTATTCGGGGCGGAGCCCCGCGGGGAATACTGCCATCTCTATTCTAAGCTATAGGTTTTTAGATTAAATATTAGCTAGTCTTAGATCGAATTTCAAGCATACCTCAACTTGTTTATCAGCTGCAGCAGTATGCAAGATAGTGTTGCCGTCATCATCCTTGGAATTCATAAACCCATTATCACCAATTGTCTCCACCAACAACTTCAACATTTCCAACTGGCCGCTATATCTCACACATAAATGCAAAATGGTCTCATGATCGATCGACATTTGAGCTGCCTGTGGTCTCACATTAACCAACTCTCTCAAAACACTAATGTGACCTTTGATGGTAGCTATATGCAGAGGGTTTCTCCCATCACGATCACGAGCAAAGCACATTTCAGGGTTGACTGATACTAATTTTTTCACAATTTCACAATAACCTTTTGCAGTTGCCAAGTGAAGTGGTGATGATTTCCGGGCATCAAGCTCTCCAGCCTTCTCAGGCTTTTGCTTTAGAATTTCCTGCACAAAATCTAAATGTCCAAGCATGGAAGCTATGTGCAGAGGTGTCTCCGGATAATAACCCACCAAGAATCTATCGAGAACGAGAGCATCTTCTTGAAGCAACTTACGCAAGGAAATTACACTGCCCTCTACCGCTGCTTCATAGATCCTCCTCTCCATTGTATTTGATTTGAGTGATTAATTCAATTCTAGCTTTAAGTGTGTAAGTTTAATTATATCGAGTTGGATATGTAAATATTTATAAGGCTGTCCATCTAAGTATACATATTTTAATTAAGTCTTGAGTGACGATATTTACACCCACGAAAAATTGTATATGCACCCTTTTCTGTATCTACACCTCATTAATTTTTTTAAAATAATTATATCTTGTAAACACATCACACACGTTACCAATTATATCCTTTCTTTTAATTTTGAAATATATATTTATATTAGGAGGGAATCCCAAACTGAATATGTACAGATATTATGAAATTCCTGCATATAGTTTGTTATCCCTTCCAAAATATCCTCCACCAATCTAGTTTTTCCTTTATGAACAAAAGAATTCCTATCGGACCATAAACTCCATAAAAGAATACAATTGAATTCAAAATCCTCATTTTTAACCTTATTAAAAAGCCATCTAATAAGGTCACAGCAAGAAAACCATTTGAGGACTGAGAATAGGTACCAGAAATCACATCTCTGACAGAAATCCTCATGTTCGTTATTTTTTGTCTTTTGTTTTTAAATTAATTGGTAAGATTTTAAAAAATAAAATAGCTAAAAATATATATTATAATATCTTTTAATTAAAGTATTAATAATTTTTTTTGAAAGAAAAAAAGTATTAATAATTTAATTTAAGGATAATGTTGGAATTTTAAAAATATATAATTTTGGAGTGTACATATAGTTTTAGAAGGGTACAAATATCACCACTCTTAAGTTTTTGAGTGTGACCACCCAATGTGACTTAATGGTAAGAGACCCAAATTCATTCTAGAATGTCCAAATTTGAGTCGGTGCACTGCTGGAGCACCGGTGCATAGGGGCAGTCCAGATTTTGGAACTCGATCTAATTTAGAAATAGAGATATGATGGAAGATACCTTTTGGAGACATCAATTTAGTGTATCGTGGGAGAGCATGTGATCCTCTATTTTGGAGTCCGCACTATAAAACAGAGGACTGTGGGAGCTCTTATAACTCATCATTGATAATGATACGCAAGCTTCTATACGTCATTATAATTGCCACAATATTAAGTCATATCTTTTTTCTCTTTTTTTTTAAAAATAAAGTAGTTAATCGATTTATATATATATATATATATATATATAAACCGATTAACTACTTTATTCGTGATTTTCATAATAATAAAAATAAATGTTTTAGTGAAACAAAGCCTGTGTATCATTGTTTGTATGTAAGTTTACCAAGAGCGCTTTTTGTTATCCAAAAGAGATTTTTTTTTTACTATTAAAAATTTGTTTGATATCTATATTTTTACTTCTCCCATAAGGCATCGTCCAGTGCATGGGATTAAGTGGAACCGGACTATTTCCTGTCCCTCTCCCGTATTTGGAAGCATCATCAGATTGACGGATTGGACAATCCAATCCAGAGATGTTATTATATTTAGTCCAATATCATGTTTTACCAAACAAAACGTAGTATTACTTGAGTTTAGTTCCACCTTTCTCAAAAAGTAGTATAATACTAATTTAGTACAATTCAGTCCAATCTAATCTCATCCTATTCAATCACAGTCTTATCTCAATCCTATCAAATTCATAAAATAGTCCAATCCAATCACACATCTAGAGCTTTTTTTTTTTTTTTTTTTTTTTGTCGTCATCGTCTCAATTGTCTCTTTAGAATTTTAGATATTCAATAAAAGTTATATTTTCTTTTTGAAAAGAATCAATAAAAGTTCTTCTATCGATAAAAGATATGCTCCTAGAGCTTTACTCATTTCAAACCCATCGTAAGTCAAAGTCGAATATATTAACTTACAGGTTAGCTTCATAAATTGCTCAATTATTTTTTAGTCACAATTAAAGTTTTAGTTGTTGTCAGCATTAGGTATGAAAAGACCAAAATACCCTTGCTTTCTACCATTTTCCAAACAGCAAACCGATACTTGGCAATTTTGTGTGTTCGTTCTCTAAAATATATAGAGATAATATATGCTTAATTCTTAAGAGACGAGTAGAGTTTCTTCAAGTAGATCTTTTGAAGTAGAACTTCTATAAGTAGAGCTTTTAAAGGAAAGTTAGTCGTTTGATTGTCAATTCAAAAAGCTCTTTTAAATGATAAGAGTATCAAAATACTTTTTTTAAAAAAAAATTAAATGAAAGGGTTATATTAGATATTTTAGTGTTATTAAAAAAACTCGAAAACTTTAAATTTGACTTTTTCCTAGTAGACGTAAAACAGCTTTTTTAATCATCTAAAAACTCTAATGAGTGACAACCAAACGATACAATTTTTTTTTAAAAAGAGTTTTATTTAATTAAAAATGCTTTTTAGCCAGTTGAGAAGCTCTTCCAAACAGACACAACGAACTCGAAAAAGTTTTACTTTTGTTGTCACGTATTAAGTTAATATAGTATTAAAGAACAATAATTATAATTCCAAACTATGATCGTGCCAACTCATGATGAATATTTGTTATTTATTTATTTATTTATTTATTTATTTATTTTTTTAAGATGGGGTTGATTAAGTGATTCGCTCATCATACCTCTATCATTATTAGGTTGTAGGATTTGAGTATGTCCACTTCTCCAAACTCCTAACTATTGTAATATTTAAAAAAAAAAAAAAAAATTTGGTGGATAAAGTCGAGTAACAGATTACAACAAAGAATTGGAGTCCTAATTATTGTAATATTTTAACCCAAAAAAAAAAAAAAAAAAAAAAACCTTTTTTTGATGGATAAAGTCAAGCAACAGATTACAACCGGGGACCCCAAACAAATCAACCAAAACTGTAAAAAGGTCTAAACTACAAATCTCTTGTAATAAGAGTATTATAAATTTGAGGATAAGTAAAACTCCAAAATTTTTGAGCCAAAGAATGTGCGATGAGATGCTAAAAAATCAGCCACCGTATTTCCTTCACGATAAATATGAGAAGAAAGACTTGCATAGGACAATCTCATTGCCACGTGGTGAGACCGTACAATGAAAGTGCTCCATTTATATTGGAAACATAAAAATATACTTTCACGAACAAATCAACCAAACAGTAAAAAACTCTAAATAACAAATGGGCCACTTTATTTCCTTCACGATAAATATGAGGAGAAAGACTTGCATGGGACGATCTCATTGCCACGTGATGAAACCGTACAATGAAACTGCACCATTTATATTGGAAACATAAAAATATACTTTCACAAACAAATCAACCAAACGGTAAAAAAGTCTAAACGACAAATCTCCTATAACAAGAGTATTACAAAAATAAGGATATGTAAAACTCCAAAAGTCTTGAGCCAAAGAACGTATGACCATGAGATGCTAAAAAATCAGCCACCGTATGTCCTTCACGATAATTATGAGGAGAAAAACTTGTATGGGATGATCTCATTGCCACGTGGTGACTTTCATTGGACTGTCTCATTGTCACGTCAATGAGACCGTCCAATGTAAGTTTTTGTCTAAATATGAGAGACATGAACACTAATTGAAGAGAGAGAAAACGCGGCCAAGTGGAAGAATTTTAACAAAAATAAAATAAAATAATAATCATTTTTTTAGTAAATACAAAAGTCAAAAGTTATCTATTGCCTTTTCAAAAATAACCTTTATGGCTATATAAAAGTGCTGTCACGAGGGCCATAATGTTTCCATTTTCAATTATTGGCTTATTATTGCTATGATGCTATCACACCACCATGCAAGTAAATCACGAAGATTAGGGCGTGTTTGGTATCATTTATCAATATTATTTTTTGTTTTTCAATTTAAGAAATTCAAGAAAAAAGTTTTGGTTTACTTGTTTTGCAAAATGAAATGAGAAAATACGGAAATCATTTTTTATATTTAACACATAAAAGCGGAAAACGTTTGCATTAAATCGTATCTCATATTCTCATGTTCAGTGTTCACAATAACCTCCATTCTTTCCACCTCATTTCTGATCTTCTTGATTGAACCCAATCATTATGGACCAACATAGAACACCCATAAGAAAGAAAAAATTAAAACAAAATAAAGATCAACATTCTTCATCCTTTCAACTCTATTATTTTTTTCTAAAAAAAACACAAAAAATACATGAAAAAACAAACCAAAAGGTCTTATTGTCTTACAAATCTCGTAAATCATCTCAATTGATGAATACTTGCCATTCATGTGGCTACTGGTTGATCATGACTATTTGTTTTATTAGGTTGGATCGAAATCTAATGCCATATTTTATGATGTTTTTGTGTTCTCTAATTCTAAATATAAATTAATTAGTTGGTCACTCACATATTGTGGTATTTAATATATATATATATATATATATGAGAGTTTTTTCCAGTGCAAACCATTTTGTGTCTAAACCATCAGACTCGAAGATTTAATAGCACTTTTTAAAGGGTGAGTTTTAAGACTATCACCAACTTAATAACTTAAGTTTCAATAGCACATAAAGTGTGGATCTGACAAAAATACCCTTAAAACACACTCACAAAAATAAGTCTCGCGTTTTTTTTTCCCGAGACTTATTTTGGTTTTTCCGGACTTATTTTGTATGTCCAAGACTTATTTGTAATTTTCGAGACTTATTTTATAGTTTTCGTAACTTATTAGGTATATTTGCAATTTTTGAGAGACAAAGAACTCCAAAAATCTTGAGCCAAAGAATGTATGACCATGAGGGATTTTGATCCTCTACTGATCTAATTTTTTTCCTAACCTTTTTAAAGCATGAGATTGGTTGTTGATAAAATGATTGTTGAAACCAATCACATCTTAATCACACATTCATTGCAATGCTGATGTGTCATAAGATTATGTGAGATAAGGAAAAAGATCAGATCAGTAGAGGATCTAAATTCGACCATGAGATGCTAAATAATCAGCCACCGTATTTCCTTCATGATAAATATGAGGAGAAAAACTTGCATGGGACGGTTTCATTGTCACTTGGTGAGACTGCACTATGAAAGTGTACCATTTACATAAACATAAAAATATACTTTCAAAGTTCCACATAGCACACTTTCATTGGACGGTCTCATTGCCACGTCAATAAGATCACCGTCCCATTTAACGTCAATGAGACTATCCTATGCAAGTTTTTCTCTAAATATGAGAGACATGAACACTAATTGAAGAGAGAGATAATGCAGCCAAGTGGAAGAATTTTAACAACAACCAAAAAAAAAAAATCATTATTTTAGTAAATACAAAAGTTATCTATTGCCTTTTAAAAAATAAAGTCATCTATTGCACATGGTTACCTATACGGTTATATAAAAGTGTTGTCACGAGGGCCATAATGTTTCCATCGAATTTGCAGTTATTGGCTATCACACCACCATGCACGTAAATCACGAAGACTAGGGGGAGTGTTTGGTATCATTTATCAATATATATATATATATATATATTTTTTCAATTTAAAAAATTCAAGAAAAATGCTTTGGTTTACTTGTTTTGCCAAATGATGAGAAAATACGGAAACCATTTTTTATATTTAACACATAAAAGCGGAAAACGTTTTCATTAAATCGTATCTCATGTTTACAATAACCACCATTCTTTCCACCTCATTTCTGATCATCTTGATTGAACCCAATCATTATGGACCAACACATAACACCAATAAGAAAGAAAAAATTAAAACAAAACAAAGATCAACGTTCATCATCCTTTCAACTCGATTATTTTTTTTTCTAAAAAAACACACAAAAAATACATGAAAAAACAAACTTATTGTCTTACAAATCTCGTAAATCATCTCAATTGATGAATAATTGCCCTTCATGTGGCTACTGGTTGATCATGAATATTTGTTTTATTAGGTTGGATCTAAATCTAATGCCATATTTTATGATGTTTTGTGTTCTCTAATTATAAATATAAATTAATTAGTTGGTCATGTGATTTAATATTGTGGTATTTAATTTAAGTATATATATGAGAGTTTTTTCTAGTGCAAACCATCTTGTGTCTAAACCTTCAAACTCGAAGATTTAATAGCACCCTTTAAAGAGTGAGTTTTAAGACTATCACTAACTTAATAACTTAAGTTATAATAAAACTTAAAGTGTATATCCGATAAAAATACCCTTAAAACACACACACAAAAATAAGTCTCGCATTTTTTTTTCCAAGACTTATTTTGGTTTTTCCGAGACTTATTTTATATGTCCGAGACTTATTTGTAATTTTCGAGACTTGTTTTGTAGTATCAGAAACATATTAGGTATATTTGCAATTTCTGAGACTTATTGGGTAAAAATGAAAATTTTCCAATTTTTGTTGTTGTTCATCTTCTTTATTGACCTCCATTGACTCGACCTCCAATGGAGGTCGAATGAACAGACCTCCAATGGAGGTCTTTGACATCCATTAGAGGTCTGTTCCATCTATATTATTTCCAACTGCTAAGGTCCTTGGAAATATATTATTTCTGACTCTGGCATTCATCGGAAATAAATTATTTCCGACAGCTTCACTCCTCAAAAATATATTAATTCCGACCGCTACATTCATCAGAAATACATTATTGCCGACCACTGCGTCCCTTGGAAATACATTATTCCTAACCACACGTTTCGTTGAGAAAACATTATTTCTGACCGCAATGCTCCTTGGTAATATATACATTATTTCTGACCGCCATCTCCCTCGGTATTAAATTATGTTTGACAACAAATACCATCGTAAATGATCCCTAACTTGGTTTCCAAAAACTTTTTGCGACGGCATAGTTCCTTTATCTCCAACCACTCATAGCCCTCAAAAATGTTGTATTTCCGACGGCTCGTCAAAAAAGGATTATTTCCCACGATATCATTTCTGATGGAGACTGACGACCTTTTCCCGTCAAAAATACACATTTTCAACGACTTTTTGACATTTTCCGACCATATTTAGCGCTCAGAAAAGACACTTTTTCTTGTAGTGCTATATTTGTACTTCTCCCATAAGGCATCATCCAGTGCATGGGATTAAGTGGAACCGGACTATTTCCAGTCCCTCTCCCGTATTTGGAAGCATCATCAGATTGACGGATTGGACAAATCAATCCACATGTGTTATTATATTTAGTCCAATATCATGTTTTACCAAATAAAACGTAGTATTACTTTAGTGTAGTCCCATCTTTCTCAAAACACAGCATAGTACTAATTTAGTGCAATTCAGTCCAATCTAATCTCATCCCATCCAATCACAGTCTCACCTCAATCCTATCCAATTTATAAAATAGTCCAATCTAATCTCTCGCCTAAAGTTTTTTTGAGTTTTATTTATTTATTTATTTTTATTTTTTTGTCTCAATTGTCTCTTTTGAATTTTAGATATTCAATAAAAGTTATATTTTCTTTTTGAAAAGAATCAATAAAAGTTCTTCTATCGATAAAAGATCTGCTCCTAGAACTTTACTCATTTCAAACCCATCCTAAGTCGAATATATTAACTTAGAGGTTAGCTTCGTAAATTGCCCAAAACAATTATGCAGTTTATTTTTAGTCACAATTAAAGTTTTAGTTGTTGTCAGCATTAGGTATGAAGAGACCAAAATACCCTTGTTTTCTACTATTTTCCAAACAACAAACCGATATTCGGCAATTTTGTGTGTTCGTTCTCTAAAATATATAGAGATAATATATGCTTAATTCTTAAGAGACGAGGAGAGCTTCTTCAAGTAGATCTTTTGAAGTAGATCTTCTACAAGTAGAGCTTCTACAGGAAAGTTAGTTGTTTGATTGTCAATTCAAAAAGCTCTTTTAAATTATAAGATTATCAAAATACTTTTTTAAAAATAAAAATAAATGATAGGGTTATATTAGATATTTTAATGTTATTAAAAAGCTCAAAAACTTTAAATTTGACTTTTTCCTAATAGATGTAAAACAACTTTTTTAATAATCTAAAAACTCTAATGAGTGACAACCAAATGATACAATTTTTTTAAAAATGAGTTTTATTTAATTAAAAAAGCTTTTTTAGCCAGTTGAGAAGCTTTTTCCAAACAGACAAAACGAACCCGAAAAAGTCGATACAAAAATATTACTGAGTTAGAGGTAGGATCAGCAAAATTCCAAACTATGATCGTGCTAACTAATGATGAATATTTGTTAATTTTTTTATTTCTTATTTTTTTATTTTATTTTTTTTTCTTTTAATTTTTTAAGATGGGATTGATTAAGAGTACATTTGGGAGAGCTTCTCAAGTAGATCTTTTTGCAGTAGATCTTTTAGAAGTAGATCTTTAGAGGTAGAGCTTTAAAATGAAAGTCATTGGTCGTTTGGTTGTCAATTAAAAAAGAGCTTTTTTAATGAGAGAATTACCAAAATACTCTAGCAAATATTAAATTATAGGATTATATTGGAGATTTTAGTGTTATTAAAAAAACTCGAAAAGATCTATTTGGAAAAGCTTTAAATTTGGGCTTCTCCAAGTAGACTTAAAACAACTTTTTTAATCATCTAAAAGCTTTACCGAGTGACAACCAAACGATAAGAAAATAATAATTAAAAAGAGTTTTTTTTAAATAAAAAGAGTTTTCTTTTAGCTAGCAGACAAACACTTCCAAATGGACACTAAGTGATTCGCTCATCATACCTCTATCATTAATCATTATTAGGTTGTAGGGTTTGAGTATGTACACTTATCCAAACTCCTGACTATTGTAATATTTTTAAAATAAAAATAAAAATAATTGATGGATAAAGTCGAGTGACAGATTACAACAAAAAATTGGAGTCCTAATTATTGTAATATTTTAACAAAAAAAAAAAAAAAAAGAAACTTTTTTTGGTGGATAAAGTCAAGCAACAGATTACAACCGGGGGACCCCAAACAAATCAACAAAAACTGTAAAAAGGTCTAAACTACAAATATCTTGTAACAAGAGTATTACAAAATTGAGGATAAGTAAAACTCCAAAATTTTTGAGCCAAAGAACGAACGATGAGATGCTAAAAAATCAGCCACCGTATTTCCTTCACAATAAATATGAGGAGAAAGACTTGCATAGGACAATCTCATTGCCACGTGGTGAGACCGTACAATAAAAGTGCTCCATTTATATTGGAAACATAAAAATATACTTTCACGAACAAATCAACCAAACGGTAAAAAACTCTAAATAACAAATGGGTCACTGTATTTCCTTCATGATAAATATGAGGAGAAAGATTGCATGTGACGATCTCATTGCCACGTGGTGAGACCGTACAATGAAAGTGCACAATTTATATTGGAAACATAAAAATATACTTTCACGAACAAATCAACCAAACGGTAAAAAAGTCTAAACGGCAAATCTCCTATAACAGGAGTATTACAAAATTAAGGATAAGTAAAACCCCAAAAATCTTGAGCCAAAGAACGTATGACCATGAGATGCTAAAAAATCAGCCACGTATTTCCTTCATGATAATTATGAGGAGAAAAACTTTTATGGGACGATCTCATTGCCACGTGGTGACTTTCATTGCACTATCTCATTGTCACATCAATGAGACCGTCCCGTGTAAGTTTTTCTCTAAATATGAGAGACATGAACGCTAATTGAAGAGAGAGATAACGCGGCCAAGTGGAAGAATTTTAACAAAAATAAAATAAAATAATAATCATTTTTTTAGTAAATACAAAAGTCAAAAGTTATCTATTGCCTTTTCAAAAATAACCTTTATGGCTACATAAAAGTGCTGTCACGAGGGCCATAATGTTTCCATTTTCAATTATTGGCTTATTATTGCTATGATGCTATCACACCACCATGCACGTAAATCACGAAGACTAGGGCGTGTTTGGTATCATTTAACAATATTATTTTTTGTTTTCCAATTTAAGAAATTCGAGAAAAAAGTTTTGGTTTACTTGTTTTGCAAAATGAAATGAGAAAATACGGAAATCATTTTTTATATTTAACACATTTTTTTTTTGAAAGGCAAACAAAACTTTTATTCACAAGGCCAAAGGCCAAACCAAGCACCAACAGGAGAAGACCGCACCACCACAAAAACCACATCGAAAGACTGCGACGGAGGTTCACACACCCCACGACCACTGTCGCCGAAATTTGACAGAGCAACAGCAAAGGAAAGAAAAGAAACACCCCACACAAAACACAACAAACACCAGACCAACAAAACAGAAACACAAAAGACTGCGACAGTGGGAGAAGCACACCCCACTGAGCAGCAAAACACCCAAAAAAGATAGAGCAGCAACGAAGAAAAAAGAAAAGACTACAAGCTCCAATCCAACATATCACCATCCCCACCAGCACCCTTTTTAGCTAACATGTCTGCATAAGTATTAGTGTCTCATAAAAGCGGAAAACGTTTTCATTAGATCATATCTCATGTTCAGTGTTCACAATAACCTCCATTCTTTCCACCTCATTTCTGATCTTCTTGATTGAACCCAATCATTATGGACCAACATAGAACACCCATAAGAAAGAAAAAATTAAAACAAAATAAAGATCAACATTCTTAATCCTTTCAACTCTATTATTTTTTTCTAAAAAAACACAAAAAATACATGAAAAAACAAACCAAAAGGTCTTATTGTCTTACAAATCTGGTAAATCATCTCAATTGATGAATAATTGCCCTTCATGTGGCTACTGGTTGATCATGACTAATTGTTTTATTAGGTTGGATCGAAATCTAATGCCATATTTTATGATGTTTTTGTGTTCTCTAATTCTAAATATAAATTAATTAGTTGGTCATGTGATTTAATATTGTGGTATTTAATATATATATATATATATATATATGTGGGGCAGGATCCACGGCCCCAATTTCTTACGTACACAATTTTTAAGCCTTTAGATTATAATCGTATCAATGGCATAGATTAGCTCATACTGAATGTTGATGGTAAAAGGAAGTACTTTATTTGCTTTGGAAATATAACATGGCGCCCTTCTCTCTCCTCTTTTATGTAAACATATATACAAAACGATTTGGAGGTAGGTCTAGCTCCCAACGGCATACTAAGCTTTAAATTTGGGTTTCTTCAAGTAGACGTAAAACAACTTTTTTAATCATCTAAAAGCTCTACTGAGTGAAAATCAAACGAAAAAAAAAAAAAAAAAAAAACTATTTTAGCCAGTAGACAAGCTCTTCCAAACGGACACTAAGTGATTCGCTCATCATACCTCTATCATTAATCATTATTAGGTTGTAGGGTTTGAGTATGTCCACTTATCCAAACTCCTGACTATTGTAATATTTTTAAAATAAAAATAAAAATAATTGATGGATAAAGTCGAGTGACAGATTACAACAAAGATTTGGAGTCCTAATTATTGTAATATTTTAACAAAAAAAAAAAAAACAACTTTTTTTGGTGGATAAAGTCAAGCAACAGATTGCAACCAGAGGACCCCAAACAAATCAACCAAAACTGTAAAAAGGTCTAAACAACAAATCTCTTGTAACAAGAGTATTACAAAATTGAGGATAAGTAAAACTCCAAAATTTTTGAGCCAAAGAACGTACGATGATATGCTAAAAAATCAGCCACCGTATTTCCTTCACAATAAATATGAGGAGAAAGACTTGCATAGGACGATCTCATTGCAACGTGGTGAGACCGTACAATGAAAGTGCTCCATTTATATTGGAAACATAAAAATATACTTTCACGAACAAATAAACCAAATGGTAAAAAACTCTAAATAACAAATGGGTCACTGTATTTCCTTCACGATAAATATGAGGAGAAAAACTTGCATACGACGATCTCATTGCCACGTGGTGAGACCGTACAATGAAAATGCACCATTTATATTGGAAACATAAAAATATACTTTCACGAACAAATCAACCAAACGGTAAAATGGTCTAGACGACAAATCTCCTATAACAAGAGTATTACAAAATTAAGGATAAGTAAAACTCCAAAAATCTCGAGCCAAAGAACGTATGACCATAAGATGCTAAAAAATCAGCCACCGTATTTCCTTCATGATAATTATGAGGAGAAAAACTTGTATGGGACGATCTCATTGCCACGTGATGACTTTCATTGGACTGTCTCATTGTTACGTCAATGAGACCGTCCCGTGTAAGTTTTTCTCTAAATATGAGAGACATGAACGCTAATTGAAGAGAGAGATAACGCGGCCAAGTGGAAGAATTTTAACAAAAATAAAATAAAATAATAATCATTTTTTTAGTAAATACAAAAGTCAAAAGTTATCTATTGCCTTTTCAAAAATAACCTTTATGGCTACATAAAAGTGCTGTCACGAGGGCCATAATGTTTCCATTTTCAATTATTGGCTTATTATTGCTATGATGCTATCACACCACCATGCACGTAAATCACGAAGACTAGGGCGTGTTTGGTATCATTTAACAATATTATTTTTTGTTTTCCAATTTAAGAAATTCGAGAAAAAAGTTTTGGTTTACTTGTTTTGCAAAATGAAATGAGAAAATACAGAAATCATTTTTTATATTTAACACATTTTTTTTTGAAAGGCAAACAAAAATTTTATTCACAAGGCCAAAGGCCAAACCAAGCACCAACAGGAGAAGACCGCACCACCACAAAAACCACATCGAAAGACTGCGACGGAGGTTCACACACCCCACGACCACTGTCGCCGAAATTTGACAGAGCAACAGCAAAGGAAAGAAAAGAAACACCCCACACAAAACACAACAAACACCAGACCAACAAAACAGAAACACAAAAGACTGCGACAGTGGGAGAAGCACACCCCACTGAGCAGCAAAACACCCAAAAAAGACAGAGCAGCAACGAAGAAAAAAGAGAAGACTACAAGCTCCAATCCAACATATCACCATCCCCACCAGCACCCTTTTTAGCTAACATGTCTGCATAAGTATTAGTGTCTCATAAAAGCGGAATACGTTTTCATTAGATCGTATCTCATGTTCAGTATTCACAATAACTTCCATTCTTTCCACCTCATTTCTGATCTTCTTGATTGAACCCAATCATTATGGACCAACATAGAACACCCATAAGAAAGAAAAAATTAAAACAAAATAAAGATCAATATTCATCGTCCTTTCAACTCTACTAATTGTTTTCTAAAAAAACACAAAAAATACATGAAAAAACAAACCAAAAGGTCTTATTGTCTTACAAATCTGGTAAATCATCTCAATTGATGAATAATTGCCCTTCATGTGGCTACTGGTTGATCATGACTATTTGTTTTATTAGGTTGGATCGAAATCTAATGCCATATTTTATGATGTTTTTGTGTTCTCTAATTCTAAATATAAATTAATTAGTGATTTAATATTGTGGTATTTAATATAGGGGTGAATTCAAAAAGAGCCAAAAAATTATGGAGTTATTGTTTTTAGCTACAAGTTTATTTTTTATTGTTTTCGTCACTTTTCACCACTTTTGGACAAAAATGCCCTTAAATTTGAAATTTGTAAAAAAAAAAAAACCAAAAAAAAGAAGATGTCAGTGGATGGGTTGTAAAAAAGAGGCATCATTAACTTGTTAGGGTTGAAACCACCCATCAGTAAAACGACCAAAAGTAAAAAAAGAAAAAAGAGAGAGAAGGGAAGAGAGAGAGGGAGATCGTCGTCGCCTCCAATCGTTGTCACCGTCGCTGCCGCTCGCCATCATTTCACACCCCTGTCACCGTCGCTGTAGAGAGAGATAGGAAGAGAAGAGATCGAGTTGCTACTGTTCGCCGTCGCCTCGCACCTCTATCGCTGTCGCTGTTGTTCACCGTCGGCTCGCCACTCCTCTCCCCGTCGCTGCCGCTGTCGCCGAATCCACCCATCTATTCCTCAAGTTTGCTTCTTATCTCTCTTCCAAAACATATTGAAAATGTCGAATCTATTTTGTGATTTTTTGCTTTGTTTTTAAAGTTTATGGGAAATTTGATTGCTTTTTTGGTTTTGCGAGGGGTGGATCCGTGAATTGGTTGGTTTTGGTGGGTGATATGTGAGTTTTGTGGAATTGGTTGCTTTGTCTTTTTTCTTCATTTAGTTTATTTGCAAATGCATCAGTATATCATGTGAATCCATGATGTCATTTTATTGATTGGTTCATTGAAAATAGATGGATGACTTGAGCCTTCAAGTTAAATGCCTCTAATGATTTTGAATCATGTTATTCATCCTCGTCTTGCGCACTTGGCTTTGATATAGAGAGGTGTTTATACAATATTAGAAAGTTCTAATGATTATAAGAGACAGAGGGTGTGTGAAAAAATATCCAAAAACATGTTTTACACTCGGCCATTCGCTCTTTTCTTAAATTCAAATTAGTGGGTACTTTGTTCATCTACATGAAGTAAGTAACCAATGACTCAATGAGTGTAAATAGATTTATTAATTTTATTGTCTGCTTGAAATCCTTGATATATATATATGGGAGCTGATATGATTGTAATGTTTGCCAAATGTGAACTTGAACTTATCATCTGTTAAACAGTTACATAATAACATGTGACATGTGAGTTGGGGTGAGACTGTGAAAGGATGAATTTAGAGGGATTTAGGAAAGGGACAAACATGTGAGTTGGACCGATATAGATTTATTTGAAGGATATGTGTGTTTTTTGTGTTTTTGGGACCGGTGATATGTGAATTTTATTCCTTTTAATCAAAGAGATGTATTTAGATTTGGTCTTCCTTGGAATGCTAATGGTTGTTTTGATGAATTGGGTGTTTTTTGTTTCCAAATGTGGTTGATAATTACCGGGTTGCTAGATGTTTAATGTTGAATAAGCAGATCTTCGTTATGTGGTTTTTTTTTCTTTGTTGAGGGGGGTTTCTTTTGACTAGTGCTGTATTTTTCTTGATTTTAGGATTTTGCAAACTTCTTTCATTTTTATTTTATGTAATGTAGTATTTTTCTTTTCCTTTGATGGGGTGGGGCACATATCAATTTGAAAGTTTCTTTGAAGTTTAGCACTCTTAGTCATAAGATGTGTTGGTGCTAGAGTTCAAGGACCTTCAAAATCTCCTGAAATTTGTTATTAGGAATTTATTAGTTACACAATCTTGTTTGGAAAATGCCTAATTGATTGAATGGTAACTCTATTCTCTTTTCAATATTTGTTATTTGATTTAGATTTTTCAGAATGTAAATGCATTAAAGGTTTCGTTGGAGGACCTTTATACGGGTACATCACAGAAGCTATCACTTTCAAAGAATGTGATATCTGGAGCTTCGATAAAGTGTGCTAGTTGCCAAGGTTCTGGCATGAAGGTTTCGATAAGGCAACTTGGCCCTTCTATGATTCAGCAAATGCAGCATCCTTGCAATGAATGTAAGGGTACTGGTGAAACTATTAATGATAAGGATCGTTGCCCACAGTGTCGGGCTAGCTCTGTTTTGTTGTGGTGTTCCTTTGGTTTTAATTTGTATTATTGGCTTGTTTTTCTCTTATCTGTATGGTTTTGCCGTGCTTCTTTTTCTGAACCTGGGTTCGATGAATATATTCAGCTGTTCTTAAAAAAAAAGTGAATATGTAGCCGTAAAAGAGGTCTGTAGAAGATGCCTAGTAATATTTTTGCTACTATTTGTATCCGTCGACAGATGCAATAAGAGATTCAGTTACAAATAATTTTCTTCTATTAATTTCTCTTTCTTGTAATTTATCTATTGAATCTCTTTCTTAATTTCTTTTCCTTTATTTGATATTTGTTTTTAATTAATTTCAAATATAACTGGCATGTAACTTCAAATACAACTGTCAACTAGCATATAACTTGGAACATGAAGGACATGTAACTTGAAACAAACTTGACATGTAACTTGGAATGAAATTGATATATAAGTTTGAATACAGCTGACATGTAACTTGGAACGCAACAAGCATGAAACTTAAAAGACATGTAACTTCGAGTAGTTGGTACTCAACGCACGTGTAACTTGAAATTAAACTAACACGTAACTTGAAAATCAATTGACATGTAATTTGAAAATAAACTAGCATGCGACTTGAAAATCAACTAGCATGTAACTTGAAAATTAACTAGCATGTGACTTGAAAATCAATTGACATGTAACTTTAAAATCAATTAGCATGTGACTTGAAAATCATTAGACATGTATCTTCAAAATTAACTGATATGTAACTTGAAATTCAAATGACATGTAACTTCAAAATTAATTTGCATGTAACTTGAACTGCAACTGACATGTAATTTGAAACAAACTGATATATAACTTGAATACAACTTATATGCAACTTGAAAATCAATTAAGTTTCAAATTACATGTCATTGGTTCATTGCCTTCAAATGACACTAACTTTTCTTCAACCCTTATTTATGAATTCTACATATCATTCATTAAAATGAGGGAAACACCAAGCTAATGCAAAGTAGACATCTTTTAGAGTTAAAGCATTTGAGACACTTCAAGTACATATATATAACTAGTAAATGATGCCCTATATCTGTTGGGGTCACGTGGTTCACTTTGGAATATCCAAATATGAAATGTTTACATTAAAAATAACAAGTTAAAAGCAAGCAAAACTAAATCCAAAACTTCTTCAATGAACAAACACCAAACTTGAAACTTGCTTTCTTCTTTGAATCTTCTTTCTTTGACTGCTCGAATAAAATCCTTCTCTCACTAGATCTTTGTGCTTTTTTGTCTATGCATAATAGTTCAAACTTGCTTTCTTCTTAGCTTGGACTTGAATGATACCTTAATTAGCATGCAAGTTAATTTGGAAATCTTCTCTCGTTGTAATTTGCAAATCAAACTATCATCTCCAAACCATCATCTAACTGCACATGGAGAATTTGATTTAACTACTAGATGATAAACAATTTCATAACAATACATGCATGCTTCCATAGTACTTCTAAATGCAAGATTTCAAGGATATATCTAAACACACTAGAATCAATAGGGTTGAGAGTACCACATGATTACTGGCATGTCAATACGAACTGGCATGTAACTTCACAACCAACTAGCATGTAATTTAAAATTAAACTAGCATGTAACTTACAATTAAACTGGCATGTAACAATACTGAAATTTTGTTTTGGAATCAATGTATTTCAACCGTGAAAGTCAATATGAACAGCATTTAACTTCACAACCAACTAGCATGTAACTTAAAATTAAACTGACATTTAACTTACAATTAAACTGGCATGTAACAATACTGGAATTTTGTTTTGGAATCATTGTATTTCAACTATGAAAGTCAATACGAACTGGCATGTAACTTAAAATTCAAGTGGCATGTAACTTCACAACCAATTGACATGTAACTTCAAATTCAACTGACATGTAACTTCTGAACCAACTGGCATGTAACTTAAAATTAAACTGGTATCTAATAACACTGGAATTTGATCATTGAAATAAATTCATTCAATACTGGAATTTGGTCTTCAAAATAAATTCATTCAATACTAGAATCTAACTGAATTAAGTCTACAATACGAAATACATATAAGAATTAAAACATCGTCACCCAATCCATCCTCTCAAAAGGAAAAAAAACCAATAAACGGTGACCAATTATACAAATTACCTCTCCATATTGCTAATACAAATCAGAAAACTTCAAAATTTTGGTACTCAATCATCTAATTTTGATTCAATTATGAAATTAACAATCAATAGAACTAAACAAAGCAACAAATAGAGCAATTATATGATCAAATCACACACACGACAAACAAATCAAAAAATAACGAACCTTTTGATCCTCTTAATTGTATCAGGACTAATACCCAAATCTGAATTGAGTCCCATCCTCTTTAGAAACTCATTTCCCCACCTCAACCGATCCACAGTCACATCCCTACACCACAGAATCCTCCTAATCACCCAATGGCGATCAATCTCACGGCAGAGCTGCTGTCATCCTCCACATTAGGTGCCAAAGTCATCCAATACACCTCTGAGATCCTCTCCATAAGCTCCTTCTCCTCTCCAAAGAAAAAAAAAATTGATTTTTCCTTTCTCAACATCAAGCACATCAAAGACCATAACCACAAAATTCAAAGCAAAATGAAGCTAAAGAACACAATGTAAAGCATCAAACGAAAATCATGCACAGATAATTTACTTAAATTCAAGCCCCCAATTACATAATTTTCACTATTATAGCTTCAAATAGCTCAAACTATATCAAATCAACATAAAACATCAGAATTGAAAATCAAAACTTAAAAATGATAATTAAAAATTGTTTTTTTTTTCTCTATTTTGTCTCTCAGCCACCAACCAAAAGATTGTGATACACAGAACATATAAAAAAAAAATTAATAAATAAAAAAACCCATAAAAAAATTAAAAGATACCTAATAATTGTTTTAGCTGAATCTTCTCAATAAACTTCTTTTCAGCAGCAAAAACCCTAAGAGAGGGAGATTGAGAGAGCTTAAAAAAGAGGGACACAACAACGTTCGGCTCTGGATCTACTTTGAGAGTGAGAGAGAGAGAGAGAGAGAGAGAGAGAGAGAGAGAGAGAGAGAGAGAGAGAGAGAGAGATGTTCTTGAAGGAAAGAAGGATATATGGCGACGCACCTTGAAGACGTTCTTAAGAGAGAGCTAGAGAGAGAAGGAATGATAGAAGAGAAGTGCAAAGAGTCGAAAGAGAAGAGAATCAAAAGAGAGAAGTGAGAGAAGGAATGAGATCTGATTTTTAATTTGTATTTGGGTCGGTGGTGGAAATAAATTGGAGGGTATCAGGTAAAGAGGGGAAATTTTGGGTCAAGTAAAACAAAATAGAGGGCATCTTTGGCAATTCAAGGCCAAAAATGACAAGTATAATAAAAAATAAACTTTTGGCTAAAAACAATAAGCCAATAAAGTTTTTGATCATTTCATGCAATTTCCTCTTTAATATATATATATATATATATATATATTTGGGGCAGGATCCACGGCCCCAATTTCTTACGTACACAAATTCTTACACAATTTTTAAGCCTTTAGATTAGAATGGTTTCAATGGCATAGATTAGCTCATACTGAATGTTGATGGTAAAAGGAAGTACTTTATTTGCTTTGGAAATATAACATGGCGCCCTTCTCTCTCCTCTTTTATGTAAACATTTATACAAAACGATTTGGAGCTAGGTCTAGCTCCCAACGGCATACTAAGCTTTAAATTTGGGCTTCTCCAAGACGTAAAACAACTTTTTTAATCATTTAAAAGCTCTACTGAGTGAAAACCAAACGAAAAAAAAAAAAAAAAAAAAAACTCTTTTAGCCAGTAGACAAGCTCTTCCAAACGGACACCAAGTGATTCGCTCATCATACCTCTATCATTAATCATTATTAGATATTATACAAACATATCAATAGCTTATATATAAATAGTATGCAAAACATATCAGATATAAAATTACAACAAAATGGTAAGGGTAACCCTTATTGTCATTCAAGTCAAGGGTTCGAACCCCATGAGTTTCATGGAGTTAAAGTTGCTGGGTGATGTGGCGCGATGGGGCACATGTCTGGTGATGTGGCACCTTTCAGGTGAGGTGGCACCTGTCAAGTCGAGTCACGTCATTTTTATTTTATAATTCGACTATTTTCGACGGCAATAAGCTGTCAGAAATAGTGGTAAAGCTGTCGGAAATACAAGTAATTTTGACCACCTTTAATTACTGAAAAGTCCTAGAGGCGTGTTCAATATTAATCTAGAGGGGGGGTGTGAATAGTGATCGAGCCATTTCTATACTAGATTTTGGCCCCTGTTTCCGTCGCTTTTGTTCGGTTCTCGGGAAAAATCGAGTGTCTAATGGCTCGAAATTAGTTGTTTCGCAGATTTTCAGTTTTCAGAGGCAAGTGTGCTAAGTCGAGCAAGTTAGGGGAATCGAGAGCATATTTTGAGAAGTCCATGTTCCGGGCCAAAATTGGAGAGGATTGGCTGCAAGAATTCTTCCATGGTGGTGGTCGCCACCAAAGTCGCTAGTAGCTAGCCAACTTGCCAGCAACCTATATTTTTGGCACCTGAGGCAGTGATGTTGGCTACCAAGGTGGTCGCTACCTACTAGCCAACTTGGTAGCGACCTAATATTTTTTTGGCAACAAGATCAGTAAGGTTCGCTAGTGAAGTGGTCGCCACCCACTAGCCAACTTGGTGGCGACCTCCCATTTCCAGCTCAGCAAAGCTACGAACTCAGCATCAGTTTTTTTGGCCTCCCACTATATATTTATCATATTCTCTTAGCTGAAAATAGACCATACACTCTCTCAACCCTAGATCCAAAAAAGATACTCACCCAAATCCTCTCACCTTCCATCATCTTCAACCTCACAAAAATCATCCAAGCTCCAACCTTTCTTCACCATTTTCATCATCTTTTCACATTTTCTCATTCTCCACCACCATTCCATCCATCTTCGGAGGTTTTGCAAGGAAAAGGAAGCTCTCAAGAAAATGGGTTTTCTCTACTCTTTTGCTTTCTTCTTTCTTTTTCCATTAATGTGTAACTAAGCATTTAGCTAGGGGATTAATGTAATTGTATTGGACCACTTTATGAACTAATTAGTCTATTTCTTAATTCAATTCAATTTTAGTCTCTTTTACTTGATTATATTGTGTTTGCCTACTACTCATGTTATTTTGAGACCTCAATTGATGTGGGTGTTTAGTGTAAACTATCTATAAATTGGATTTTGGTGTGAAAGACCTTTCCACCTTAATACCAATTATGAGTTTGGTGATTGAGAAAGACAATATGTGCATGACCATGCCATGTTGTTTTGGCTTAGAGTTTATACAATTAATGGGTTATGACCATTGCTTGGCACATGACCTTGTGGGAGTAATGGGAAGAACCTAGCTTTTAATGATAAACAAGCCCTAAAATTGGATTTGAAGTGCTTAATGAGACTAAGTAAGGACATTGAGTGGTCTAAGAGGTTATATTAATTCCCTAGTGATTTCTCCTATCATTTCACTACTTGTGTGTTCATTTGTTGTGTTAGCCTAGTCTTTTGTTGCAAGATTACATTTTTATTGTTCAAGTTTGCATTTTTAGGTTAAAGTTTACATTTTTAGCTTACAAGTTTACATTTTTAAGTATTTTCAAGAAACCAAATCACTTTTCCAACTCAAAAGCATTATGCAATTTAATTTTATGCACTTAGATTAGTTTTAATTTTTCCCTAGACTAAGTAGTTTTAACTAATTGAATCACCGATCCCAGTGAACGAACTTAATTTTAATTGAGAGTAATTTTTACTACATCAAATAGATTTTAGCTATTATTACCCAATTTTCGCATACAAGTCAATATTACGAAAATGCCCCTACTAGTCAAAAATACAAGCAAGTGTAATATAGTGCGGAATTAAAAATGACACTTGATGTATACGTGGAAACCCAACCACTGGGAAAAACCACGGGCTGTATAGTGCGCCACACTCGGAACTCGAAATCACTAATTGAAATGAAGTTTACAACATATGTAGACCTCGTCTAACACTCCGGTCTGTAACCCCTCACTTCTACCCAGCGGGCCTTTATTAGCAACCCTATTCCAATTTGCTTAAGGCCTAAGCAATCTTAGCCTCGAGTCTTAATTCTCCAAGAAGAGATTATGCAACCTATGTGAATATGTATGAATATTCAAATAACAAACAAGGCTAGGGAACCTTAGATGCTTTTCTAGGATGATGATATAATCAATTAAAATCAATCCTAGATATCAAGTGCTAAATGACATGTCATAATAGCTTAGATAAACATAGATTATAAAAACCTAGATATCTATCACAATACAACACTCAATCAATTCATCACAATTAATTCTCTAATCTTGTATTTATCATATGATCAAAACATACAAGTAAATTAAAGAGAATAGCTTGATAATAAAAATAATCAAATAAGATGAACTTAATCAAAATCTTACCAAGCAAGTTGTGATGATGCAAATCCAATCATGGATGCATTCTATATAGTAATAGAAGATGCAATATGAAATATGATGCAAAAGGGATTTGATTTGAGTGGTTAAAGGAGAGTTCTTTGATGATTTTTCACTTGAAAAATGTTCTAAGGAAAATATATGATATTTTGACTCTCTTGGACGACCTAAAATCATAGAAGACTATATATAGGCAACTCTAGTAGAGTGAGGTCGTTTTGAAAAATCGCACCAGTTTGTGCGTTGTGCGCTGGACGTCTAGCGCACCACCAGCGCATAGACCAAATTTGCATGGTGTGCTGGTGGGTTGCGCTAGTGGACCAGCGCACGACCAGCAACAGACCACTGGGCGATCTGCGCTGGTCCGGCGCATGACGACCAGCGCACAGCATAGCTCACTCCTTTGAACCCACAAACACATGCAAGGGTAAAAAGGTAAAACAAGATGCATCCTAAAAGCCTATCATGGTATGACATTAAAGACACAAGATGCAATCAATACTTATGCAAGAAAAGATGTTATATGATCATGAATGCACATAATAACAACACATACACAATATACAAGAAAATGAATTAAGCATGAGATGTGAGTGTGTGTGTGTGTGCAACTAATCTCTTCAAAGCAAATTAAGCACATAGAAATTTACCTTTGGTGCTTATCAACCTTGAGGACATGAGAGGGTCTTGAGCTTGAATATCAATCACTTAAGCTACCCTTACATACAATCCCCAACACGTGGTTTGCCCACGAAATAAGCCAATTAAAATATGGGAATCCTTACAATTACTATTACGAATGGCTTTTTTTTATCTTTTCCGATGGCTATGGCTGTCGGAAATGGTAATATTTGTGATGGCTCATCAGTGAATGGTTTTTTCTAACAAACGTATTTGTGATGGCCTCCGACGGCTTTTTCCCGTCGGAAAAGAGTATTTTCGACAGCATTTAGCCGTCGAAAAAGACCATTTTTTTTTTTAGTGTATACACAAATTCTTACACAATTTTTAAGCCTTTAGATTAGAATGGTTTCAATGGTATAGATTAGCTCATAATGAATGTTGATGGTAAAAGGAAGTACTTTATTTGCATTGGAAATATAACATGCCCTTCTCTCTCCTCTTTTATGTAAACATTTATGCAGAATGATTTGGAGCTAGGTCTAGCTCCCAATGGCATACCAATGTAAGAGATTGGAAGTTTGGCCTTCTTGCACAAAAAATGCGCCGCCCAGTTCTCCCCCCTTCCAAGCTTTTTCCCTACTTTCACCACACAAGATTTGTGGAAATTTATTCTCAACCCAGAAGCCATCTCAAAGCAATGTAAAATTCTCTTAGCGTTAACGAGAAATTCCACCTTTGGTTCCATAAAGAGAACCGTATCATCTGCATACTAAAGGTGCGTCACATGGACTTCATTGTCACCTAAACTGAAACCTCTCAATAAATTCAGCTCAACAGCTTTCTTCAGACAGCCACTTAGACTCTCAACCACCAAATTAAAAAGAAACGAGGACAACATATCACCTTTTCGTAGCCCTTTCTCACCCTGAACTCCTCCGTCGGGCTACCATTAACCAAAACTGACAACGAAGGAGTCGAAATACACCACTTCATCCAAAGCCTCCACCTCGAGCCAAACCCCATTTCTTGCATAACAAAATCCAAAATGGAATGGTCCACCGAGTCATAAGCTTTTTCAAAATCCAGCTTCACAAAAAGACCACCATTTTTGTTCTTCCTCCAACTATGAATAATTCCTTTAGCCACCACATAACCATCCATTATCTGACGATTCTTAACAAAAGCCGGTTGATTGTCACCAATAACCAAATTCATAACCACCTTAAAACGATTAGCAAGGACTTTAGCAAGAATCTTGTACATGGAGCCCACAAGACTTATTGGTCTGTAGTCCCACAAAGTGTTCGGGCAAGGAACTTTCGGAATAAGCGCAATGAACGTGCTATTTAACTCCTTCACAATCCTCCCATTATTGTAAAACTCATGGATAAAATTCATGAAATTGTTTTTAATAACCACCCAATTGGCCTTGATGAAATTCAAATTCAATCCATCTAGGCCCAGAGCCTTGTTACCTTCACACCCACTCACAGCTGCCCAAACCTCCTCTTCCTCAAACCCTGCTTCTAACATTTGTCTATCGACAACCAGAAGTTGCCTCAAATTGAGACCTTTAACAACTGGACGTTTCCACTTGACATTAGAATAATGGGACTTGAAAAAATTCCAAACCCCTTCCTTAACTTGCATAGGATCTGAAACGGAAATACCATCAAAAGTCATCTCATGAATGCGGCTTCCTCTACTTCTCCCATTTGCCAAACAATGAAAAAATCTAGAGTTTCTATCCATTTCTCTCAACCAGTTTATCCTAGACTTTTGCCTCCACAATTGTTCCTCCTTTCTCAACACTATCCATAACAAAGATAGAAGGTCTAAACGCTCATTTCTCAAAACAACCATCCAACCCACTCTCCCAGCCTAAGCATCCACCACCGCCATCCTCTCCTCCAACTCCTTACTGCCTTGCGAAACCTCTTTATTCAAACTTAACCATCTCTTAATACTTTCTTTGGCTCCCCTAGATCTAGCTACCAAGCACAACCCATTTGACCCTGACACCTTGCAACCTTTCCATCCTTTCTTAGCCTCCTTTATCAACCCTTTATTTTCAAGCCACCCATTGAAAAAACAAAATGGTTTAGGCCCCCAACCCTTTATTTTGGGAATTATTGAAAAAACGAAATGGTTCAAGCCACCCTACACCATTTGCTCTTTCGGTTAACAAGGTTGGCAATATCATTGATTTTGGGAAACGGGAGAATAAGTTTTGGAGGTGGGATGTTCAGTTAAGAAGAGGCATGAAAGTTCTGGAGGCGTGTTTAATATAAAGCTAGAGGGGGGGTGAATAGATTTTAGCTAATTGTTACCCAATTTTCGCGTGCATGTCAATTTTACGAAAATACCCCTAGCAAGTCAAATATACATACAAGTGTAATAAGATGCGGAAATAATAAATGACACTTGATGTTTACGTGGAAACCCAACCACTGGGAAAAACCACGGGCTGTTTAGTGCGCCACACTTAGACCTCGAAATCCACTAATTGAAATGGAGTTTACAACCTATGTAGACCTCGTCTAACACTCCGGTCAATAACCCCCCACTTCTACCACGCGGGCCTTTAAAAGTGGCTCTAGTCCTACTTGCTTATGTGACCACCTGTTCCCGGTGTCCGACCTAATCCCGGTCAATCACACAAGACTTCAATCTCTCAAAAGAGATGCACAACCCTATGTGAATATGTATGAATATTCAATTAACAAACAAGGCTAGGGAACCTTAGATGCTTATCTAGGATGATGATATATTCAATTTAAATCAATCCTAGATATGAAAATAGCTATATGTCATGGCATACAACTTTACCTAAGTAAAGGATAACCAATCCTAGATACAAAGCTATCACAAAAAACCCACAAACATTCAAAAGATTAACTAGTTGATTAAAAAACAATCTATCAACCTAGTTATAAATAAATCACACAAGAATGTTTATGGCATAGCTTTTAGGCAATAATGACCTAATCAATTAAGCTATCAAAAATAATCTCAATCATATAATGAGATTAATTAGCTAGATATAAAATAGGCATGAAAACCTAGCTAACATAAATAACCCAATCAACACATAATCTCAATCATGTATGTAGAAATTACTCAAAGAACATACAAGTGATAAAAGTGATAAATTGATAAGTAAAAACACTAATTATGTAAGATAAAAGTGTTCAACAAATCATACCATGTGTGTTGAAGAAGACCCATGCATTAGCACATGCTAGATGATGCCTAGATGATGATTTGTGCATGTGGGAATGGGTTTAGAGAGATAAAGATGTAATCTTTAAGCTTTTTCTCTCAAGTCTCTCTTTCTCTCTCAAGAATAAGGAGCCTCTCTCTCTAGGGTTTGATTTTGTGGCTCTACCCTCAAAATGATGAGAAAGATATGTATTTATAATGCCCAAGTGAAACTATGTCGTTTTGGAAGAAGTGGAAAAATGATGGGCATTTTCGCGGTACTCGCGTTAGTGCAGCGACTCAAGATTCGAGCGCTTCGAAACATGACCAAACGACATCGAAACCTTTCATATGATATATCGTTGGAAAGGTATGGCTGTCTACTTTTTACTCATTTTTACAGAATTACATTTTGATGTCTATAGAAAAAGTTATGGTCAATTGAGTGACCAAAGGTCAGAAATGGACAACAACAGAGTTGCCCTGTTTTGGTTGTAACTTTGGAGATTTTAAAACCAATCCAAACGGTCATGAAATATTACGAATAATATACCGTTGGAAAGGTATGGGTGTCTAGTTTGTCTAGAATTTTACAAAACTCAATTTAAATCTTTCTATAAAAAGTTATGGTCACACAACCATACAAAGGTCAGTTTTGAAAAAACGTTGAAATTCAATCTTTTGAAACTAGACACATTACTCCAAACAACCAAACCAAAACTACCACTTATCCAAGAGAAGAATGAGACCTTCTCAAGTGGTCAACCATCGCGCTAAGACATGCACACCATCGTGCAAGCGCGGACGTTTCCGATCACACAAATGGAAACGAATTACACCACATTTAATACTAATCATGAAGTGCAAGTGTGGGAATTGAATGCATCCTAATGCCTATCATGTCATGGCATTTCATAGAACAAGATGCAATCAATTTAATGCAAGAAGAGATATTGAATAATCAATAAAGCACAATGCACACAAAATATAAACACAACATTCAAGAATAAGAGTTATGCATGTTGTGTGTGTGTGCAACTATATCTCTTCAAGGCAAAGTAAGCACAAGATATATACCTTTGGTGCTTGTCCTCTTGAGGTCTTGGAAAGGGTTTTTGATCTTCAACTAATCACCTAGACTACCCTTACAACCAAACCCCAACATGTGGTTTGCCCACGAAATAAGCCAATCAACTAAAGGGAATCCTTACAAGGCATTTTTGATGGGAAGTTGATATTTGGGAAGAATTCTGTGCAGTTCTTGATAGCACAGTGCTGCATAAACATGTGCCTGACTTGGTAGCTTGGTCATTCTGTCTTAAGGGAATTTTTTCTGTCAGTTCATATAGGAGATGCGTTGAAGATTTCCATGGGGAAGGTATTTCAGATTTGGTTTCTGTGTGGGCTGGGATAAGTCCGTCGAAAGTGGAAGTCTTCATTTGGCAGCTCTTCTGGGGCAAAATTATGGTTCGCGAGACGTTGTTTCGTTTTGGTGTCAATCTGAACAATGGAGTGTTGTGTCCTTTATGTGGTAGAGGTGATGAGTCGGTGGACCATCTCTTTTTAGAGTGTGTGTGGACGTGGAGCATTTGGATGTCCTGTATGGGCTGGTGGTCGGTGAGTTGCTATGCTAACAAAAAGGTTAAGGATTGGTTTTTGGGTTGGCAAGGATTATGCCTGGCACCGAGCCTAGGTAGAGTTTGGGCTACGCTTTTCAATGCGTTGGTGTGGTCTGTGTGGGAGACGCGAAATCAGTTGCTGTTCAAGGGTATCGCGGCTGAGAAAGATGCTCTTATCTACTTGATTCGGTTTTAGGTGGCTTGGTAGTTCAAGTATCATGGAAAAGGTTCGTCAGATCCGATTATAATAATGGTGGAGAACTTGGAAGTTTGTTGCTTTGAAGAGAAGAGTGTCAAGCTCAATAAGAACAAGGTTTGGGTTCCTCCTCCTAATTCAGCTCTGAAATTCAATGTTGATGGTTCTTTTAAAATTGAGTCGGGGGTTCTTCGCAATTCAAAAGGGGAGGTCTTATGCACATTTTCTTAGTTTGTGGGGAATGTGGATGCTCCATCAGCGGAGCTTATAGCTATTCAGAAAGCTTGCATTTTGTGTAAGTCGAAAGCGTCGCTTGTTGGGATTCCCATTTGCATTGAAAGTGACTCTAAGGAAGTGGTCTCTTGGGGACTTTGGTAGGGTGGCGCTGATTGACATCATTTATGATATCCGTGTGTCGCTTCGCTCTTTGGACAACGTTTTTGTGAGGTTTTCTCCAAGAGACATGAATTCGATGACGGATGCTTAGGTGAGAAGGGGTTCTACTTTTGATGGTGAAAGCGTGATTTAGAGGATGCAGTAGCCTTTTTTTTCTGTTCTGTTGTGTTTCTAGTGTGCCTAAGGCTTTGGTTCCTCTGCTGGTGGTGGTTTGTGGTTCTTCGGTTTGTTGTTTCTATAGCTTTGTTTGCCTTTGTTTTGTTTTGTTTCTTTGTTTAGTGTGGGGCAAGTTTTTCTGGGGTGTTTTTGTGGCAGTTTGTTGTTGTGTTTCTATTAGCTTCTCAGCGTTTGTGTTTTTACAGCAACTGTTCCGTTTGGCTTTTCTTTTTTTGTATCTTTTGTGTGGGCTGTTGTTTGTTGGTGGGGTGTTCGCCTGGTGGTGGTGTTCTTTGGTGGTTTTTTGTGGCTTCTCGTTTTAATAAAATGCCGTTTCAAAAAAAAAAAAAAAAAAAAAAACACACTCACAAAAATAAGTCTCGCATTTTTTTTTTTCCGAAACTTATTTTGGTTTTTCCGGGACTTGTTCTATATGTCCGAGATTTAATTGTAATTTTTGAGACTTGTCTTGTAGTATCCAAAACTTATTAGGTATGTTTGCAATTTCCGAGACTGATTGGGTAAAAATGAAAATTTTCCAATTTTTTATTGTTCATCTTCTTTATTGACCTCCATTAACTCGACCTCCAATGGAGGTTGAACGAACAGACCTCCAATAGAGGTCTTTGACATCCATTAGAGGTTTGTTCCATCTCTATTGATGGAGAACCTTTATCAATGGAGGTTTATGAAGAAAAAAAACCCAAAAAATGGTAAAAACGTAATAAAAGAAGAAGATGAGGGTTTTGTTTTGTCTATTGATGCCATTTGAACTTAACTTATTAAACTAGTGTGTTATTTCTCCCTATTTCCATCTAAACCAACCGCATCGACTTGATAAAGTTTAATAAATTTTACTGAGATTTTTTTTATATGAATATTAAAAAAAAATGAGATATATATATATATATATATATAGTCTTTCTATTATCAGTTCGAACTGACAAAATATATATCAGTTCCGTACATGTGGGCCATTGGATTTAAAAGCTGCTTTGACAAGTGACAAGTGCATGCAGCCAAGTCAAAGTATTTAAATCTAATGGTCAATATACAAGGAACTGATATATTTTTTGTCAGTTCGATCTGATAATAGAAAATCTGTATATATATATATATATATATATATATATATATCTTTGAGGAAAAAAATTTAAAATGAGATATGTTAAGCTATGTATCTATCACCATATAAATGATTTATTCATAACATAAACTATAGGATCAAAGGTCTACCAATTAGAATTCTCTCCAAATAACCATGAAGTCCATAAAAATCGTAATTTTGCTATCCAAAATGTAAACAATTTTAAAGAGTAAATGAGTGGAAATAACTTTCTTTTTTCTCCTTTTTTAAAAAAAAAACACTTTTTCATCTATTGTTGTGACCAACAAGTTAATGATGCAACAGATGTTTTTGAAGATTTTGAATTTTAAAAATATTCATGTAATTAATACTGATGTGTGTCATAACTTTTTTTTTTTTTTTTTTTTTTTGAAAGGATGTGTGTCACTGCTTAGAAACTAAATAATGTATATTAACATTTTGCGGTGATGTATTTCGTAATTGTCGCTCGTTCATTAAAAGTTGTTTGCTTCTCCGCTTGGTTCGGTGTTCGCTTTCGAGGCTAAATTGTTGGTGGTATCTTTGGCTACCAATTATGCTTGGATCAATGATTGGTGGCATATTTTGATGATATCCTAATTTACAGTACTGATCCTGAGATGCATCTACAGCATCTTCGGGAGGTTTTGATTGTGTTGCGTAGGAAAAAGCTCTTTGCTGCAACAACAAAAAAAAAAAAAAACAAAAAAAAAGTGTGCTCTTGGCTAATCAGGTCCTGTTCTTGAGATATATCGTTTCTTCTGAAGGGTTATCTGTAGAGGATTTGAAAATTGAAGCAAGTAAGCAGTGGCCTCAACCACGAACCGTGACTGATGTTAGAAGTTTCCACAACTTAGCGTCATTTTATTGTCGCTTCATTACCTACTTTGGCAACATAATTGCCTCTGTGATTGATTGTATGAGATCCAACAACAAGTTTGCATGGATGCCTGAAGTCAAATTAGCTTTCCAAGAAATCAAGAGGCGATTGACCACGGCCCAGTTCTTGTTTTGCCAGACTTTTCGAACCCATTTGAGCTGCATTGTGACGCCTCAAAGTTGGGAATTAGAGCCATTATGAGTCAAAACGGCAAGCTTGTAGCCTTTTTCAATGAGAAGCTTTCAGGGGCAAAATTGCAGTACATCACCTATAACGTTGAGTTTTATGTAGTAGTTCAAGCAGTGAGGCATTAGCGACATTATCTGTTTCTGCAGGAGTTCATTTTGTACACTGATCATGATGCTTGCATTCTCAGGTTGTTTTTCACATGTAAAGCAGGTAAAGGATGTTGGAGCCATTTTCTGCAGAGGGCCTATTGAAAAGTTTTGAACTTGGAAGATGTTCTCCAATTGGAAGTTGTTCTTCAAATTGGAAGAATAATCTCCTCTAACTTTGAATAAAATTCGAGAATTTTTTAAGCACTACAATTATTTTTCTTGAATTTTTCTTTATTTTGTATATTTTCTGATACCTTCATATTTAATAAAATCAGGATAAATAGTTGTAATGCTTGAAAAATTATTAAATTATTAAATTTTATTAATAGGTAAGATTTTATTGAACCTATCATCCACACAAAAATTCAAATCAAAATTCATAAAAATGAATGTGGTTTCATCAAATTTCTTACCGAGCTTAAAATAAAGGATCCAACCAATATATATATATATATATATATGATAAATAGAAATTCTTAAATTTATACATCTTGATGACATTCAAATTTTAATAAAAACAAAAAATCCACACTAGAGAAAACTACAACTTATTTGATATATATATATATATATATGATAAATAGAAATTCTGAAATTAATACACATCTTGATGACATTCAAGATGTGGATTAATATGGTATCAGAGCGCCCTTTTTGCGCTGCTACTTCTTCTCTTCTCTTTTGATTCATCCTTCATTTTTCTTTGTTCATGGCTTGTGGAAGTGGTGCTACTGCGAGCAATGCAAATGGTGGCAATAGAGGGAATCAAAACCTTGAGGTTTCGAACTCAGATCGATCTCCAATGGAAGATTCTTATAGTCCTTTTTTTCTCAGCAATGGTGATCATCCAGGCCTGGGTCTTGTTTCGCATCAATTGGTTGGGGAAAATTACAATACCTGGAGTTGAGCTATGTTAATGGCACTCACAGCGAAAAATAAGCTCTGCTTCATTGATGCTACAATTTCTCGTCCCAATAATACTGACGCTCTCTACAATTCCTGGTCTCGTTGTAATAGTATGGTTATTTCTTGGATTCTCAATGCTGTTTCGAATGAAATTGGAGATAGTCTCATGTATATAGATACTGATGTTGATGTTTGGAATGATTTACATGATCAATTTTATCAGACTAATAGTCCTAGTGTTTTCCAAATTAAATAGTTTGTCTTAAGGATTTAATGATGTTACTAGCTATTATACTAAGCTTAAGATTCTGTGGGATGAACTTAAGAACTTTAGGCCAGTCCCTATTTGTAATTGTGGTGGTATGAAAGTCTGGATGGACTATCCACAACAAGAGTATGTTCTTCAATTCTTGATGGGACTTAATGAATCTTATGCTCAAATAAGAGCACAGGTTCTCATGCTAGACCCTTTTCCACCTATTAAAAAAGTTTTTTCTCTGGTTGTTCAAGAAGAGAGATAGAGACGTATTGGAGCTATTTCTTTTCCTACCAATGAAACTGTTGCTTTTGGTCTAAGCACTAATGCATCAGATAACTCTAAGAATAAGCGGATAAGCTTCTATGTACACATTATGGTATAATTGGTCATACAGTGAACAAATGTTATAAGCTGCATGGTTATCCTCCTGGTTACAAGTTCAATAATCGAACTAATCAAAACAATCCAGCTGCAAATCAAACTTCTTTGGCTTTTGAGGGTGTAGAAGACACTTCATATGCTTCAGCCATGTCTACTTTGTCACCAAATCAAATTCAACAGCTTATAGCTCTTCTTAGCTCACAACTTCAACAGAGTTCAAATCAAGCCTCTGTAGGTTAGCATCCATTGGTTTCAAATTTTTCTGGTATAAGCTCTTCAATTCCTACTAATGCTTGGATTTTAGACACTGGTGCCACTCACCATGTTTGTCATAACTTGGACTGCTTTGAATCCTTTATTTCATCCACTGTTTCACATGTAACTTTGCCTAATGGTCAGACAGCTCCCATAGTTCGAGTAGACACTATTCGGATATCTTCTCATATTATTTTGGATAATGTTCTGTTTGTGCCAAGCTTTAGATTCAATCTTTTATCAGTGAGTTCAATGACTAAGTTCCTATCTTGTTCTCTGACTTTCTCTGCAAATTCTTGCATGATTCAAGACCTAGCACAGGGAACCAAGATTGGGATGGGTAGCAGGCTTGGCAACCTTTATTATCTGGTTTTGGAAGGTGTTTGTAGTTCTTCAAACTCTGTAAAAGTTGTATGCAACTCTTCTCCTTTGTCTATTAGTGAACTTTGGCGCTATAGATTAGGCCATCCGTCTTTTATGAAACTACAACAATTGAATAAAGAGTTACATTCTACTTGTAATGATACAAACCTTCATTTTTCCATTTGTCATTTGACCAAATAGGGAAGATTGCCCTTTATTTCACGTAATATGTTATCAAAGTCTCATTTTGACTTAATTCATTATGATATATGGGGGCCCTTTCATACCATTACTGTTGAAGGTTTTAGATACTTTCTGACTATAGTGGATGATTGTTCAAGAACTACTTGGGTTTATCTTCTGCGTGCAAAGTTTGATGTTCAAAAAATTATACCATTATTTTTTGCTTTGGTGCAAACTCAATATGGTAAAAGCATTAAGGCAATAAGATAAGATAATGGTAAGGAGCTTTCTTTTAAGGATTTATATCAATCAAAAAGAGTAATACATTATCACTCTTGTGTAGAAAGACCATAGTAGAACTCTGTGGTAGAAAGGAAGCATCAACACTTGTTAAATGTGGCTAGAGCTTTGTTGTTTCAGTCATGTATTCCTTTGGTCTATTGGGGTGATTGTGTTTTGACAACGGCTTATTTGATAAACAGAATTCCCTCTCCTCTGCTGAACAATAAATCTCCTTTTGAAGTTTTGTATAAAGTTAAGCATAAGGATGATGGCTTTATGGAAAGGTATAAAGCACGCTTGGTTGCTAAGGGTTATACTCAACAAGAGGATGTCGATTATACTGATACATTTGCTCCAGTTGCTAAGCTTGTCATTATCAAATTACTTCTTGCATTAGCTTCTGTTCATTGTTGGACATTGCAGCAACTTGATGTCAACAATGCATTCTTGCATGGTGACTTGTTTGAAGAGGTATATATGACCATTCCATATGGATATAGCCATAAGGGGGAGGTTTTGTTGGGGTTTTTACCCTAAAGCTTGTAATTTGTAAATGTAAATTAAACATTAATAAAAGAAGTAGTTTATTCATTCTATATACCTGTCTCATACATTTATATCATGTTTACTTAACATCTAAGATTACCGGATGTAATCTCTAACTGAGTATATGAGTGTCATATACAGAGGTATTCAATTTGAGATGAACAATCTAAAGAGTCTGTAGATAGCATATAGAGTTGGGTACTTTATTTGTGGTTAATCTACAACTGCGGTCCATTCCATAATGTACGATGGTCTTAACCTAGACTATTCATATAGTGATATGAGAATGGAGGCAACTTATATGATGTGATCATATAAGACTGGGCCATGATCTATATGAATCTCTCACCAAGATTCGTTACAAGATGAGATTCATATATATCAACAAATGATGGCTATATATGGGTGATCTTAATCCTGAGTGTCTTATCGACTCCTTTATGTTAGATCGTGGTTTTTGATATACCATGGGTGAGATCGGAGTTGCATTCCCGATCAATAACTTCGTATGTTGGAATCGCGATTTGGCTTGTGGCTGGGAAGGTTTGTACACAATAGAGGAATCCACTCATTCTTGCGAGAAGTAGATAGTAGTTCCCTTAAGGGTTAATTCAGGGCTTGAACAATATGAGCGCTCTCCTAATTCTGTAAGAAATGTAGGATTTATTGTTCATTAGAGAATCAATGGTACTTAATGGAAAGACATAATTAGAGGGGTATAATGGACATTATGTCCTAGCTCTAATTATGAACTACTTGTGGAGGATCATACCGTATGTAATAGCTATATCGATGGACAATTGTAATTTCGGTTTGTGTAATACATCTACAGTTGTGAGAGTGTAACCTCGGGTTTTTAGTGGGATAACTTCGAAGTTAATAATCATGAAATATTAATTAAAGAGTTTAATTAATTATTTCTAAGTATTATTGGAGCTCAAAATTGTGGGTCCATTAAGTCCCCTTGCTAGCTCGATTAATTAAAGGTAACAAAGGTCACTGTTAAATAATTGGATTGTCCAATTAACTGTGTTACGAAAGTGACACGTATTTATTCAGGGATTAATTGAATAATGAGATTATTTAATTAATATAATATATTAATAATTAAATTAATTAAATAATTAGATTATTTAATTAATGAATTAATAATTATGAATTATCAATTAATTATTAAATGGAGGTTGCAGGTTCAAATCATGACTGAGACATAAAATAATTAGAATATTTTATTATTAGCTAGGTATAGTATTTAAGTTTAAGGCCCTGTTTGATTTTTCCACTTAACACTGAATGGCACTTAATATGTTCCGTTCAGTTATTTTGTTTGATTTTTTAAGTGGTAAAATCACTTAATGAGCACCTAAAACCACTTGTTTTGAAAAGTGAAATTTTTTCACTTTTCACTTTTCACTTAACACAAATCCAGGAGAATTTAATGCAAACTTTTACTTCCAAAACTATCCTCACTAATTTAATCTATTTCCAATTTTGTCTTCTGTTAAAACCCTAATTGTATTTATATTTTTTTTTCTTCTCACCGTAAAGAACTTTAACATCAGAAAACCTAGCTGCTTCAAAATACAAACAACTGAAGATAAATTTTCCTAGCATATTCCGGTCAGTACTCTTTCTTTCTTTTTCTATAATTTGATAATTAGTTTTATTAATTTTATTTTAGACAGATTTTGTTATGAGTTTTTTATTTTTTTGGGTTTTGAGTTGTTAATTTTCATAAGGAAAAAAAAAAAGAAGTTATATATATAACCATCAATTGATGTATTACGTTTGCTGCTCTGTTTTGGTTCTGCTTTTGACTTGGGTGTTTTTGTTTATTGTGGCGCTGTGTGCTGAAGTTTGTATCCTGGGCAGCTTCAATTGGGCCTTTTTCTATTAATAAATTCTGATGTTTCAAAAAAAAAAAAAAAATTGATGTATTACGTGATTTTTTGCCTCCCTTGTCTTTGTTTGGTTACATTCTTCTTTGTCTCTTTTGGCTTGTTGCAGATAAAAAATTGATATTTGTTTTCTGATGTTATGTTGTTATTTTTTTTTTTTTGTCTGCGTCGTTATATATATATAGTTTGAATGATTTTGCTAGCTTGTATTTAATTTCATTGGATGCAATATTTTGCTTATTTTTATATGAGTTTTTGAGTGAATTATATTATTAGTATTATATAAATTTTGGTGTTAACAATTACTTTGATTGATAATTTATATTTTGACTTTCAAATAGATGGCTCAAAATAGTGAAAATACTAGGGCGAATTGGACCGACCCCATATATAGGAAGGGTTTTATAGATCTTTGTCTCCAAGAGGTAAATAATGGCTATAGGTCTGGAGGAACTTTGAAACCTTGTGCTTGGAATCGAATTGCGGAAGGATTGGAAAAATTAACTAGTAAACGTTTTACACAAAAACAACTTAAGAATGGTTGGGATTACATGAAAAAACAATATCAAGTATGGATTAGGTTGATATCGACAACAGGACATGGTTACAATGCAATGACCAATACTATTGACTGGCCAACGGAAAGATGGGAAGAGTATTTAAAGGTACACTCTCCTCTAATTTTGTTATTAATTATTTTAAAGTACTTGAAGGGTTCTGTAGCTAATTATATTTTTATTTTTTAAAACAGACATATCCTGAAGCCAAACAATTTCGCCAAAAGCCTTTAGCAAATTTTGAGGAATTAGAATCATTATTTTCAGGGGTATCAGCTACAGGGGCACACAATTGGAGTTCTGGAATGCAAGGGATACCCGAAATGGGCAATACATCAACTGATTTTGCATCTTCAATGTATGGTGGAAGTTATGTTAGGCTATTGGATGAAAATGATAATATACCGACTCCAAATTCAGATGTTAATTTTGAAGAACATCCAATTCAAAATGAGGAGCAACCTAAAAAACAAAAGAAGAGAAAAGTTGATGGAAATCGTCAAGATGTGGACAGAATAATAAATGCATTGGAGAAAAGTGATGATCGAGGGCCATCAGTAAAAGATTGTGTGTTAATTTTGAAAAGAATTCTAAATTATAAGAATCCCTTATATTTTTTAGCAAGTAAGGCTTTGTGTAGGAGAAAAGAGAATCGAGAATTTTGGATGGAGATGGATAACGACGAAGAGCGGCTTGCATGGATTGAAAGCTTGCAAAACTGATATTTACTTTGAGTTGGACTATTTGTTTGTTTGGGATTGTTTAAACTGTTTTGGTATTTGTTTTAATTTGGACTACTTGTTTGTTTGGGAACATGTAGACTGATTTGGTATTTAATTTGATGTGGACTATTTGTTTATTTGGGAATTTGTAGAATGTTTTGATATTTGTTTTGATTTGGATTATTGATGTGAGCTATTTGGTCTCCTGTATTGTTTTTACCTATTTCGTTATATCGTTGTTTACTTTTTTTTTTTTTTTTTTTTTTTTCAAGTTACATAATTTGATGACATTCTTCTTTTATATGATAGATGTCTAGTTCATCAAGTGAAGATGATGATGTGAACTTAGAGGCTAAAAGAGAAGCTAAAAGACTTTTGCGAAACCGATTGATCACCTTATATTTAAAAGGACCATATACTAAACAGGTAAATACTTATGCATGGTCTATTAAAGATTCAATTTTTATTGAAGAGCTCTTAAAAGGTCCATCTGTTACATGTTATGAACTTATGCGGATGGAAAAGAATAGCTTTATTAATTTATGTCAGAAATTTCGAGAAAAAAAGTGGATCCTTGATAGTAAGCATGTGATTGTGGAAGAGAAAATGGCTATGTTTTTAATGACTGTGAGCCATAATCTTCGAAATCGAGTAGTTAGGAATAGGTTCAAACACTCAACACAAACCGTTCACAAATGTTTTCATGAGGTTTTAGCCGCTATGATGAAGTTTTCTAAAGAAATGATCACTCCTCCTTCATTTAATGGAAATTGCAATGGTATATCGAATCATCGATTGAGGCAAATTTTTAAGGTAAATTCTTTATTTCTTTAAGGAGTAATAAAAATCATATTTATATTATTTTTATATTAACGTTCATTCTTGTATTTTAGGGTGCTATTGGTGCAATTGATGGAACTCTAATTCATGCATGTATTCCAATCGAAAAACAAGTACCATATAGGGGTCGTGGGAAGGGAGAGTGTTATCAAAATGTCATGGCGATTTGTGACTTTGATATGATTTTTAGGTATGTTGTTGTTGGATGGGAAGGAACAGCACATGATTCAAGGGTCTTGACCGAAACCATTCGTACCCCAAGCCATAACTTTCCTATGCCACCGGATGGTAATAATGTTTAGATTGTCCATTTAATATGTACACATGCATTTACATTATGATATATAATTAAGTTTTTTTTTTCCTAGATAAATACTATTTGGTAGACTCCGCTTATTCACATACAAAAGGATTTATGGCACCATATCGGCAAGTTCGTTATTGGTTGGGTGACTTTCGTAATGGTGGTAGAGCTAATGGAAAGGAGGAGATATTCAACCATTCTCATTCAAAGTTGAGGAATGTTATTGAAAGAGCTTTTGGTGTGTTGAAGGCACGTTTTCCGATATTAAAAAGGATGTCTCCATACTCGTTTTGTACACAGAAGAATATAGTGATAGCATGCATAGCACTACATAATTTCCTACGTCAGATATCAATTGATGATGAACTATTTTCACAATACGAAGATGAAGAACTTATATTGGAGAATGACAATGCAAATCATCAACTACCAAATACAAACAATAGCTCTGGGACATCAAATGCAATATTTATGCAATAGTTTAGAGACCATATCGCTGAAAAACTTTTAGAAGCATCTTTGTAATTTTCTTATTTTTAGTTTTAGTTATAGTAGAAAACCAGATACATATTTTATATTTTCTAATTATGCTACGAAGTACATGGAGGTTGGTTTGGATATGTTTTTCTGTTACACTTATAGATTTCCAAGGATACTATTATGGTTTGTCTCATTGAACATTATTGGTGGATGTAAATCAACAAAAGTAACCATTACAATGAGAAATTAATCATGTTGTTATTCATTGATAATGATATTCAATTTAGAACCAAAAAAAAAAAAAAAAAAAAAAACCAACCTGTCCACAAACCAACCAATCCAGAATAATATAAATTTGAAATATTATTAATAACTAAATAAATTTATTTTATAATTAATTTGCATGATAGAGTTGTCCTTAATATATTAAAATGTAAATATATAACAAATAATAGTTAGAAGGGTATAGATGTAAAAGTATTTATTTTTAGATATTTATAACTTAAAAAAACAAACAACTTATCACTTATATTCAGTTTTCAGTGAAAAAAAACAAACATGTTTTTCAGTTTTCAGTTTTCAGTCACTATTCAGTCTTCAGTAACATTCAGCACTGTTCAGTCTTCAGACAAAAAATCAAACGGGGCCTAAGTCAAATATGATTTTATGGGAGATGGAATCCTACTCTACCTAGGACACTTAAATACTAATTATCTTTTGAATATATGGAATTATGTTTGGAAAGAGATAATGATCTAGTTTGAAAACTATATAAAGATATATTTAATATAACTAGATATTATATAATAAACTGACAAAGGTATCAGTAACCTAATTTGAACCACACTAATTCACGCAACAAAGAGAGAAACACATCAGGTGGTGCGGTCAAGTAGAAAGAAAAGAGAAAGAAAAAAAAAAGTTTGCTTCTAGTCTTCTTCTAGGGTGGCCGAACCCTACCAAGAGAAAACAAGAGTTGTTTTCATGTGCCTCTTCTATCTCCATTCAGGTTCCTGAGTACTGTGACATGCCCACACGCAGTTGCCGGATCACGGGACATAACGAGGAAGATTTGGTAGTGATAAATCGGAATAAAGCTTAAAGAAACGAAGGAGTTGGTCTACAAGGGTATGATCCAATTCTCTTTATATATTCTTATATATTGTATACAGTTTCATAAAAAAAAATTTAACCTATTTTCCATTGTGCAACGTAAATCTAGGTTTCCACAATTGGTATCAGAGCCAATTATACAATATATTAGAATAAAAGTTTCTTTTTCATAGTTTTATTCTTGAACTTGCATGTATGGTATGTGTACGCACTTTATAATGATTGTATGATGTTTATAATTATTTTTTAAAATTTATTATAAACATTGTTGGTCGTTAATTGTATGGTACAATGGGTTTAGGGTTCGTTTCAATGGTTGTAATTTCTGCTGTAATATTAATCTCCGGTTGTATAATTTTTTTTAATTTCGTTGATTTACTGTAATTTTATATTATTAATGTAAATCGACGAAGAACAATGATCCGGAACGCGAAGACACAGCTGCTTCGCGTGCGAATCACAGCCGTGCCGTGCAAGCTGCTGCGTGCAAATGTTGCACAACAGCAGGCTGCCGCACAAGCCACACGCATGATTGTCATGCAGAGTATTGTTGCCACACGCATGATTGTCATGCAAAATATAATTGTTGTATTTTTTTTTTCTCATGCTCAAGTGGTGCGAAATTGTACTGCTGCATAATTGTTGTGTTATGTGCAATGCCACGCAATCACATGCGCAAGTGTTTTGCAACAACACTGCTGCAACATTCAATTCTTGTGTGTTTTGTGCAGCAGTCACATGCGTGTATGCGAGCACGTTTGGTGATCGCGCTCCAAATGTTTATATTTAGCGCTCCCTTACTTGGTTTTTGTAACCGTTTTCCGAGCCCTTTTTGGTATTTAATATTGTAAATAAGTGTTTTTCAGGTATTTCAGCTCATTAGGGGTATTTTGGACCAAACTGGAGAAAAGTGGTTAAAAAAGGAGCAAAACCATGAGAAGAAGGCAAGGCGGGTTCTGAAGGCGGTAATATGCCAGCCTTCCCGAAGATCTGAAGTCGCTCTAAATCAAGGCGGGTTCTGAAGGCGGGAATATGCCAGCCTTCCCGAAGATCTGAAGTCGCCCTAAATCAAGGCGGGTTCTGAAGGCAGAAATATGCCAGCCTTCCCGAAGGTTTGAAGTCGCCTAAACCAAGGCGGGTTCTGAAGGCGGGCATATGCCAGCCTTCCCGAAGGTTTGAAGTCGCCTGAATCAAGGCGGGTTCTGAAGGTGGGCATATGCCAGCCTTCCCGAAGGTTTGAAGTCGCCGGATAGCAAGGCGGGTTCGCGCGGCAAGCTCGTGCGGCGGGCAATTAGCCGCCTACATCTTTTCTGAAGCCAAGGCGACTTCGTGACGGTGGGAAAGAAGACTCCGAGGGCGGCGGGTTCATGCGGCGGGAATATGCTCGCCGTCCAGAAGGCATGAGGTAGCCGGAATGTCTGGAAGAAATTCAGCTCATCCACTTGCCTCTCCTATCAATAAGCTTGTCCAATACACCTTACCACTTAGATATTATTAGATATTTTCCATCTTTTAACTTAATATACAAAATATCTATCATATGTCTTAGTTAATAAGTAATATACACCATATACTACACTACACACACTTAATTAGAATACAATACATTAGTTTTAGTTAGTTTTTAGTGCAGAATTAAGAGAGAGAATAACTCTCTCAACTTTAGTTAGTGTTCTTCATAATTTTCCAATCATTTTCTAGGTAGCCAAACACCACTTTGAGCTACTTAGACTTGATCTTTTCAAGTTGCTCTAGAAGGAAATTGTCCTTGGATTGCAAAGAGGAGTCTTCTTGGCCAAGAAACCAATCCAAATGGGTTTGTTTTACTCTTCTTTTGTCTTCTCTAGTTCATGTACTTCTATGTGTAACTAACTCCTTTTGTTAAGGGATTGATGTAACTCTTGTAATTAAACCAATGATTTAATCAATCCATTTGTTATTCACTCTCTAAGGCTTTGTATGTGTGTATTATGAACTCTAAAGATATGTTGATGATATGTCTTGCATAAACATATATTTGTACACACTTGGTAGTTGATTTCATGCATAAAGTGTCACACTATGTGTATGAAGGTTTCAATATCAATTTCATAGAGATATATCTAAGTAATTCATGATTTGAGTTAAGTAGAAAATCTCTACATCACTATTCCTAAATCCTCTCTTAATCACTTATCTATGATATTAGATTATGTGTTAGATGATGGATTTTGTGCTTAATATTATTGATAAATGAAATACATGCCTTAGAATGTTGTGAATGTGCTTAATGAATGATTGGTTAATGAATTGGTAGTTATTTGAATGAGTCAATCCCCTAACATCTCTTAGTCTAGCTTAATCATCTTTTAATCAAGCTTTAATCTTAGTTAATTGCAAATTTAGTTAATTGATTTAGATAACATTAATTAGTGAACTTGTTAGAAATTAGGAATTCAATAAGTAATGATCATCTAGAACTTACTTGTTAGCTAAGACAACCTTCCTCGTGGGAACGATCACCCTTACTCGTGTACACTTTACTACTCGTACGACTCGTGCACTTGCGAAGGGTAAATCTACCTCGTGCCCCTTTAATTGCCGTTGTAGTTAAGTAGCTAGAATCCTTGACCTAGGATCCAATTAGTTTTAGTTAGCCTCATTTAGTGTAATTAATTAGAACCGGTTTGGGCGTGTCATTTGGGCTGTTTTTTGGGAAATCCTGGGCCTCCGAAAAATGTTTAAGTAACATTTGGGCTTTAAGGGATTTAATTCATGAGATGGATCCAATAAAATAAATCAAGTTGGACTTGATTTTTGGGCCTGGAAGACGCAGAAGATATTACAGATGGACTTGAAGTTTTTTTTTTTTTTTTTTTTTTTCAAGGAATGCCTTAGATATTTTTTGTAATTAGAAATTTTTAAGTTAGATAAACTCATTGTACTCGGTCAACTCATATATGCGTTTATTATGAGATGATTAAAGCATTGCCATGCATATACATATCATTTAGATTAGGTGTGCCTACACATATATATGTTGATATGTCATACATGCATTATAGCCATCTATATTATGTGTTTTTATTATTATTATTATTATTTTTTAATTTGATTAAAATGGGTAATTCACATAATTGGCTATAAATTAATGGGATTATTTTAGGAGTAAAAAGTTGGTAATTCTCATTAATCACTAATCTTTTTATTGAAGAGTTTATTAGTTAGATTAGTAGGGTCCTTCATATATATATTAGGATTAATTCGATTAAGCCCCTAATAATAATTGGATCTAATAATGTGTTTAGTTTTAATAGTTAAAACTTGGTAAATACACATTTAATAATTATAGTCTTAGTAAATAGTTTACATAGATTAGAATTATCACTAATGAACTTTTTTTTTTAAGAGTTAAAAATCGATTTAGTTTATTAGTTATTGGAATAGGATTCTAATAATTTGTGATTAATGCACTTGACACTTAGATTGAAATTAGCCGTTTAATCTAGTTTAATCTAGGTGCATTAATATTAATAGAAAACCCTTATTATATAATAGTGAGTGGGAGAGGGATATATGACATTATATCCTGCGGTCTCCATCATTAGTTCAACACCGTAAGATTCGAGTGGGGCCTCGTGACGGCTTTGCTTTCGTCATCCCTAAAGAGGATTTCCATAAGAATCAATACCAAGGTTGACTTCCTAACATATAGGATTTTTGAGGGGATTTTGGGATTGACTGACCATAAGGCGGCAATTCTCAAGTTAAGCTCATGGGATCTGAAATGATGGGTTACGCTCACAAGGTTTTAATTAAAATTGGTTAATTAAAAACCTGACTAAATAAACGATGGTTGAATGATATTGGAATAAGAGTTATTCTAATATATCATTTGATTGAGAAGGTCTTGATCCAACAAGCAAGAATTTGACCGACCCTAAAGCGGCACTTACTTGTGGTATGTTGGATTGTCGTGGCATAAAAACATTGTTTTCTTAGGGTTGTTATTGTTCATTAAACATTTCCATGCATCATGTTTAATTTTATGCCGAACATTTGCACATGTTTTAAATATATGACTGAATGAATTCTTCATTTATGTTTTTTCAGCCATGTCATATGCACTATTAAAAATAATAGCCAATGACAAATTAACTGATGATAACTACACTAAATGGAAACATAACATAAATGAAATCTTGGTCACCAAGGACCTAAAGTCTGTGCTTATGGAGGAATGTCCTCCAACGCCTATTACCAATGCCGCATGAACTGTTCGTGAGGCATATGAGAAATGGGTCTCATCAGATGAGAAAGCTCGAACATATCTGTTAGCAAGTATGACAGACATGCTTGTCACTAAGCACGAAGCAATGGGTACTGCATTTGAAATAATGGAGTCATTGCAAGCCATGTTCGGGCAGCCCTCTAAGCAAAAGCAGCACGAAGCTATTCATTCCGCAATGCTTGCTCGAATGAAAGAGGGCGCATTTGTTCGGGAACATGTCCTGAACATGATGTCCTATTTCAACACGGCAGAGATCAATGGCGGGGCCATTGATGAACCTAGTCAAGTGAGCATCATACTAACAACTCTTCCGAAGAGTTTCGATCAGTTTAAGAGTAACTATGGGATGAACAAGCTTAGGTTCAGTCTCACTCAATTGCTCAATGAGCTCACTACTTTTGAGTCCTTGACTAAGGATAACAAAAGTAAGATCGGTGAGGCAAATGTTGCCGAACCATCTTCCTCTGGTAATAAGAAGAGGAAGAGGTCTGCTGGGAAGGCTAAAAGTAAGCCCAAGCCCAAGCCCAAGAAAGCCTAAGGCAAGAAAAATGGCACCTCTATCGACCAAGGCAAAGGAAAATGTTTCCACTACAACAAGGTTGGACACTAGAAGAGGAATTGTCCTCAGTATCTAGAGGAGGTAGCCAAGAAGAAGAAGGTGAAAAGTAAATATTATTTACTTGTTCTTGAATCGTGTATAATGGAAGATGATTCTTCACCCTGGATAGTTGATTCGGGGGCCACTAACTGAATATATATATAAAACATGTTTAATAATATCTAGAGTGGGGGTGAATAGATTTTAATCCGATTATTACCAAATTCTCGTGATTAGTCAATTTTACGAAAATAACCCCAGTCTAGTCTAAAACAAAATCAAGTGTAATAGTGCGGAAATTAAATGACACTTGATTTTTACGTGGAAACCTTCAACAAAGAAAAATCACGGGCTATTATGTGCGCCACACACAATCCTCGAATCTACTAATTGTAATGGTGTTTACAACTTAGGTTGACCACGTCAAACCCTATACGGTCACTAACCCACCACCACTACCTGCAGGCCTTTAAAAGTGAACCTAGATCAAAAGTGGGTAGTCACAAGACTTAACTCTCAAAGAGAAGAGATTAACAACCTAATGTGAATATGAGCAATATTCAAAGTGCATAAATGCAAGGTCAAACATTTAAGCTTATCTAGGCTTTGATGAATATGTCAAGAACATTCCTAGACATCATGTGGCTATATGACATGCATACATCTTAGCTATATGTGCAAATCAAAACCTATATGCAATAGCTATCACAAACAACTCACAAAACGCAATAAAGATGCAATCTTGAAACTAGTCAAGTCATAAATGAGTTATCTTGTAAAGCAAGAACATGTAAAAAGATGAATATAATGTTCTAACTACAAGTCATGTGAGTAATGAAGAAAATCCATGAGAAATCATACCTAGAAGATGAATGAACCATGAAAGGATGATGGGTTTTTGGTTTTGATTAGGAAAGATCAAATCTTGATTGCTTTTCTTTGAAGACACTCTTAAGCTCTTTCTCTAGTCAATTTGAAACTCAAAACCTAAAAAGGAACTAGAGAATAAGATGTATTTATAGAGAAATGTGTGAGAATGTGAAAGGTCATGTTTTTAAAAAACAGATCAGTCGTCAACCGCTGTGAAAGCCACAGCGGTATCCACTGCACAAGACACCTGAAAGTATACATACGTAGTTAAATTGCTTAAGGCATACCTAGAGGGGGGGTGAATAGGTTTTTACACCTTTTTTCAATACCTTGAACAAACTTTCATTTGTCCATCAAGGTAGCCTTACACACAACAAAATAAACCAAGAAAGACATACATAGACAATATGAGAACATAATCATGTAAACAAGGTCTATGTCTATCACCTAGTTGTGTGAGGTATAAGAACAAATAAACACAACAACAAAGAATACTTGTATTTCAATAGATGTTCAATGAGATACAAGAGTGATCAAATATCACTATACAAAAATTACAATATACAAAATAATCATATATACAAAATAATCAAAAGAATGAATCCACAAATCACACTTTACAAATACTTGTTTCACTATATATCACAAGTGAATAATATGAAACAAGATAATAACATACACAAATAAAATATAAAAGATAGAGATAGGAAGAATTAACACAAGAGATTTTTTAACGTAGTAAAACCTTCAAGGAGAAAACATCCACGGTTTGAACTACAACCATTGGGTATTATATATATTGGATGATAAAAATAGAGAATTCATAAAGTGACCAATCTTTAGCTCACCTAACCTAGTGGAGTCTAAGTCTACCCAACCCTATTGGAAAGTATGAAATCCTTCAATGATGCGAAACCACTATATATTGGACAACACACAAAACCAACATCGATGGAAGATTAGAAATTCCTCAAGAGTGCATACACCTCCCATGTACCCCGCTCTTTTGGAGTCTATGTCTAACCATACGCCTAGGCCAACCAATATAATAGCCAACTCCCTATCCAAGGCACTCATGCCTCTAAGGAGCCTCCCATGCATGACTATCCGAGTCCTCCCAACTCTAGCCATGACTTCTTGCTTGCCTATCCGAGTCCTCCCGACTCTAGACAAGTCTTCTTGCTTGGCTATCCGAGTCATCCCGACTCTAACCAAGACTTCATGCCTTTTACAAGGACTTCCTAGTGTGATCATGTGAATGCAAATGATGCAAACAACCAATTCAACATAGAACATGTGATCAATACATTCCATGGTACAAATAGACCTAAACATGTGATATCACAAGTAATAAAAGTCTAGATGCAAAATAAAAGAATAAAACCTAAAGCATGTGTAAACACCAAACACATAAGCTCAAAGTCTCATTCACACATACAACACTTGAACAAAATATATTCATGAAGTACAAGTTCAAGATGCTATAAACATACAATAAAATGCTAGAAATATAAGATCAAATCAATCAATATTCTATCCAAAAATATAGAGCAAGGATTTAAGATATAAATCAATTAAAACCTAGATAGCTCTAAAACACATACAAATACAATAATCCTAGATTTCATCAATCAAAGGATCAAAACAAATCTCAAGGTCATTTATCACAAAATTGATTCAATCAAGTCACAAACAACCTAAGATATCAACCTAATCACAATACAACTCACAATCATGTGAAAAACCTAGAATCATGGAAACTAGTTCACAAATGTCTCTAAATAGACTTTTGATTAGGATTGATTGTGAAGCTATCTTTCTCAATAGCATTCACCAAACATACAAGTATATAGAAGAAGAAACCCCAAGCAAATTGAAGGTTATAAAAGAAGAAATCCCAAAGATAAGACCAATACCTTGGATTCACGAGCTAGTTCGGTTTTCTGTGTAGAACCACCAGAAAAATCGATCAAACAGCTTCCAAACCACTTGAAAAAGGTAGAGGACTCAATTAGAAATGATCTCCAACTTGAATCACTCAATTCTGACTTTGTATGAGGAAGTTATGGTGTTTGGAAGGTGAGAAAATTCGAGAGAAATTCTGACGGGATTTTAGACTTTTTCTTCTTTGAAATGAATTGGAGAGAATGGAGGGGATTTAAAAGGAGGAGAGAGAGGGAATTTTTGGACCAATCAGAGGTGGCCACATCACCCATCCCCATGGGGGGCGCGTGGGCCACACAGGACCAGAGAGGTCCTCTGGCCGTGGGTCCCACGGCTCCCATACGGCTTGGGCAATGTGGCTTTTGGCCACGCTTTCCTCTCACGTGCTCCCTCACGTTCTTCAGCCGTATCTTGGGCATCCGAACTTTGATTTTGAATCCATTTTGGGATTACGAACCATGACTCCCTCACACACGATGACGACTACACAACTTTGAAAAATGGTTGAGAAATCATCTCGGAAAACGACGATGAAGTCAACTCAACGAATGAGAACAAAAAGTAGCGTAGCTACATCGTTTAGACTCGAAACTTAGTGAATGAGTAACCAAAATGACCGAAACTCAATAAGGAATCATAATAGAACATATTCAAGTCCAAATACAAAAATATAGAAACATACAAATACAAAGACACACACATATGTTATTTCCTAGACATAGTCCTAGAACATACAATAAGCAAAGTTTGTCAAGATAGTATAAATGCATGAGCATACATTATCAAGTGTGTGAAAGTGATATATAAATGATGTTTAACCATGACGGAATACACAAGGATGCCATGTGTGTGTGTGCCTAGCCTTGTAAGAGATATGAGGTCTTATATATACCTTTGTAGATCGATGAAGCACATATCTCTTTGAAGCCGGCATCTTGCATGAATTGTGGCTAAGACTTTCTTTGTCTTCTTGAATCTTCAACTTTAGGACCACTAAACATTACAAGATAAACACGTTTTGATATGGAATACATGCCAACACAAATCAAAAACCTAACAAGACACCACTTACCGCTGCGGAAAACCGAAGTGGTCACGAGAGCGTATGAGAGAGTGATGTATGCTGTCTGTAAAGCGTTGCTGCTACCACTGCAAAAACCCACAGCGGTCATTGCAGTGGTCAGAGGCAAAATCAAGCCTCTATGAAAGACACATGCATTTTTCAAAAACCAATTGGCATGGCAATGATCAAATAAGATGCAATAGAGAGATCATGCATGAAAAGAGAATGTGCACCAACAATAAACACACAACAATGTATAAGACATGTAAATGCATGAGATGTGTGTGTATGCAATCTAAATCTCTTCAATTAAGAGTCAAAATAAGTAGGCTACCTTCCTTGAAGCACTTGATGTCCATAATGAGGTCCTTTGACATTTGATGAGGATTTCTTCAATCCTAAGCTACCCTTAAATATTTGAACCCCATTGTGATTTTGTCAACGAAATAAGCCAATCAAAAAGTGAGACACTTACACTAACCATGTTTGTTCTTATATGCAGTGGACTGATTCTTGGACACAACTTGAGGAGGGAGCCTTCTCTATGCGTGCTGGGTCAGGGGATGTCGTGTCAGCCTGACCAGTGGGTGTAGTTAGGCTACATTTTGGAAGTTGTTTCATTGTTTTGGATAATGTATTTTTAATTCCTGATTTATTCGAAATTTGATTTCAGTTTCAAAGTTGTTGGAACAATTATATTTTGTTTCTTTTAATAATAAGTCTGTTATTATTGCAAATAATGGTTTGAATATATGTTTAGGATTAAATGAAAACAACTTGTATGTTTTAAGGCTATTAATACATACTATACTGCTTAACGCTAAATTGTTTAAAGTTGAAAAACCTAAAACAAAACAACAAAAGATTTCTCTAAAAAACGAAACGTATCTATGACATCTAAGACTTGGCCATATCAACCTTGACCGGATAGATAGACTAGTGAAAAGTGGACCTTTAAGTGAGTTAAAGGTTGGCACCTTACCTGTCTGCAAATCCTGTTTAAAAGGTCAAATGGCTAAGAGACCTTTTACTGGAAAATGGCTTAAAGCTAAAGAACCACTAGAGCTTATACATTCAGACGTCTATGGACCGATGAATGTTAAAGCAAAGGGTGGTTATGAGTATTATGTCACCTTTATAGATGACTACTCGAGATACGAATATGTCTACCTAATGCAACGAAAGTCGAAAACTTTTGAAAAGTTTAAAAAATTCCGAGCCGAAGTTGAGAACCAGTTAGGAAAGACTATCAAGTCTCTACGATCGGATCGTGGAGGTGAGTACCTTGACCAAGAGTTTGAAGACTTTATGGTCGAGTATGGGATAGGGTCACAACTCATAGCTCCTAGTACACCACAACAGAATTGTGTCGCGGAGAGGAGAAATAGAACCCTAATAGAAATTGTGAGATCTATGATTAGTTTCTCGTCGTTACCAAATTCCTTTTGGGGATATGCGTTACAAACTGCGGCTTACATTTTGAATGTAGTCTCATCCAAATATGTTCCTAAGACTCCCTTAGAGTTGTGGAATGGTCGTAAAGCTAGTTTGTGACATTTCCACATATGGGGGTGTCCAGCACATGTGGTGAAGAACATAAGTGGAAAGCTAGACCCCAAGTATATGGTCTGCTTGTTTGTAGGATATTCTAAGGAGACCAGAGGTGGATACTTCTATAGTCCTGAAGAGAACAAAGTATTTGTATCGACAAATGCAACGTTTCTTGAGGATAACTATATTAGTGATCATAAACCTCGTAGCAAGATTGTATTAAATAAAATGGAGCCTGGTACGACTAGTGCTCAGTCAACAGGAGTTGTTGATCCATTGACATCTGATAGTCAGATGATTCCTAGTTAGGATACATTACCACCTAAACGTAGTGGGAGGGTTGTAAGATAACCTGAACGTTATTTGGGTATAGGTGAGGGACGAGATGTCGTCTACACTGATAGTGTGGATGATCCATTGACATTTAATAATGCAATGGAAGATCCTGACAAAGAGGAATGGCTTAAAGCCACGAATCTCGAGATGGAGTCCATGTACTCTAACTCAGTCTAGGAACTTGTAGACTTACTAGATGGAGTAAAACCTATAGGGTGTAAGTGGATCTACAAGAGAAAGAGAGGAGTAGATGGGAAGGTAGAGACCTTCAAGGCAAGGCTAGTGGCCAAGGGTTATACCCAAAAAGAGGGGGTCGATTATGAAGAGACATTCTCACCAGTAGCCATGTTTAAGTCTATTCGGATTCTCTTATCCATTGCTGCCTATTTTGATTAGGAAATTTGGCAAATAAACGTCACATTGCATTCTTGAATGACAATCTTGATGAGAGCATCTACATGATGCAACCAGAGGGATTCGTGTCTCCAGATCAAGAGCAAAAGGTTTGATGATGTGATCAAAACCTATGGCTTCGAGCAAAACGTTGATAAGCCTTGTTTTTATAAGCGCATCATTGACAAGAAGGTAGTTTTCTTAGTTCTTTACGTAGATGATACGTAGATGATACCACTACAAGAAAAATAGGCTTTTATCACGCAATTTTATCACGGTTTTTATTAGCCGTGATCAAGTTATAATAGTCTTTTTAATCCATCGTATGTTAATGACATTCTTTAAAACCGACATAAAAGTATCACGGTCTTTTAAATATGTCATAATTGGATCATAATTTTTATTAACCATGATCAAGTTATCACACATTTTCATAACCGTGATTAAGTTGTCACACATTATCATAACCGTGATCAAGTTATCACGAATTTAATTAACAGTGATCAACTTATCACATTTTTTTTATACGTAATAATCACATTATTTTTTAGTGTAATAAAGAAAGATCATTCTTTTATTTGTAGAATTATACTAAACAATAATTTTAAATTCTTAATCTCTCAAATTTGTATTGCGTAATACTTTACAATATAAAATAAAATCAACAAAGTACTAGTCATCCAATCTCTTTTTTGTAGTGAAATATTAATAACTTAGATTGAAATATTACAACATATTAAATTAAAAAAAGATGATTTTTTTATATAAAAAAAAAAAAAAAATTCTATCAATTTTTCTTTTAAGACAATCAATATGTCATTTTGATTTTTTTTTTAAATTACTTTATTTGGTATAACTTTTTTTATATGTGTCATTGAAATAAGTGGACACAAGTTAATATCATAGGTTTGTCCATATCATATATTTAGGTTAATATCATACATATTTTAAAAAATATATATCTCCCCACTTTCTCACCATAGCTGTCACTTTCTCCCCTCTCCTACTTTTTTTTTCTCTCATCTCTCACTCACATTCTTCTTTTTTTACACAAAAAGAAAATAAATATAAGAACTCTTGCCATGGTGAGTGCTTTTTTTTTTTTTTTGGTATTTATTTATTTTTTATCGGTTATTTTCGTATGTATCAGTTGTGAATTTGTTATAGTCTCTGATAGAGAACAATGAATTCCTTCAACACATTTTTTGTGTTTTGAACGTGAATGTTTAATGTTTATGGAAAACAGAAGATCATGTTCTCTATTTTCAACAAGAAAGTTGATAACAACATGAACAAGAGGTTCGTTAATATTTTGTTTCGGTCGATCTCCTTTTATTTTTCTCATTCTTTTATTGTTAAAATAAGTTTTAATTGTGATTTGATGTTACAATGTAGTTTGAGTTCTTATTTATTTATTTATTTATTTTTATCAATAAATCATTATTCAAATCTTACTCATGTTGTTTCTCATACTTTGTAGCTTTACACTCAAAAGGAAGCCTTGAGGAAGATGAACAAAGAAAATTTACACATACTTTTAAATGGTTTTTGAGTAGAGGAGTTTGTATTTTAGGGTTAATTTTTCTGATAGAGTTTTGTATATTTTGATTATAATGTTCATATATATATATATTTTTTAACTGTACAAAGGCCAAGTAATAAAAGAGTATTGATTTTATTTCATTGATATTGCAATTGAAAATTTATACAAAATGTGCAGATATAGAAAAAAAATATATTGATGTGATTCGAAGTAATAAATTACACAAAATCAATACAATCAAATAATTAAGGAATTAAGCATTGATTGTGGGTCAAAAAGCAAGAGAATTAATTTAATTCCTAGAATCACTTACTTTCCTAATAAATGAGATCCTTACTATTATAAATTTACCAAAAATAAAATCGGATCTCCTCGTAATAAATAAATATATATATATATATATATATATAATCTCTTCTTAATAGGCATTTGGAAGTCAATTGTCAATGTTGGTTTTACACCATTATAAAATAATAACGTTTGTAAATCGTCGAGAATATATCATGGACAAAAACTATTATTGATTTATGATGGTTTTTAAAATCCATTATAAACTAAAAAACCGTGATAAACTTTTTATTACATTGCCTTTAACAACGCATACAAAACCGTCATCAAAACCCTTTCATAACGGTTTTTGACTATCATGAATAGCAATTATTCTTGTAGTGTACTCATTTGGAATAATGTAGGGGCATTATCGAAAGTAAAGGGCTGGCTGGCTAGCCAATTCCAAATGAAAGATTTATGAGAGGCAAGTTATGTTCTAGGGATTCAACTTATTAGGGATCGTAAGACTAAACTCATAGTAGTGTCTCAAACATTGTATATCGACAAGATTCTTGTGCAATTTTTGATGCAGAACTCCAAGAAAGGTAATTTACCTTCCATGCATGGAGTTCACTTGTCTAAGGAACAGTGTCCTAAGACACCTCAAGAAGTTGAGGATATGAGATGTGTTCCCTATGCATCAGCAGTAGGTAGTCTTATGTATGTTATGTTATGCACGAGACCGGACATCTGTTTCGCAGTGGGAGTAGCCAGCAGATACCAGTCCAACCCAGGATTGGATCATTGGGTTGCTGTCAAGACTATTCTTAAGTATCTTCGGAGAACGAGAAACTATATGCTAGTGTATTCTAGACAGAATTTGATCTCGTTAGGATATACAAATTTTGATTTTCAGTCAGATAGGGATTCTAGGAAATCCACGTTTGGATCAGTATTCACCCTTGATGGTGGAGCCATTGTGTGGAGGAGTGTTAAGTAATCTTGCATTGATGACTCCACCATGGAAGTCGAATATGTAGCCGCTTGTGAAGCTACTAAAGAGGCTGTTTGGTTCCGCAAGTTCTTGAGTTATCTAGAAGTTGTTCTAGATCTGGATAAGCCCATCAAACTTTATTGTGATAACAGTGGTGCTATGGCTAATTCCAAAGAACCAAGAAGCCACAAAAGAGGTAAGCATATAGAGAGGAAATATCATCTCATCAGAGAGATAGTGCAGAAAGGAGATGTGACCATGACATATCGTGTATTGCTACCAGAGGGAACACCAATGGAATTTCTGTGCATTCTAGAGCTTAAGGTTATGATCACTTATCACTTCATTGAAGCTGAGGAGAGAGTCTAATGATGTTTACATCCCTAGTAATTTTCATTCAAAATGATATGTAAACATTATAATGTTTACCACATCACTATTTTAATGGTTAAATCAAATATACTTTCAACTATGTGAGAGTTGATTTCACATATGTTATTATCAATATACATATCATGCATGTCATATTTAAGAGCTTGTTTGTTTGTTTTTATTTTTTCTTGATTGATCTGAAATGAATATATAAAGACTTTTTTTTTTTTTTTTTTTTTTTAAGTCATTGAAGATCTGAAATGAGGCAATAAAAAACCAAATAAATTAAGTCAAAAAATGTACTATTATTTGAAAAATGGAAACTGAACAAGTATTTAACATCTCACTTCCAAAAATGCCCTTAGAAAACATAATAACTACAATATTATTTTATTAAAAACAAAAACAGAGCCAAGATTGTTTGATTATGGAGGTCGCTTGCTATTTGTAATTGTATATGGTTAAAAAATGAAAGTTTAATATTTTCAAATGTTATTTTAAATTTTCTCCGAGAATAAAGTGGTAGCAGGAAATAAGAAAGAAATGAAGGAGCAGTAGTTTCTTGGTTGATTTTGATTTTTGATTTAAAGTCTTTGAAACGCAAATCAAACACTCCCCGATTAATAAAGGGAAAGAAACTTGGTGCAGTGGGATGCACATGCACATCCATGAATGATTGCACCACGTTGTAGAATCGCAGTAGGAGATGTATGATGCATCCAGCTGCATCCAAGAAATTTTGTTAGTAGACAAAGAAAACATTGATTGATTGACCCTAGTTTCAAAGTCTCCTAAATCAAGTTTGAAAACTGAAAAGTGTGATAGAAGATGTAGAGAAAGCGTGTTTTTCTTTTGGTTGACTTGGAGTCAAGCTCCCTACAAAAAATAATGCAAGGATGATAATAAATACAACATCACAATCAATCACACTACACCGGAAAATAATGGCAACTAATTGAAATAACACGCACAGCCAGATGAGACTGGATGCTGATTTTAAATTTTTGCCCCAGTTGTCAATGATTGAACTTTGTTTCTTATCTAATCGGAAATCATCTGCAACCATATAACAGCGTAACATAAATCGAATAGGACATGTTTGGTGGCTTGTATTGTATTGGATTTTGTATTAATTAATATAAAGGGTAGGGGCTGTATTAACTAATAAAATGGGAAAGAAATAATAATACAGAACCCCCGTAAATTAATCTCCTATAAATTAATAACCTCCCTATATTAATAAAAAATCTCGATCCCGACTCGGGCCAGTGTAAAAAATTAATAAACCTCTCTATTATAATAATTAATAATTTCTTTTTGAAACCTAGTGTAAAATTTCGGTCCCAACTATCGCATAAATTATTAATTTCATAAAGTTATAAAATATATTACATAATATTCAAGAATTGGAAAAGTGCTTCAAGATCTAGGGCAAAGCAAGGAATTTGGCTTTGGGGGGGTGAGGGCAACACAAAAATTAATATTTAATGTCACGCATGACAAATATATTAATATTTAAGAAATTAGTTGTCAGGAAAAAATGTGATACCGTTTAATCTTAAAGGTAGTGTCACAATATATATATATATAATTTTAAGAATTAAAATATAACTTATTGCTCTTTTACATCTCGAAAATCATCTTGAACCAAATATTAATTATTTTTTTTCTGTAATTAAACTCAAAGAATTGTATCAAGATACAATGAGTACTGTAGAATAAGATAGTAAGCCTCCAATATTTAGTTAGCTTTTTATCGTGAAAATATATTAAATAATAATGTATACTAGACTAGTCAATAATGTATGAAATAATAGGAAATTATTTATTATTATTATTTTTGGATTTTAAATTAAAATCATGGAAGGAAAAGAGATTGATATTGTATCCTACAAGCATGGGTAATAAAATAGGAAAGATATTAATTAATTAATTAATTAATTAATATTATTAAAATAATAGGATGAATCAAGCTAATATTATTATATATATAATATTATATCATAAGTTTTTCCATAATTAAAACTTGGAGTTTAGGGGGGCCATGGCTCCTATGGCCACCGCATGGCGCCCATATTCAAGATGCTAGTTTGCATAAGGCCACCATGTTTGATGTTTTTGATTTCATCCTTCATCCTTCATTTTTTGAATTATCCTCAAAAAGTTATTATGATCACCTTCTTGTTGTAACTAAAAGATTTCAATTAAATTTAGCATTTCAATAGGAAATTTCGTTAACAACACTTTCCTAAACAAGGAATCCTGAAGAAAAAAAAAAAAAAGGAACTTTCCTTAAAGAATAAAACCGACTAAACAATGAATCCTGAAAAAAGAACCTTCCCTAGACAAGAAAACCGACTTCCACATGTTTTAAAGACAAAATAACACTTTGTAAGATAAAGCTCTTCAAATTGATATCCCCTCTAACTTAATACTCAAGGGTGGGTCCAAAGAATATTAATTTAGAGGGTTTCTACTTTAATGTGATAATAATATATATATTATTAATAATAATACAGCTAATGATAATGATAGTAATAATAATATTGATAATAAAATTTAATAATAATTTTAAATATAATACAATATATTATAATTTTATTTTAATATTTAATTTAAATTAAATTAATTAAATATTATATAAATTAAATGTTATTCTAATTAAAAAATATTAAAATTTATAAGTTAAATAAAATATTAAAAACATATGGGATGCACATATATGGGTGGCCGATTCTGGCAAAAGTGGCTGAAACGGAATGGAAAAGCAGGAAAGTTTCGACTAACAGTCAGGGGAGCGCTAGTTTTCAGGAGAAGCCAAGGAAGTTTAAAGCTAGTGAAACTGCTGCTCAACATGGTAGGGATAAGGACAGATCCTTTGCAGAGATTGTGAAAGGCTTTCCGAAATCAAGATATGAGTCTGTGGACAAGGCTACAGAGAAGAATCTAACCATGTCTTGGGATAACAAGAATCTGAACCAAGAATGGCTGAATAGATGTACGATAGGAGTTCTTAAAGAGTTTGCAGCAGTGTCAAGAGTGAACAATCGGTTGCTCAGGAAGGGATTTGGCTTCTCATCCTCGTTTATTGGGGACAAATGCATCCTTTGGACTTTTGAGTCTGCAGTCCATAAAGAGGAGTTCTTATCTTGCAAAGGTTTATGGAACGACGTGTTCTCATCCATGGTTAAGTGGTCTGATTCAATACGCACTCAAAACAGACCTGTGTGGTTGAATATTTGGGGATTACCTTTGAGTGTCTGGACTCCTGATTTTTTCATGAAGTTGGGTTGGTTGGTAGGCGAACCGTTGTTGATCGATGATGAAACTATGAACAGAAATCGTTTAGATAAAAGGAGATTGATGGTTTTAGTTCCTCATACAGATCCATGCTCCTTCAACATTAAAGTTCAGACTGGCAGTAAATTCTTCAATGTGAAGATGGTGGAAGACGAGAAACAGCTGGATATGGGATGGCTGGAGAACTTTCTGGATTTGCGCAAGAATGTCAGGCAGGCTAGCTGGGCATCATGGCCGGAGAAACAGCAGGAGGAGGGCAAGTTGAGTGGTACCTCGTCACATCAAGGTGACAGACTAAAGGATCAGAGGTGGAGTGTGCAGAGTTTCAGGCCTGATGGGTTGGAAACAAACAGAGTAGGTGGGAAAGGTTTTCGGCTGAAAAGAGGTGTTGAGAAAGGTAAAGGTGTCAGGGTTTTCAAGTCAAAGAAAAAGGCTAGGTTGGGATTTATTCATAATGGAAAGTTGGATTTGCAAAAGAAAGGTGGCATTGTCAGAACTGGAGTCAGTAGTTCAGAGAAGAGTGTATCTTCCTCTGACGATTGCCTTAACAGGAACAACTTTTTGAATTCAGTTAAAGTGGTAGGTGAGTGTTCTAGGAAGGTGGGTAATGAAGGTGGATCGGGAGCCCAAATATCAGCCTTTGGGCCTACAACTTTAGCTTCGGATTTAATGGGCCTTACCTGCATTAATCCTTCAAGGCCCACTGCCACAGCTGGGCCAAGTGAGAAGGAGAACCGAGTGGATCATCTGTCCACTAGGAATCTGTACTGCGAAGAAGGCTTACAAGTGGTGGTGGATCTAGGAAGGGTGGAAGTTAGTAGAGGAGGATACCATCAACCTGGAATTTCTGAAGATTTCAGTGAAAGTGAGCTTTTGAGAGCAATTATTGAAATAGAAAATGCTGGGGTGAATAGAGAGGAGCCATTCTCTGGTTATCAATGTGTTGATGAGAGTGTTGCCCAGGATTCAATAGATTCAGACGTTATGGTTTAGGTGACTGTTGAGGCTGAAGCTGAAAGCGGGAGAAAGGTTACTGGGGTTGTGTTGAAGTCGGGCAAAAATATAGGAGGGGGGCCTGATGCAGCTCCTATTCGGCACTCCATGCAGACCAGAAATTCGAAGTCAAGGATCCCAGTGATGCAGAGTAACATGGTGAGTGCGATTGATGAGCCTTCTCGTGTTTTGGAGGTCGGCACGGCTCTCGGGCTTGATTATGGTGGCAAAGAGCAGGAATTGGAAGTGGTTATAGCCACTAGAGAAGAAGAAGACGTCTTGAGGCTCTTGGAGCATCAAGGTTAGTTTGCCGTTCTGTTTTTGCTGCTTGTGGTTTCCCCTTTTTTAATGTTAGCAATCTCTTGGAACATAAGGGGTTTGGGTAGGATGGAAAAAAGGAAGGTGGTGAAGAATTTGGTTTATAGGCATAAACCGGCTGTCCTTTTTTTACAAGAGACGAAGTTAGGGAGTTTTGATAGTAAGGTGATTCGTTCTTTAGGTGGTAATTTGATGTCTAGAGGGGTGGGTGTCGACGCTATTGGTGCGTCCGGGGGGCTCATCACTTTATGGAATGAAGACCTCTTTTCGGTTCAGGCGTGTGTGCATTCTCAGAGATGTATTATTCTTGTTGGTGAGCTGATTGCTTCGAAGAAAAAGCTTATTTTTTGTAATGTCTATGCTCCTAATATTGAAAGTGAGAGGAAGGAGTTTTGGGAGTATATTACTAATGTTCAAGCTTCGTTCTCTTTGCCTTGGTGCCTTGGTGGGGACTTTAACTCGGTTCTTGATCCCTCGGAGAGAATCGGGGAAAGCTGTCCTATGGGGTCTATTCGTAACTTCAACAATTTTGTTCGCAATGCTAAGGTGGTGGACATTTCGCTTGTAGGGATGGCCTTCACTTGGTCCAATAATAGAGTGAAGGCTTCTTGGGCTAGGCTGGACCGTTTCTTAATTTCCCCAGAGATTCTTTTGTGGTTTCCTTCGTTGTCTCAAAAAGGATTCCCTAGGTCAGTTTCGGATCACAATGCTGTTGGGTTAGGGGAAAGAATTGAAGATTGGGGGCCTAGACCTTTTCGCTTTTCTAATAATTGGCTAGAGGAGAAAGTATTGATGAAGGAAGCAGAGGAAGGGTGGGCTGCCAGCAACTGCAGTGGTTCCAAAGGTGCTTGGCTGGCGGCAAAAATCAAGGCTGCTAAAGGTCGAATGAAGTTATGGTTGCAGTCTAATAAAAAGCCCGTCTCCTCAATTTCTGATCTTGAACTTCAGCTGGCTTCGGTGGATGTTAAAGCAGCTGTGAGTGGGTGGTCGGTTGAGTTAAGGAATGAGAGGTTATCGCTTCTTGTAAAGCTTTGGTCGAAGTTAAGGAAGGATGAACAATTGTGGAGGCAAAAATCTAGAGTGAAATGGCTAAAGGAGGGCGATATAAACTCTAAATTCTTCCACCTAGTGGCTAATGGTCGGAGGAGGAGCAACTTTATCAGTGAGATGAAATTTGAAAGTGTTACTCTTTCGGATCCTGTTGAGGTTAATAAGGGGGTTTTTGATTTTTTTCAAAATCACTTTAAGAATGTCCCTTGGTCTCGCCCTAAGATTAGAGGGTTGGGTTTGAATCGTCTCTCGGAAGGGGAAAGGATGTCTCTTGAATCAGTTTTTTCTTATGAGGAAGTTTGGGCCGCGGTTTGTAGCTGTGACGGAAACAAAGCGCCTGGTCCTGACGGTATGAATTTAAACTTCATCAAAGCTAATTGGTCTTTTATTAAAGATGATTTTATGAAATTTATGGGTGAATTTCATAATGATAGTAACATCGTTACTGATTTGAATAACACATTCATCACTCTTATTCCGAAATGTCAGAATCCAGTTTCTATGACCGATTTCAGGCCTATTAGTTTGGTGGGCTCTTTGTATAAGATTCTTTCTAAAGTGCTTGCTAACCGGTTAAGGGGAGTGATGAACTCTGTCATTGGGGAGTTTCAGATGGCTTTTGTTAAAGGGAGGCAAATAACCGATAGCTTCGTTATTGCTGAAGAGATAATTCACATGTGGAAAAAAGACAAGGAAGGGGGGCTTCTTGTCAAGTTGGACTTTGAGAAAGCTTACGATAGTGTAGATCATTCGTTTCTAGACTTTATCCTTGTGGACATGGGCTTTGGTGTTAGATGGAGGAAGTGGATGCTTAGCTGTATTTCTACTCCGTCAGTCTCAGTTTTGGTTAATGGGAGTCCTACTGAGCAATTTAAGATGGAGAAGGGGCTAAGGCAAGGTGATCCTATATCGCCTTTTTTATTTAACATTGTTATTGAAAGCCTCAGTTGCCTTCTGAAAAAGGCTGCTGCGTTGGATTTGTTGAGAGGTGCTTCCGTGGGTAGAGAGGAGTTGCATATCTCGCATTTGCAATTTGCGGATGACACCATATTGTTTTTGAAACCGAATTTGGATTATCTTCTCAATACTAAGAGGATTTTACGGTGTTTCAAATTGGTCTCAGGTCTGAGAATTAATTTTCATAAGTCTTGCTTGGTTAAAGTGGGTAAGAACTCTCCTGAGGAGGTTGATTGGGCTAGTTTCTTCAAGTGTAAGAAGGCTTCCTTACCTATTGCTTACCTAGGTTTCCCTTTAGGAGCGAACCCAAGTTTGAAAGCCTTTTGGAATCCGGTGTTGTCCAGGATTCAGAAACGGTTGGCCCCTTGGAAGAAGAAGTTCTTAAACAAAGCTGGGAGATTGGTACTAGTCAAAGCCGTTTTGTCTAGTATTCCGACCTATTTCATGTCGGTCTTCAGGATTCCGGTTGGCGTTGCCTTGGATATTGAAAAGTTTCAAAGGAGTTTTTTCTGGGGGGATGGGGTTGAGAAAAGAAAAATTCATGCAGTGGATTGGGGGACTCTATGTAGGAGAAAGAGGAATGGTGGTTTAGGTATCGGCAGAATTTTGGATAAAAATAAAGGCTTGTTAGCTAAGTGGGTGTGGCGTTTTGGGGTGGAAAAGGATTCTTTATGGAAGAAGGTTTTTTGTGCTAAGTATGGGTTAGATGTTTCGAATCTTCTGTGGAAGTTTGGAGCCCCTGTGTCGGCGTCTTTTTTCTTCAAAGCTGTTAGTAGTGTTCTTGAGGTTGGTTCCTTATCTGCGAATGTTTGTGCTGATGGGTTTAAGGTGGTTGTTGGTTGTGGTGACAGAGCTAGTTTTTGGGGTGATTGTTGGGTAGCCGAGTATCCTCTCAAAGAAGCCTTTCCTAGAATTTTCGCTTTGGCGGAAAAGAAAGGGGGCTGTGTCATGGATCATGGCAGTTGGCGTGACAATTCTTGGGTGTGGGACATCAAGCTAAGGAGGAGTTTGTTCGATTGGGAGTTAGACGTTTGGAACTCCTTCTCAATGGTTTTGAATGGGGTAGTGATTCGAAAGTCGATTTCGGACTCCATGGCTTGGATTCACTGTCCTAGTGGTTACTTTTCGGTCAATTCTTTTAGAAGATGTATCGAGGACTTTGGTGTCAACGTGTCTCCGGATCATGAGTTCATTTGGAAAGGGGTGTGTCCACCTAAGGTGGAAATTTTTGCTTGGCAACTTTTTAAAGGAAGAACTTTGGTAAAAGGGGTTCTGCAGTCTTTTAGGTTGTTTGCCAATGATTCAATTGAATGCCCTTTTTGTAAGGAGGGTATTGAGACCATCAGCCACGTTTTTCTGCAGTGCTGTTGGTCTTGGCACATTTGGGCAACTTGTTTGGGCTGGTGGGACGTGAATGCTTGTGCTAACAAGTTGTTCTCGGAGTGGTGTGGGGGCTGGTTGGGTTTATGCCCAAGAAGGAGTAATAGGAGAGTTTGGTTTACCTTGTTTTTTGCGGTGGTGTGGACTATTTGGGAGGCTAGAAATCAGGTAGTCTTCAAAGGTGTTGAGGCTGATTTAGCTTGTTATATGGATTTAATTAAGTTTAGGACTGGGTGGTGGTTTAAGCATTTCGGTAGAGGTTCATCTGAACCGATTACCTTGATTATGGAAAATCTTAACTTGTATTGCGTTGATTCTATTCCAAGGAAGAAGTCTGGCCTGAAAGTCTGGACCTTTCCCTCTCATGATGTGTTGTGTTTTTTTGTTGACGGTTCGGCGGATGGTTCCTCTGGTTGTGCAGGTATTGGGGGGTTGTTACAAAACTATGAGGGTGTTATTTTCTGTCAGTTCTATATGAATATGGGGCTGCATGATGCTGGAACTGTGGAGGTGTTGGCTATTCTTAGAGCTAGCACTTTGGTTTTGGAGAATGCTCTCTTGAAGGGGAGAAAGGTTTGCATTGCTAGTGATTCCTTGGCTGCAGTCTCTTGGGTCAATAAGGAAGGGTTCGGGAACCTTAATCTTTGTCATCTTATTTATGACATCCGTTCCAACCTCGAAAGCTTTGGCAACATCTCTGTTATTCATGTTCCAAGAGCCTTTAACCGTTTGGCCGACTCCTTAGCTAAGAAAGGTGCTGCTGCGCAGACGGACGTCATAGAGTGGACGATTCCTTAGCTGTCTGTGTGTTCTTTGTTTTTCTGTTTTTTTGTTTCTTTTCTTGTGGCTGTTGTGCGGCTCCCTGCTGGTTTGTGGTGTGTTTGTGGTGTGTTTTCCGTTTTTGTTTTGTTTGCTTTGGGTTGTTCCTTTGGCAAACTCCTGCGACAGGGGGCTGGGTCTGGCCCTTGTCGCCTGCGTTTGCGGCTTTTCTGCTTGGCTTCGGCCCCTAATAAAGCTTGTCTTTCAAAAAAAAAATTAAATTAAATTAAATAAAGGAGCAGTAGTTTCTTGGTTGATTCTGATTCAAAGTCTTTGAATCACAAATCAAACACTCCATGATTAATTAAGGGTGGAAAATAATGGCAACTAATTGAAATAACACGCACCGCTAGATATGAGTATATGACTTGATGCTGATTTAAATTCTTTTCCCCAATTGTCAACGATAGAACTTTGTTTCTTATCTAGTCGGAAATCATCCACAACCATATAACAGCTTAACATAAATTCTATAGGGCATGTTTGGTGAGGTTCGAAAATTATATAGCACCTTTTTGATGTGGTGTTTTAATACTATCACTCCTTTAATAAGTTAAGTTTGAATGGCATATAAAATGGGTTCCTTCCAAAAATACCTCCCATAGTAACCTTCTTCACTATTTTTTTTTTTTTTTCGTTGCAAAAAAATTAAAAAAATAAAAAATAAAAAATCCTCCATCAATGGAGGTGAAAAACCTCCATTGGAAGTCAGTTCGACCTCCATTGGAGGTTAGTTCGGCCTCCAATGGAGATCGAACTGACCTACAATAAAGGTTGAAATCGACCTTAAATGGAGGTCGAAATCTATCTCTATTGGAGGTAGATTAAAAAGAAGATGAAAAAAAAATGAAGATGAAAAAAAATTTAGGTAATTTCCAAGACTTCTGGTAATTTCCAAGACTTTCTAGGTAAAAATGTAATTTTTCAAGACTTTTAATCATTTTCGAGCCTTCTTGGTAATTTTCGAAACTTTTGGTAATTTTCAAGACTTTCTGGGTAAAAATGAAATTCATTAAAACACATTAAAACTCTTAGAAATTACCTGAAGTCGATTTCAACCTCCATGGAGGTTGAATAGACCTCCTCCGACTTTGACCTCCAATGGAGGTCGATTTCGACCCCTAATGGAGGTCTGTTCAATTGGAGGTGGAAGCCGATGAAAATGATGAAAAAAAAAAAAAAAAATTTGAAAAACTGAAAAGTAAATAAAATATATATGTATAGCAAGGGCATTTTTAAAAATTCACTTACTTTGGTGTTTTTAAAACTTAAGTTATTAAAGTGGTGACACTCATGAAACACCAACTTAAAAGAGTGACAAAGCCCCCTATTTCCCCATGTTTGGTGGCTTGTATTATTTTGGATTTGGTCTAATACAACAATAATACTAATAATGATAATGATAATGATAATAATAATATTGATAATAAAATTTAATAATAATAATAATAATAATAATTTTAAATATATTACAATAAATTATAATTTTATTTTAATATAAAATTAAATTAATTAAATATTACATAAATTAACTGTTATTCTAATTAAAAATGTTAAAATTTATAAGTTAAATAAAATATTAAAAACAGTCGTCAAGTATTATTGAAATTTATTACATGAATAATAATTCATGTAATAAAAATATTAATTTTATTTAAATTTTATTTTTAAAAATATAGTACAACAAATATATATTTTATAATATGTTTTTTATTCTAAAAATATTTCAATTTATTAATTAACAAAATATTTAGAAAAAAAAATCACATATTAACATTGTATAATTTTAATATAGTCGTCTGATATGAAATATCACCAAACATACATCAAGTACTGCTAGCTACTCAAAATTTGTAACCCATGAGATGAGCAAAGTTGAAGCACTTTTGAAGGTTTGTGATCAAGTTACCAGCAGAGTTTTTACTTTCTATATAGTTACAGTTCTAAACTCACGATTAAAATTGTTCTTCATTCTACGGGTCATACATCCCCCGTAGATTATGTTGTAGATACATATCATGCATTGTTACCAAAGGGAATACCAATGGAATTTCAGCGCATTCTAGAACTTAAGGTTATGATCAGTAATTATTTCTTATATTATTTATTTCTCATAAACAAGGCTTAATTCCTGATATAATATTTGATGATTTTGGTAACTTTGATTAGATTTTATCTTGACTGTAGCATGGAGGGACCTAGAGAAATAATTTTTCTTATGTCATGTGCTTTACTGCTTTGGTAATGTAGGTTTGAATGGATTATGGTATTATGTATTTATGTGCAGGGCTTAAAAAAAGCTGATCAGCAGAGCATATCGGATGACTTCAACAAACATGGGCCTGGAATTACGCAACCCGCCACCATTGTCCCGGCAGTTGTGTTTACATCCCCAATAATTTTCATTCAAAATGATATGTAAACATTATAATGTTTACCACATCACTATTTTAATGGTTAAATCAAATATACTTTCAACTATGTGAGAGTTGATTTCACATATGTTATTATCAATATACATATCATGCATGTCATATTTAAGAGCTTGTTTGTTTGTTTTTATTTTTTCTTGATTGATCTGAAATGAATATATAAAGACTTTTTTTTTTTTTTTTTTTTTTTTTTAAGTCATTGAAGATCTGAAATGAGGCAATAAAAAACCAAATAAATTAAGTCAAAAAATGTACTATTATTTGAAAAATGGAAACTGAACAAGTATTTAACATCTCACTTCCAAAAATGCCCTTAGAAAACATAATAACTACAATATTATTTTATTAAAAACAAAAACAGAGCCAAGATTGTTTGATTATGGAGGTCGCTTGCTATTTGTAATTGTATATGGTTAAAAAATGAAAGTTTAATATTTTCAAATGTTATTTTAAATTTTCTCCGAGAATAAAGTGGTAGCAGGAAATAAGAAAGAAATGAAGGAGCAGTAGTTTCTTGGTTGATTTTGATTTTTGATTTAAAGTCTTTGAAACGCAAATCAAACACTCCCCGATTAATAAAGGGAAAGAAACTTGGTGCAGTGGGATGCACATGCACATCCATGAATGATTGCACCACGTTGTAGAATCGCAGTAGGAGATGTATGATGCATCCAGCTGCATCCAAGAAATTTTGTTAGTAGACAAAGAAAACATTGATTGATTGACCCTAGTTTCAAAGTCTCCTAAATCAAGTTTGAAAACTGAAAAGTGTGATAGAAGATGTAGAGAAAGCGTGTTTTTCTTTTGGTTGACTTGGAGTCAAGCTCCCTACAAAAAATAATGCAAGGATGATAATAAATACAACATCACAATCAATCACACTACACCGGAAAATAATGGCAACTAATTGAAATAACACGCACAGCCAGATGAGACTGGATGCTGATTTTAAATTTTTGCCCCAGTTGTCAATGATTGAACTTTGTTTCTTATCTAATCGGAAATCATCTGCAACCATATAACAGCGTAACATAAATCGAATAGGACATGTTTGGTGGCTTGTATTGTATTGGATTTTGTATTAATTAATATAAAGGGTAGGGGCTGTATTAACTAATAAAATGGGAAAGAAATAATAATACAGAACCCCCGTAAATTAATCTCCTATAAATTAATAACCTCCCTATATTAATAAAAAATCTCGATCCCGACTCGGGCCAGTGTAAAAAATTAATAAACCTCTCTATTATAATAATTAATAATTTCTTTTTGAAACCTAGTGTAAAATTTCGGTCCCAACTATCGCATAAATTATTAATTTCATAAAGTTATAAAATATATTACATAATATTCAAGAATTGGAAAAGTGCTTCAAGATCTAGGGCAAAGCAAGGAATTTGGCTTTGGGGGGGTGAGGGCAACACAAAAATTAATATTTAATGTCACGCATGACAAATATATTAATATTTAAGAAATTAGTTGTCAGGAAAAAATGTGATACCGTTTAATCTTAAAGGTAGTGTCACAATATATATATATATAATTTTAAGAATTAAAATATAACTTATTGCTCTTTTACATCTCGAAAATCATCTTGAACCAAATATTAATTATTTTTTTTCTGTAATTAAACTCAAAGAATTGTATCAAGATACAATGAGTACTGTAGAATAAGATAGTAAGCCTCCAATATTTAGTTAGCTTTTTATCGTGAAAATATATTAAATAATAATGTATACTAGACTAGTCAATAATGTATGAAATAATAGGAAATTATTTATTATTATTATTTTTGGATTTTAAATTAAAATCATGGAAGAAAAAGAGATTGATATTGTATCCTACAAGCATGGGTAATAAAATAGGAAAGATATTAATTAATTAATTAATTAATTAATATTATTAAAATAATAGGATGAATCAAGCTAATATTATTATATATATAATATTATATCATAAGTTTTTCCATAATTAAAACTTGGAGTTTAGGGGGGCCATGGCTCCTATGGCCACCGCATGGCGCCCATATTCAAGATGCTAGTTTGCATAAGGCCACCATGTTTGATGTTTTTGATTTCATCCTTCATCCTTCATTTTTTGAATTATCCTCAAAAAGTTATTATGATCACCTTCTTGTTGTAACTAAAAGATTTCAATTAAATTTAGCATTTCAATAGGAAATTTCGTTAACAACACTTTCCTAAACAAGGAATCCTGAAGAAAAAAAAAAAAAAAAAAAAAAAAGGAACTTTCCTTAAAGAATAAAACCGACTAAACAATGAATCCTGAAAAAAGAACCTTCCCTAGACAAGAAAACCGACTTCCACATGTTTTAAAGACAAAATAACACTTTATAAGATAAAGCTCTTCAAATTGATATCCCCTCTAACTTAATACTCAAGGGTGGGTCCAAAGAATATTAATTTAGAGGGTTTCTACTTTAATGTGATAATAATACATATATTATTAATAATAATACAGCTAATGATAATGATAGTAATAATAATATTGATAATAAAATTTAATAATAATTTTAAATATAATACAATATATTATAATTTTATTTTAATATTTAATTTAAATTAAATTAATTAAATATTATATAAATTAAATGTTATTCTAATTAAAAATATTAAAATTTATAAGTTAAATAAAATATTAAAAACAATTGTCATGTATTATTGAAATTAATTACATCAATAATAATTCATGTAATAAAAATATTAATTATAATTAACTTCTATTTTAAAAATATAATAAAACAAATAAATATTTTATAATATGTTTAATATAGTTTGATACGAAATTCCAGATCTCTTCCCATTTTTTCTGTTTCTTTTCGTTTTTTTTTTTTTTTTTTAGAGAAAAATATTTTGTTTTCTAAAAACTTATTTTTCAATGATGGAGATTGTTCGATGGATGGAAGAGATCAGGTCCCATCCATCCGTTTTTTTTTTTAAGAATTAAGGGCTTTTTTTTTTTTTTTTTCTGTTTTATATCGATTTTATTTTATTTGAAAAAAATATATATATTAAGATGATGTGTTTGCTTTTTTAAAACGTTGAAGATCTGAAATGAGACGATAAAGAACTGAATAATTTAAGTAAAAAAAAAAAAATTGACTCTTTTTTTTTTATTTTTTATTTTTTTTGATAAAAAATTTGACTTTTATTTGAAAACTGGAAACTGAACAAGTATTTAACATCTCGCGTCCAGAAATGCTCCTAGGAATTGAAACTTAAAAACTGCAATATTATTTATTAGAAACAAAAAAGAACCAAATTGTTTGACTATGGAAGCAACCTCCTTGACGTCTGAAGAGGCCAGTAGCATTTGCAATCGAGGTCAATGATTATTTGTAATCGTGTGTTGTTAAAAAACAAAAGTGTTTATTTATAATTGTATGTTAAAAACGAAAGTTTAATAGTTTTATAAGTTATTTTAAATTTTCTCCCAAAATAAAGTGGCAGCAGGAAACAAAAATTAAATTAAATAAAGGAGCAGTAGTTTCTTGGTTGATTCTGATTCAAAGTCTTTGAATCACAAATCAAACACTCCATGATTAATTAAGGGTGGAAAATAATGGCAACTAATTGAAATAACACGCACCGCTAGATATGAGTATATGACTTGATGCTGATTTAAATTCTTTTCCCCAATTGTCAACGATAGAACTTTGTTTCTTATCTAGTCGGAAATCATCCACAACCATATAACAGCTTAACATAAATTCTATAGGGCATGTTTGGTGAGGTTCGAAAATTATATAGCACCTTTTTGATGTGGTGTTTTAATACTATCACTCCTTTAATAAGTTAAGTTTGAATGACATATAAAATGGGTTCCTTCCAAAAATACCTCCCATAGTAACCTTCTTCACTATTTTTTTTTTTTTTTGTTGCAAAAAAATTAAAAAAATAAAAAATAAAAAATCCTCCATCAATGGAGGTGAAAAACCTCCATTGGAAGTCAGTTCGACCTCCATTGGAGGTTAGTTCGGCCTCCAATGGAGATCGAACTGACCTACAATAAAGGTTGAAATCGACCTTAAATGGAGGTCGAAATCTATCTCTATTGGAGGTAGATTAAAAAGAAGATGAAAAAAAAATGAAGATGAAAAAAAATTTAGGTAATTTCCAAGACTTCTGGTAATTTCCAAGACTTTCTAGGTAAAAATGTAATTTTTCAAGACTTTTAATCATTTTCGAGCCTTCTTGGTAATTTTCGAAACTTTTGGTAATTTTCAAGACTTTCTGGGTAAAAATGAAATTCATTAAAACACATTAAAACTCTTAGAAATTACCTGAAGTCGATTTCAACCTCCATGGAGGTTGAATAGACCTCCTCCGACTTTGACCTCCAATGGAGGTCGATTTCGACCCCTAATGGAGGTCTGTTCAATTGGAGGTGGAAGCCGATGAAAATGATGAAAAAAAAAAAAAAAATTTGAAAAACTGAAAAGTAAATAAAATATATATGTATAGCAAGGGCATTTTTAAAAATTCACTTACTTTGGTGTTTTTAAAACTTAAGTTATTAAAGTGGTGACACTCATGAAACACCAACTTAAAAGAGTGACAAAGCCCCCTATTTCCCCATGTTTGGTGGCTTGTATTATTTTGGATTTGGTCTAATACAACAATAATACTAATAATGATAATGATAATGATAATAATAATATTGATAATAAAATTTAATAATAATAATAATAATAATAATTTTAAATATATTACAATAAATTATAATTTTATTTTAATATAAAATTAAATTAATTAAATATTACATAAATTAACTGTTATTCTAATTAAAAATGTTAAAATTTATAAGTTAAATAAAATATTAAAAACAGTCGTCAAGTATTATTGAAATTTATTACATGAATAATAATTCATGTAATAAAAATATTAATTTTATTTAAATTTTATTTTTAAAAATATAGTACAACAAATATATATTTTATAATATGTTTTTTATTCTAAAAATATTTCAATTTATTAATTAACAAAATATTTAGAAAAAAAAATCACATATTAACATTGTATAATTTTAATATAGTCGTCTGATATGAAATATCACCAAACATACATCAAGTACTGCTAGCTACTCAAAATTTGTAACCCGTGAGATGAGCAAAGTTGAAGCACTTTTGAAGGTTTGTGATCAAGTTACCAGCAGAGTTTTTACTTTCTATATAGTTACAGTTCTAAACTCACGATTAAAATTGTTCTTTATTCTACGGGTCATACATCCCCCGTAGATTATGTTGTAGATACATATCATGCATTGTTACCAAAGGGAATACCAATGGAATTTCAGCGCATTCTAGAACTTAAGGTTATGATCAGTAATTATTTCTTATATTATTTATTTCTCATAAACAAGGCTTAATTCCTGATATAATATTTGATGATTTTGGTAACTTTGATTAGATTTTATCTTGACTGTAGCATGGAGGGACCTAGAGAAATAATTTTTCTTATGTCATGTGCTTTACTGCTTTGGTAATGTAGGTTTGAATGGATTATGGTATTATGTATTTATGTGCAGGGCTTAAAAAAAGCTGATCAGCAGAGCATATCGGATGACTTCAACAAACATGGGCCTGGAATTACGCAACCCGCCACCATTGTCCCGGCAGTTGTGTTTACATCCCCAATAATTTTCATTCAAAATGATATGTAAACATTATAATGTTTACCACATCACTATTTTAATGGTTAAATCAAATATACTTTCAACTATGTGAGAGTTGATTTCACATATGTTATTATCAATATACATATCATGCATGTCATATTTAAGAGCTTGTTTGTTTGTTTTTATTTTTTCTTGATTGATCTGAAATGAATATATAAAGACTTTTTTTTTTTTTTTTTTTTTTTTTAAGTCATTGAAGATCTGAAATGAGGCAATAAAAAACCAAATAAATTAAGTCAAAAAATGTACTATTATTTGAAAAATGGAAACTGAACAAGTATTTAACATCTCACTTCCAAAAATGCCCTTAGAAAACATAATAACTACAATATTATTTTATTAAAAACAAAAACAGAGCCAAGATTGTTTGATTATGGAGGTCGCTTGCTATTTGTAATTGTATATGGTTAAAAAATGAAAGTTTAATATTTTCAAATGTTATTTTAAATTTTCTCCGAGAATAAAGTGGTAGCAGGAAATAAGAAAGAAATGAAGGAGCAGTAGTTTCTTGGTTGATTTTGATTTTTGATTTAAAGTCTTTGAAACGCAAATCAAACACTCCCCGATTAATAAAGGGAAAGAAACTTGGTGCAGTGGGATGCACATGCACATCCATGAATGATTGCACCACGTTGTAGAATCGCAGTAGGAGATGTATGATGCATCCAGCTGCATCCAAGAAATTTTGTTAGTAGACAAAGAAAACATTGATTGATTGACCCTAGTTTCAAAGTCTCCTAAATCAAGTTTGAAAACTGAAAAGTGTGATAGAAGATGTAGAGAAAGCGTGTTTTTCTTTTGGTTGACTTGGAGTCAAGCTCCCTACAAAAAATAATGCAAGGATGATAATAAATACAACATCACAATCAATCACACTACACCGGAAAATAATGGCAACTAATTGAAATAACACGCACAGCCAGATGAGACTGGATGCTGATTTTAAATTTTTGCCCCAGTTGTCAATGATTGAACTTTGTTTCTTATCTAATCGGAAATCATCTGCAACCATATAACAGCGTAACATAAATCGAATAGGACATGTTTGGTGGCTTGTATTGTATTGGATTTTGTATTAATTAATATAAAGGGTAGGGGCTGTATTAACTAATAAAATGGGAAAGAAATAATAATACAGAACCCCCGTAAATTAATCTCCTATAAATTAATAACCTCCCTATATTAATAAAAAATCTCGATCCCGACTCGGGCCAGTGTAAAAAATTAATAAACCTCTCTATTATAATAATTAATAATTTCTTTTTGAAACCTAGTGTAAAATTTCGGTCCCAACTATCGCATAAATTATTAATTTCATAAAGTTATAAAATATATTACATAATATTCAAGAATTGGAAAAGTGCTTCAAGATCTAGGGCAAAGCAAGGAATTTGGCTTTGGGGGGGTGAGGGCAACACAAAAATTAATATTTAATGTCACGCATGACAAATATATTAATATTTAAGAAATTAGTTGTCAGGAAAAAATGTGATACCGTTTAATCTTAAAGGTAGTGTCACAATATATATATATATATAATTTTAAGAATTAAAATATAACTTATTGCTCTTTTACATCTCGAAAATCATCTTGAACCAAATATTAATTATTTTTTTTCTGTAATTAAACTCAAAGAATTGTATCAAGATACAATGAGTACTGTAGAATAAGATAGTAAGCCTCCAATATTTAGTTAGCTTTTTATCGTGAAAATATATTAAATAATAATGTATACTAGACTAGTCAATAATGTATGAAATAATAGGAAATTATTTATTATTATTATTTTTGGATTTTAAATTAAAATCATGGAAGGAAAAGAGATTGATATTGTATCCTACAAGCATGGGTAATAAAATAGGAAAGATATTAATTAATTAATTAATTAATTAATATTATTAAAATAATAGGATGAATCAAGCTAATATTATTATATATATAATATTATATCATAAGTTTTTCCATAATTAAAACTTGGAGTTTAGGGGGGCCATGGCTCCTATGGCCACCGCATGGCGCCCATATTCAAGATGCTAGTTTGCATAAGGCCACCATGTTTGATGTCTTTGATTTCATCCTTCATCCTTCATTTTTTGAATTATCCTCAAAAAGTTATTATGATCACCTTCTTGTTGTAACTAAAAGATTTCAATTAAATTTAGCATTTCAATAGGAAATTTCGTTAACAACACTTTCCTAAACAAGGAATCCTGAAGAAAAAAAAAAAAAAGGAACTTTCCTTAAAGAATAAAACCGACTAAACAATGAATCCTGAAAAAAGAACCTTCCCTAGACAAGAAAACCGACTTCCACATGTTTTAAAGACAAAATAACACTTTGTAAGATAAAGCTCTTCAAATTGATATCCCCTCTAACTTAATACTCAAGGGTGGGTCCAAAGAATATTAATTTAGAGGGTTTCTACTTTAATGTGATAATAATATATATATTATTAATAATAATACAGCTAATGATAATGATAGTAATAATAATATTGATAATAAAATTTAATAATAATTTTAAATATAATACAATATATTATAATTTTATTTTAATATTTAATTTAAATTAAATTAATTAAATATTATATAAATTAAATGTTATTCTAATTAAAAATATTAAAATTTATAAGTTAAATAAAATATTAAAAACAATTGTCATGTATTATTGAAATTAATTACATCAATAATAATTCATGTAATAAAAATATTAATTATAATTAACTTCTATTTTTAAAAATATAATAAAACAAATAAATATTTTATAATATGTTTAATATAGTTTGATACGAAATTCCAGATCTCTTCCCATTTTTTCTGTTTCTTTTGGTTTTTTTTTTTTTTTTTTAGAGAAAAATATTTTGTTTTCTAAAAACTTATTTTTCAATGATGGAGATTGTTCGATGGATGGAAGAGATCAGGTCCCATCCATCCGTTTTTTTTTTAAGAATTAAGGGCTTTTTTTTTTTTTTTTTTTTTTTTTTTCTGTTTTATATCGATTTTATTTTATTTGAAAAAAATATATATATTAAGATGATGTGTTTGCTTTTTTAAAACGTTGAAGATCTGAAATGAGACGATAAAGAACTGAATAATTTAAGTAAAAAAAAAAAAATTGACTCTTTTTTTTTTATTTTTTATTTTTTTTGATAAAAAATTTGACTTTTATTTGAAAACTGGAAACTGAACAAGTATTTAACATCTCGCGTCCAGAAATGCTCTTAGGAATTGAAACTTAAAAACTGCAATATTATTTTATTAGAAACAAAAAAGAACCAAATTGTTTGACTATGGAAGCAGCCTCCTTGACGTCTGAAGAGGCCAGTAGCATTTGCAATCGAGGTCAATGATTATTTGTAATCGTGTGTTGTTAAAAAACAAAAGTGTTTATTTATAATTGTATGTTAAAAACGAAAGTTTAATAGTTTTATAAGTTATTTTAAATTTTCTCCCAAAATAAAGTGGCAGCAGGAAACAAAAATTAAATTAAATAAAGGAGCAGTAGTTTCTTGGTTGATTCTGATTCAAAGTCTTTGAATCACAAATCAAACACTCCATGATTAATTAAGGGTGGAAAATAATGGCAACTAATTGAAATAACACGCACCGCTAGATATGAGTATATGACTTGATGCTGATTTAAATTCTTTTCCCCAATTGTCAACGATAGAACTTTGTTTCTTATCTAGTCGGAAATCATCCACAACCATATAACAGCTTAACATAAATTCTATAGGGCATGTTTGGTGAGGTTCGAAAATTATATAGCACCTTTTTGATGTGGTGTTTTAATACTATCACTCCTTTAATAAGTTAAGTTTGAATGACATATAAAATGGGTTCCTTCCAAAAATACCTCCCATAGTAACCTTCTTCACTATTTTTTTTTTTTTTTTTGTTGCAAAAAAATTAAAAAAATAAAAAATAAAAAATCCTCCATCAATGGAGGTGAAAAACCTCCATTGGAAGTCAGTTCGACCACCATTGGAGGTTAGTTCGGCCTCCAATGGAGATCGAACTGACCTACAATAAAGGTTGAAATCGACCTTAAATGGAGGTCGAAATCTATCTCTATTGGAGGTAGATTAAAAAGAAGATGAAAAAAAATTTAGGTAATTTCCAAGACTTCTGGTAATTTCCAAGACTTTCCAGGTAAAAATGTAATTTTTCAAGACTTTTAATCATTTTCGAGCCTTCTTGGTAATTTTCGAAACTTTTGGTAATTTTCAAGACTTTCTGGGTAAAAATGAAATTCATTAAAACACATTAAAACTCTTAGAAATTACCTGAAGTCGATTTCAACCTCCATGGAGGTTGAATAGACCTCCTCCGACTTTGACCTCCAATGGAGGTCGATTTCGACCCCTAATGGAGGTCTGTTCAATTGGAGGTGGAAGCCGATGAAAATGATGAAAAAAAAAAAAAAATTTGAAAAACTGAAAAGTAAATAAAATATATATGTATAGCAAGGGCATTTTTAAAAATTCACTTACTTTGGTGTTTTTAAAACTTAAGTTATTAAAGTGGTGACACTCATGAAACACCAACTTAAAAGAGTGACAAAGCCCCCTATTTCCCCATGTTTGGTGGCTTGTATTATTTTGGATTTGGTCTAATACAACAATAATACTAATAATGATAATGATAATGATAATAATAATATTGATAATAAAATTTAATAATAATAATAATAATAATAATAATTTTAAATATATTACAATAAATTATAATTTTATTTTAATATAAAATTAAATTAATTAAATATTACATAAATTAACTGTTATTCTAATTAAAAATGTTAAAATTTATAAGTTAAATAAAATATTAAAAACAGTCGTCAAGTATTATTGAAATTTATTACATGAATAATAATTCATGTAATAAAAATATTAATTTTATTTAAATTTTATTTTTAAAAATATAGTACAACAAATATATATTTTATAATATGTTTTTTATTCTAAAAATATTTCAATTTATTAATTAACAAAATATTTAGAAAAAAAAAATCACATATTAACATTGTATAATTTTAATATAGTCGTCTGATATGAAATATCACCAAACATACATCAAGTACTGCTAGCTACTCAAAATTTGTAACCCGTGAGATGAGCAAAGTTGAAGCACTTTTGAAGGTTTGTGATCAAGTTACCAGCAGAGTTTTTACTTTCTATATAGTTACAGTTCTAAACTCACGATTAAAATTGTTCTTCATTCTACGGGTCATACATCCCCCGTAGATTATGTTGTAGATACATATCATGCATTGTTACCAAAGGGAATACCAATGGAATTTCAGCGCATTCTAGAACTTAAGGTTATGATCAGTAATTATTTCTTATATTATTTATTTCTCATAAACAAGGCTTAATTCCTGATATAATATTTGATGATTTTGGTAACTTTGATTAGATTTTATCTTGACTGTAGCATGGAGGGACCTAGAGAAATAATTTTTCTTATGTCATGTGCTTTACTGCTTTGGTAATGTAGGTTTGAATGGATTATGGTATTATGTATTTATGTGCAGGGCTTAAAAAAAGCTGATCAGCAGAGCATATCGGATGACTTCAACAAACATGGGCCTGGAATTACGCAACCCGCCGCCATTGTCCCGGCAGTTGTGTTTACATCCCCAATAATTTTCATTCAAAATGATATATGTAAACATTATAAAGTTTACCACATCATTATTTTAATGGTTAAATCAAATATACTTTCAACTATGTGAGAGTTGATTTCACATATGTTATTATCAATATACATATTATGCATGTCATATTTGTTTTTATTTTGTCTTGATTGATCTGAAATGAATATATTAAGACTTTTTTTTTTTTTTTTTTTACTTTTTTCAAGTCATTGAAGATCTGAAATGCGGCAATAAAGGACCAAATAAATTAAGTCAAATAATTTACTATTATTTGAAAAATGGAAACTGAACAAGTATTTAACACCTCACTTCCAAAAATGCCCTTAGAAAACATAATAACTACAATATTATTTTAACAAAAACAGAGCCAATCTTGTTGGACTATGGAGGTCACTTGCTATTTGTAATTGTATATGGTTAAAAAATGAAAGTTTAATATTTTCAAATGTTATTTTAATTTTTTTTCCCAAAATAAAGTGGTAACAGGAAATAAGAAAGAAACAAAAGAGCAGTAGTTTCTTGGTTGATTCTGATTCAAATTAAGTCTTTGAAACGCCAATCAAACACTCCATGAGAAACTAATAAAGTCCAGTAATTGATTGACCCGAGCTTCAAAGTCTCCTAAATCAAGTGTGATATAACATGTAGAGAAAGCATGTTTTTCTTTTGGTTGACTCGGAGTCAAGCTCCCTACTCAAATAATGCAAGGATGATAGTAAGAAAGAAATTAAGGAGCATCAACCAGATTCAAAGTCTTTGAATCACAAATCAAACAGTTACCAAGAAATTAAATGACATTGATTGACTGACCCCAGTTTCAAACAAGTCTTCTAAGTCAATTGTGAAATGTGTCCCAAGAGAAGAACATGTAGTTTTTCCAATTTCCAGGAAACCGTGTTTTTCATTTGGTTGACTCAGAGTCAACCACACTTGTCAAATAATGCAAGGCCGATAATAATTACAACCCAAGTGGACATCACAATCAAATGATCAATCACACTGGAAAATAATGCCAACTTATATGACTTGATCGTATCTTCCTTCTTTATCCAATTAATATTGGAGAAATATTGCTAAATACGTTAACTTGCATGTGTGGCTGTGTGCCGCTTAACATTATTTGCTAACATATGTCCAGAATCAGACCTGTTTTTGCGTATAAAACGTGGTAGTAGGAAATAAGAATCCTATAAAACGTGTCTGATGGTTAAAAAATGTATATGGTTAAAAATGAAAGTTAATATTTACAAAAGTTATTTTAAATCTTCTCCCAAAATAAAGTGGTAGTAGGAAATAAGAAAGAAACAAATCAAACAGTCCCCGATTAATAAGAGAGAGAAACTTATAAAGTGCAGTGGGATGCACATACAAATAGCAAGGTCTACTCGTGGTAGACCTATTAGAAACAGAACTTTTGAAAAAAAAAAAAGAATTATAGTTGTTTGGTTTGTAGATTTTTTTTTTTTTTTTTTTTAAGAGTCAATTTGGGGAAGCTCCTCAAATAGATGTGTGTAGAGCTTTTAAGGGTGTAGAAAGTTCAATCAAACAAGCACAAGAAATATATTTTCTAAACGCAAAGTCTCTTAAAGCCTCTGTGGAAAAAATGCAAACTAAATTATAAGAAATCAAAATACTTTGATCACTTTCTTCCCGCCTTAAATAGTAGAAAAGCTCAAATCGTGTTATATATGCTTTCAGAAAAAAAAAAAAATTGTACAATTAGTAGTGTGCCTGACTTGTTGCTGTTAATCAAGTCAAACTTTTTATTCGATATCATTATCAAGTCGGAATCATTTCTAACTCCGACAATACGTTATCATGAGATAACCAAACTAATTCATAAAACTTTCGAGAAATTTCAGAATAGAAAATTTGATCATTTTTTTTCCTAGACTTCTACATACCGTGTTATATCTTTTTGGAAAATTGAGTTTCTACAACTACAAGTGGTGACATGCTTGACTTGTAATATAAATTAGTTTCCATAAATAGTGATTATTACCCCGCTTCATTCAAAATGATATGTAAACATTATACATCATTATTTTAATGGTAAATCAAATATACTTTCAACTATGTGAGAGTTGATTTCACATATGTTATTATCAATATACATATCATGTATGTAATATTTAAGGGCTTGTTTGTTTGTTTTTATTTTGTCTTAATTGATCTGAAATGAATATATTAAGATTTTTATTTATTTATTTATTTATTTTTTAAGTCATTGAAGATCTGAAATGCGGCAATAAAGGACCAAATAAATTAAGTCAAATAATTTACTATTTTTTGAAAAATGGAAACTGAACAAGTATTTAACTCACTTCCAAAAATTCCCTTAGAAAACATAATAACTACAATATTATTTTAACAAAAACAGAGCCAATCTTGTTGGACTATGGAGGTCGCTCGCTATTTGCTATTGTATATGGTTAAAAAAATGAAAGTTTAATATTTTCAAATGTTACTTTAAATTTTCTCCCAGAATGAAGTGGTAGCAGGAAATAAGAAAGAAACAAAAGAGCAGTAGTTTTTCTTTTGGTTGACTCGGAGTCAAGCTCCCTACTCAAATCATGCAAGGCTGATAATAATTAGTTACGGAGATAATAAAAATAAAAAAAGTTTAATTTGTTGAAGCCATTCATTCATGTTAATATTTATAGTCGGTAGCCACTCTCTTGCGAATTGCAATTTGCAAAGGTAGTATGGCTTCATTCATTCATTCATGGATGTTGGAATGGCTTGCAGTATTGATTTTTATTGTTTCATTAGAAAGTAGGTGGAGTGAGGGTTGTCTGGAACAAGAGAGATTTGCTCTCTTGCAACTTAAACCTTTCTTCAATTCTCTTCACTATCTTGACAATTGGGTTGAGGGAGACCACAACTCAGATTGTTGTCAATGGGATTGGGTTGATTGCAACAATGATACCACCGGCAGAGTCATCTCACTCGATCTTTCTTATTCAAGGAATTCGGAAATGGGAGAATGGTATCTAAATGCTTCTTTGTTTTCTCCCTTCCAACAACTACAGTGGCTTGGTTTAAGTTACAATGGGATAGCCGGTTGTGTTGAGAATGAAGGTCGCTTGCCTTAATTTTCCTTTCATATCCTTGTCTAATTCTTTTATATATTTGGTGACTAACTACGAGTAAGGTTATTAAAAAAACAAAAACGAGTAAGAGTTTTTTCAAAATAAAAAATAAAAAATTCTACGCGTAAGTAGGTCAATATTAATGCGCTGCCACAAAGAATATTCGCTCAAAGATTTTAAACTATAAATACAGTTGAAAGATAAGATTAGACATACAAACTGATTTATATGCAACTTTTATTATAAGCTTGAATATTCAAAGGAAAATGGACAGGAATATCTATGAAGCGGCAGTAGACGGTAGTGTAACTTCCTTGTTGAATCTGCTTCAACAAGATGCTCTTGCTCTCGATAGATTTATAGTGGGTTGTCTTACCGAGACACCTTTGCACATAGCTTCTTTGCTTGGACATGCCGAATTCGTGCAAGAAATTCTCAGTCGAAAGCCTGAGCTAGCAGGAGAGCTCGATGCTCGAAAATCATCTCCACTTCACTTGGCAACTGCTAAAGGGTATCTTGATATAGTGAAAATGTTGGTATCAGTTAACCCTAAAGCATGTTCCGTTTGTGATAGAGATGGGCGAAACCCTCTTCATATCGCTGCCATCAAGGGTCACGTTAGTATCTTGAAAGAGTTGGTTCAAATAAGTTCCGATGCTGTTCGAATGATCTTGATGGATCGAGGAGAGACAATATTGCATTTGTGTGTGCGATATAACCAGTTGCAGGTAATGCAACTTTTGGTAGAGTCAATGCATGATCATGGGTTTTTGAATGCTAAAGATGATGATGGCAACACTATCTTGCATCTGGCAGTGGCCGATAAACAAATTGAGGTATGTCTGAAATTATTGATTGGAATAATTTGGATTTGGATTCTCTCCTTACCTCATCTTTTTCCTGACCTCACCTAATCTTATGATACATAAGCATTACAATGAATGTGTGGTTAAGATGTGATTGGTTTCCACAACCACTTTATCGACAACCAATCACATACTTCAAAAAGGTTAGGAAAAAGATGAGGTAAAGAGAGGATCCAAATCCGAATAATTTAGATTATTATTATTATTATTATTATTATTATTTTTCTATTTTAAACTGATTATATGTTGAAATCAAATGTTCAGGCAATTAAGTTTTTGACTACTAAAACTGCAACAAAAGTGAATGCCGTTAATGCATACGGTTTCACAGCTTTAGATCTTTCAACACAAAGCAGAAAAGATGTAAGAGATTGGGAGATTGCAGAGTTGCTTCGACATTCAGGAGCAATGCATGCAAAGGATATTCAATCACCAGCTCATGAACTTGGCACCACGTATATGGCCATAAACTTAACATCCCATGAAAATCATCAAACAAATGCGTTACAGCAGGACCAAGGTTGTGGAAATGTACTTATGAAGCAGAATGATTGGGTTGAAAAAATGAGCAGTGCCTTAATGATTGTAGCATCATTAATTGCTACCATGGCATTCCAGGTTGCTGTAAACCCTCCAGGAGGTGTATGGCAGGAAGACAGTACTTGCCAAAGTAAGGCAGTTGACATCGGATCAATGACAAATCCTTCACATAGGGCAGGGTTCTCTATTATGGCTGATCAAGACCCTACTTCATACCGTGATTCCTTAGCTTTTAACACCACAGGTTTTCTGACTTCCATTAGCATCATACTGTTACTGATAAGCGGCTTACCAATGAGCCGTAGATTTTTTATGTGGGTTTTAATGGTGATCATGTGGATTGCAATTTCAGCAATGACATTCACTTATCTGAACATCGTATTTGCTCTCTCAAGGAATTCAATTTATACTTCAGGTATTGTACATAAGCTATGCAAGGTATGGTTAGGGTTAATGGGAATTCTTCTTCTTGTGCATGTAACACGTCTTACGGTGAAGGCGGTAAAAATATATAAGCAAAAGCCAATATATAACGCAAACTCCTAGCAGTATGGCTGAATATATATAAAGTATATATAGAATATCATGTCAAAATCTTTCTCTAGTGTGGTTAAAAGGTTTTTATTAAAGTTTGGAGGTCAAGTTTCAAGTGTAATATCTATGATGTACACGATGGATGAAATATATTTAAGTTGTTTAGGAGAGAAATTTTCCTACTTTAATCCTTTAAATTTAGGTGAACGTTTACATTTGGTTCTAAGGTTTGTAAATGGGCTATTTCAAAAAGAAAAGGAAAAAAGAGTGGCGCTATTTGTACCCTTTTTTTTTTGGAAGTATTACAATAGGACTGTCGGGATCTGCTGAGATTAAACAATACCTGTGCAGTCCGGATATCTACTCCCATAACAGGAGATAACTACTCCCACAACCTGGGAAGAAAACTTCTCACACATGCTTGTAAAATGCGCATGGTAGGATTTGAACCCTCACCATTTATATGGAAGGGAGGTGCACTACCAGCCCTAAATGTACATATTTTTAAAATTTCAATATTACCCATAAATTAAATTAATAGTATTTTAATTAAAACAATTAATAATTTTTATACTATTTTACTGTTTTGAATAGTTGACTCTAAGCTTAATTAAAAAAAAAATTAAAAAATAAAAAATAAAAAAGGAAGCAAATAAAATAAAAAACAAAATCCAAATCGAATTTCTTCCAAACCTAAAAATTAGGACGGAAGGCTATTGCCTCTTCCATTCTAGGAGAAGGTCTTGGGTGCATCCAATGCACCATGCATCCCCCACACTTGATGCTGCCATGTCAGCAACTTTGCTAATGTGGCAATGTCATGGTGGGTAATGCATGGTTCATCATGCTGCACCCAAGTTTTAGCTCCATTATAGATTAGAACAAATGGAGGCAGCTGCCCCTACCAAAAAATATTTTTAGCATAATTGTGTGAAACTCCAAAAAAAAAAAAAAAAAAAAAAAAAGTTCAGTAACAATTCACATTAAATTTTTCAAAGTTCGGCTTTACCTTACACTTTTCCGTTTTTGATAATCAAACACATAATAAAATACAATTTTCAGTTTTTGACAATCAAACTCGTAATAAAATACTAATATTGAGTTCACAATAAATTTAAGTTAATAGACAAATACATAAGATAGCAAATGAATGTCCATCACCCAGAGTTCAAAAAGTCTCAAATAACTTAAGAGTTGAATGAGGAATTGAGGATCACCCTATCAACTGCGAGCAGGGGGTGCTACGGCGAGGCCTAGACCTTGGCTAGAAAATCAACTGTTTTTTTTTTTTTTTTGAACAATGCATTTTAATGAAGGGAAAAAAAGCCACAACAGGGCCACCAGAACAGCCACAGCAGGGACAAGAACCAACAACAGAAACACGGTTCCAAGCTGCGCAAATGTTCCAGAGGTTTTTGCTGCAAAGCACACACAGCCACAGCAAAAACCACTAGAACAAGAGGCAAGGGAACCTCAGCAGAACAGACGCACAAGCAAAAGAAAAAAGAAAAAACAACAGACTGCTCACACCCGAAACAAGGACAGAGCCAAGCCCCAGAACAGAGACAACTCACAACCCATTCCACTCTAATCTGTCCACCCCACCTCTCGAACTCTGCTTGGCCAGCCTATCCGCAACCTCATTAGACACCCTTGGATTGAAAGAAATTGACAGGCCCTTCAGACTTCGAAGGTAAGATCTTATGTCTAGGATAGAATTAATGTGCAGTAGGCTCCCAAAATCCTAAAGGCTGTTTATCCAAGACACCACCACTTCCAAGTCACTAATAATTTGGATGATTCTGTCTGTCAAACTTTGCTTCGAGGAACACAACTCACACACTTTCAGAATCGCAAGAATCTCAGCAGAAGTGGAGTCCTTCCAGCCGACCGAAATAGAGAACAGGCACAAGATCTCTTCTTTCGAGTTCCGAAGAACACCCCCAATACCTGCCTGCCCTGGCTTCCCTCTAGCCGACCCATCAACGTTAAATTTAAGAGCATCACCAACCGGAGGCTCCCAGCTGGTCCCATTCAGTTTCCTGGAAATGGCACTTGAGACACAACTATCTTTTATGTTTAGCAGCAGCATAGAAACAGGAACCTCACAATCCTTGCTAAAACACTTGAACCACCAAGCCACCCTAAATTTGACGTCGTCTACAGCCTTTTCGAACGATGTGGCAATCCCTTTGAAGATCAAAAAATTCCTAGACTCCCATATCGTCCAAATCACAGCGAAGAATAAGATGCTCCAAGCCTTCTTATATTTCAAGGCTAGAGCCAAAGCCAACCAACTGTCCATCCAATCCTTAAAAGAGGAGTTAGAGCAGTACCTGACATCCCACAAGTGCATGCAGCTCGTCCATAGATTCCAAGACCATCGACAGTGCACAAACAGATGGTCAACTGTCTCACTAAAAGAGCTGCACATGGGGCAAACCGAGGAAAGCCCTTGCAAGATGCCAAAGCGAAGAAGCGTATCCCTCACCAAAACTCTGCCCTTTCTCAGCTGCCACGCAAAAATTTCAACTTTCACCGGGCACAAACCTTTCCATAACAGATCAAAGATGTCAACCATGTCCTCTGCACCCATCTCAATGCGATACCTGAAAGACTTGACGGAGAAAGTACCATTCGGACAAAAGTTCCATGCCAAGGAGTCCTGAATATCTCTGCGAAGATGGATTCCTTCCAGGAAAGCCACAAAGCTGTTCCATTGCCCATTTTCCCAATCAAATACTGGTCTCCTAAGATCCACTTTCCATATCCACCGAGAATCCTGCCAAGAACCAAGCTCCATTCCAACTGTTGGCTCCTCTATTCCAAATGGATAAATGGAGGAGGCAGCCCCGCACACACACACACACAGAAGAAAAAGGACAAGGATCCTCTGCTGAGCTCCTTCTCTACCAATATGTGCTGAGCTTTTAAGGATATGATGACACATGTATATTAAATTGTTGGACGGTCTAGATTATTTGCTTTAATTATTTTTTTCCTTTTTATACTTTAAACGACAATGTATTAACAAAACCTCACAATTTTATCGGTCCTATAAGCGTCTTTATCCACCAAATCTATCTTCTTCGTTTAGAGACAATCTTCTCTTCTCCAACTTCAAGCCAGAGGCTTCAATGCTTCCTCCACCATTGTTCTATCCACCTCCACTCTCCGGTTTTTTTTAATTCATCTCATAAATAATTTGACACACAAATTCTACCAACGAAACCCACAAATTCTACCAGAAATAATTCATCTCAGGCTCTCAACAATGGAAATTAAGTAAATTTCACCCAAAGCAAAACCCACATGTAATTAGTGTCTATATCGTCACTGGAAATTTATTTTGTAATTCATCTCACTACCATTAAAGTTTTTTTCTCCCACAAAACCCACTTTCCCAATCACTCTAAAAACATCATCCCATCAAAGATCACCATTCACCACCGCAATTAGAACATTAAAATCTTGAACCCAATAATTATTTGCTTTGAGTGTGATTTCTTCTTCCATGTAGACGAAAAAAAATGGATGAGAATTGGCAGACTAAAAGAAGAAAAATAAATTGCTATATGTTTACCGGGCTCTAGAATTATTATTATTTTTTCTTTGATTGTTGTTGGTCTTCATGGTTTGATGAATTTAGACAGAGATTGTAGTAATTTGGGTTAGCCCATCTTATTATAATTTAGGCCCAAACAAGAAGCCCAACAGAAACTTGATCCAGAAGTCCAAATCAGAACCTTTTTGACTTATGTTGATGCATAAGTGAAACGGTGCGTTTCATGCCATCATATATCAGCTAATTGATCACGTGAATAATCCAACTTGGCGAGCTCTAATTGTCTAATGGGGATATCAGTGCTGAGTCATTTAATAAGCCTATATATATATATATATACTGAAGAGAGAGAAGGAAGACAACGGATTTTGTATTTTCTGATTAGGGTTTCATTTTGTTGTTCTCTCTCCATCAAAAAGTTCTCTGCTTTTCTCTCTTGAAGATCTCTGTAAATCTTGGTGAATCCAAGTGTCTTCTTTGTAGTAACTGTGAGATTTATGTACATTAAGAGTAACCAAAGTGTTGTTCATGTTTTTTGAGTGGTTTTGAGGTCGATTTAGTTGTCTTCAACAGATAGAAGGTTGTACAAGATAGATCTATCGCTGTAATCGTAGATCGAGGTTACTGGTTGTAGTTTTGTGTTGATTTAGGGTTCTGCTGGAGGATTCTGTTTGTAAGACAATCATATAATGGAGAGGGTCTTCTCTGTGAAGGCTCAACATGGATGTAGGCTTCATTTTTGGCTGAACCACGATAACCCTTGGTGTTCTCTTTCTGTATTCTCTGACTCTCCTCTTCTTGTTCTTTATTTGCCTGTTTCTTGTTGATTTTAGTTTCTACTATTCTTTATAGCATCATTGATCAGTTAATACTGATACTTTTATTCTTCTGCTCTTGTTGTAAGACAATATTTCTTGATTACATCTTATTTTGATAATAGGTTGTTAATCTAATGTTAGCATTGATTTGTATTGATACAAATCTGGTTTAGCTTTAGATATTCACTTATTGTATCTCTGTGAATTCTTGTGGTAGAACCGAATTAGTTTGTATATGTGTTATTTGCTATTACAATTAATCTGTGCATATTATTAGGATAAGAACATGTTATAGAAATTAATTTTGGTACTGCATATATTCTATTCTTTAAGTTAAAGTATTTCTTACAGTTTTATATAGTTAGAACAGGTGTTGTGTTGGTCCTATTATAGACCTGAAATCACAACAGAGATCTTGGATTTTAATTTGTAATTTGGTTTGGTTGGTCGTTGAAGAGCAATGACGTGGAATTTGGTTAAGGGACCAAATAGGTTTTAAAGTCATTATTAGTAGAAATGTGATTTTTGATGAGACTAAAATGCCTTGTAAAGGCAATGACCAATCTTCTGAATCTAATCCAGACCCTTTAAAGGATGATGGTGAAAAGATTCAGGTGGAATTTGGTAGCCCGCCATTTGGTCAAGTTTTGGTTCAGCCTAGTCCTAGTGTGGATGATAAGGCTATTGATCGGGGCCGCCCCCCATCATTCCGACCACCACACATGGGTTTTCTCTACATCTCTTCTATGTTTTTATCTTCTCCATTGATGTGTAACTAAACCTTTGACTAGGGGATTGATTTAACCGATTTTCGATAACTTTATATGAACAATTAGTCTATCTTTTGTTAATCAATTGGGTTTTAGTTTTGCTTATTGAATTAATTGCTCTGTTCTACTTGCTCTTATTATTTTGTGACTGCAAGTGATTTGAGTTTGTGGCTTAGTTTATTCATAAGATTAGGATTTAGACGTAGATGACCATTCCATTTAAATCTTAATCACAAGCTTAATAAACAAGAAAATTGATATATGCATGACTGTGCTGTGTTAATTTGGCTTAGAATTTTGTGTAAAACATGGGTTTTGACAATTGCTCATTACATGACCATGTGTGAGTATTAGGAAGAACCCTAGATCATTATTCCATATTCGTTGTATAACCGTGTGCGAGTATTAGAAAGGATCTCCGAACTTAATTGAATTATCTTGAAAACAAGCCCGTAAACTGGATTGAAGTGTTTAACGAGACTAATTGTGAGCATTAAGTGTCTAAGAAAGGTGCATCAATTCCCTAGTATTTCTCTCCATATATTCATCCCTTGTGTGATTTGATTTGATTTTAGTTTTAGTTCAATTACTCATAATTTAGGTTAATATTAGAAGTCGTTAAATTTCCCAAACAAAGCATTATGCAATTTAGTTTTTCGCACTTAGAGTAAATCCTTGCTAGATTAATCAGCATTGGACTGATAGAATTACCAATCCCAATGAACAAACTTTCTTATTAAATTGAATACATATTTTACTGCATCAACTGCCCATTTTGATCCAGATGATTAGGTGGGAGAGAGGCAGAATCAGCCAGAGATAAATGATTCTCTAGCAAATTACGAGCTGGTTAGGGATAGGGTTAGAAGAGTTATCAAACCTAACAGTAAGTATGCCTACGCGGATGTGATTTCCTTTGCGTTGTGCACTGGCCAAGAAATTGAAAATGCTAAACCTAGGAATTATGAGAAAGCTATCAATTCGCTTGATAAGCTGAAATGGGTTGGTGCTATGAGAGAAGAGATAGATTCTCTTTTGAAAAACAACACTTGGTCTCTTGTCATTAAACCTGAAAAACAGAAAGTTATACCTTGCAAATGGGTTTATAAGATTAAGGAAAGTGTAGAGAAAAACATACCTCCTAGGTATAAGGCTATTAGTAGCCAAAGACTTAACACAAAGAGAGGGAATTTATTACAATGAGATATTCTCTCCGGTTGTCAAATATAAAACCATTAGGATAGTTCCAGCTTTGGTTAGCTATTTTGGTTTTGAGTTAGAACAATTAGATGTTAAAACAACATTTTTGCATGGAGACTTGGATTAGACTATCTATATGTCCCAAGCGGAGGGTTTTGAATCAAATTCTAAACCCTCCCATGTGTGCCTTCTGAAAAAAGTCTTTATATGGGTTTAAGCAAGCCCCTACACAATGGAATAAAAAGTTTGATAGCTTTATTACTAGCATAGGATTCATTAAAAGCAAGTTTGATGCATGTTTTTATTTCAGTAGTTGAAAATATCAATACTACCGTCTTCTTGCTTTTATATGTTGATGATATGCTAATTGCTAGTAAGGAAATGTTTAGGATTATAGAGTTAAAGAAAAAGTTAAAGTCTGAATTTGATATGAAAGACTTGGGTAATGCAAAACTGATTTTGGGCATGGAAATTGATAGATTTAGGGATGAAAACAGGCTGTGTTTAAAACAACCCAGTTATTTGAATAAGTTAGTTGATAGGTTTTCAATGAGAAATTGCAAACACACTAATATCCCTCTATGTGCTAATTTTTTGTTATCCACTGCTATGTCACCTAGGTCATTAGAAGAGAGTAGATATATGAAAAATATACCATTTTCTAGTGTTGTAGGGTCTGTGATGTATGCCATGATAAGCACTATGCCTGATTTAGCTCAAGCCATTAGTGTGTTATCAAGGTACATGGCCAATCCGGGGAAAGGCCATTGGAATGCCATGAAATGGTTGCTTAGGTACATCAACTCTACTACTTATGTAGGGCTGAATTATGATTGCTCTAATAATGTATTAGACTTAGTTGGTTATGTCGACTCTAACTATGCAGGTGACAGAGATAAGAGGGTCTACCACCTCCTATTTATTTACTATTGCAAGTTGTTGTGTTAGTTGAAAAAACTAACTACAATCAGTTGTGGCAGTTTCCACAACTGAGGCAGAATACATAGTTGTCACTGAAGCCATAAAGGAAGCCATTTGGCTTTAAGAGCTTCTAGGTGAGATAGGTGTATTTAGGGGTAAAACTTTCATTTTCACTGACATCCAAAGTGCTTTGCACTTGTGTAAAAATCCCGTGTTCCATGAGAGAACAAAGCACATAGAGGTAAAGTACAATTTTATTATAGATAAAATCTCTGAAGGTACTATTGAGGTGGAAAAGATATCCACCGAAGAAAATCCAGCTGATATAGGAACCAAAGTGTTTACCTATAGCAAGCTCAAGCATTGCTTGAACTTGCTGAAAATTGGAGATTATGGTTGATTTGTTTTCTTTTTCTAATTGTGTTTTGAGCTAGTTTTTTGCAGGGAAGCTCTCTGTGCTATGTGAGGAAAATGGCCTAAGGTGGAATTTGTAGTAATTTGGGTTAGCCCATCTTATTACAATTTAGGCCCAAACAAGGAGCCAAAAAGAAACTTGATCCAGAAGTCCAAATCAGAACCTTTTTGACCTCTGTTGTTGCACAAGTGAAACGGTGTGATTGTACTATTTTTGTTCCTATTTTTAGGTCCCCAATTCCTACTTCTTATGCTTGTTCCTTAGGTAAAACCGGGTATTTAATATGATAAAATAAGTGTTTCAGATATTTTTAGAGTTCAGGGGCATTGGCATAATTTTAGAGAATCAGGGATCAAAGTGAAGATATGGAGAATATATTGAAGATCCTGTGATTGGAGAAGAGTTGAGGGGTACTAATTGTAATTTTCCAGATGGAGGTCGCCATCAAGTTCGCTACCCTCTAGCCAACTTTCTAGCGACCTTTTTGTGCAAAAAGGGCAGAGATGTTCGCTACCTTGCTGGTCGCTACCCGCTAACCAACTTGCTAGTGACCTTTTTATGCAAAAAGGGTAGAGATGTTCGCTACCTTGCTGGTCACTACCAACCAGTGAACTTGGTAGTGACCTCCCATGCCAGCTCAGCAAATGAGGAATTTCAGACCTAATTTTTTGGCATATATATATATATATATATATATATCATGTTTTCTTTTTAGAATGAATTACCTCTCCATACACACAAACCTTTCCACCCTTTTTACACTCATCACTTCTCTAAACCTTAGATCCGAGAATCTCCTCACCCAAATCCTTTCACATTCCATCATCTTCTCTCATACAAAAATCACACAAGTTCCAACCTTTTTACTTTCTTTCATCATCCCTTTCACATATTGATTGCTTCAATTCTACACAAAGTGTAGCCCCATTTCCGTATCATTTTGAGTTAGTTTCTCTGGTAAAACCGGGTATTTAATATGATAAAATAAGTGTTTTAGGTATTTTATGGAGTTCAGGGGCATTAGAGTAATTTTGGAGAATCAGGGGTCAAAGTGAAAATGTGGAGATATTATTGAAGATTCTGTAATTAAAGAAGCGGTCAGGGGTGCCATTTGTAATTTTCCAGCCAGCGCACTACAGAACGCCACGTGGATTAGTGAAACGGTGCGTTTCATGCGTGGGCCTCGACCCGACTCGGACCAGATTCGATTCACCCAAACAGACCTGACCCAACTGTTGAGTGCACCCACGTCTCCTTCTAAGCGTACCCCACACCTCAGCGTCGGCACCACGTCAGAATCTAAATGGCATCGTTTAGTGGTGGCCGCGTCAGCGTGACATCACATTGACGTCACTTCGTCTTCAAGCTGCAGCGGCCCGGTGCAGACCCGACCTGGTTGCGACCCAATTTTTGACTCAGTCTTTTTTGACCGATTTCTGATGCTTTTTCCGATCATCTCAGCCCAGATCAACGGCCGGCCTCCTCCCCGTCTGTTTGGCACCACTTTTGAGCCCCCATGCACACTTTTTCATCTCCTCCAAATCCTCCATTCTTCCATGGCTTCCATGGCTTCCAAGCTCGTGCCACCTCCATTTCCCACCACCGCGGCATGTTAGCGGCACCCCTAACGATAGTTATGTGCTGCGGTTGAGATGCCGAGGTCGTCCAACCGCGGCAACCTCACAACAGTAATTTTTCTGAGCTTGCCGCCGTTCAGATGTCGCTACCTTCGGCAGTCCATCTTGGGGTCATTTTGGACAAGTTCCTTGCCCTATTTTGAGCCCATATAAATACATCTTATGTTCTTGTCATGAGAGAGAAGAGCCACACACACAAATCCAAAAATCAAACCCAAAAACCTCTCATTTTTCACATCTCTTCCACACAACCATCAACTCCCAAATATCCAAACACATCTCACATCTCACATCTTCCATTTACCACATCCACCATCACTCCACCTTTTGGGCAAAAAGAGTTGAAGATTCAAAGAAGAAGAGGAAGCTCTCCAAATAGTTTTCTCTAAACTTTTTCTCTTTTAATTCTTTTATGATAGCTATGTACTCATTGGAGATTATTTGTTGTATGGCTACTCTTTGTAATATTATGAGCTAAATATTAATTACTAGGATTTGATGAAACCCCACCCATGACTATATATTTATATTGATTCTTATTTACCTATTTATGTGCAACTTGTAGTTTGTATGGGTATTTTTGTGTGCTTAAAGCTTTCAATTGATTGATCTCCTTTTGAATGAATTGTTGTGGTGTGTTATGTACTGACCGGAGACGCACACCACGTGTTCGATAAAATGCCATCTATGCATGTCTAGAAAAGTAGACCTACTTAGGCTAGCGTATAGGATTCATTTAGTGCACCAATGTTCTTAATGAACTCATTTCGTATATTCCGAGTAATCAAGAGATAGGCTTGGGCACGTTTTGGGTGTAATCTACTTTAATTGACCAAGATTGTAGGTTAATATTAGGGTGCATGAATATATGAATTACATGAGCATGTTTTGGGTGAATACTTGAGTCTAAAACGGAAGTCAATTTAGGGTGGGGTGTAGTCAAGTCCTAGCATATTTCTCTCCATTATCACATTCGAGTTTATTTTCGTGTTATTTCATTATTGCATTAGCATTAGTCCTTTAATTAATCTAGTTTAATTTGCTTAGTTTGAAAACCTTCATTTATGATTGTTTGAATAGCACCTAGACTAATCAATTTCGGTAATCGATCACTCGATCCCTATGGGAACAAACTTTACTTACTATTGTGCTACTCTCCGACCTCGTCCTATTGCGAGAGTAATAAAAGAGTCATAATATTTCCCTCTACACACCATTTTCATCCATTTTTGGAAGCTTATTCAAGGAAGGAGAAGAAGGAACTCAAGGCATAAGGGAGAGCTCACATGGATTTTATGGGTTTTCTCTATACTTTTCCCTTCTTTGTTAATTTTTCATTAATGTGTAACTAAACTTCATCTAAGGGATTAATGTAACCGTATTGGACTACTCTATGTAACTAATTAGTCTATTCTCTAATTCAATTCGATTTTAGTCTTAATTATTGCATTAATTTCTCTAATCTTTTTATACCAACTTGGCTTAGAGTTTTGTGCTAAATATGGTTTTGACTATTGTTTATCACATGACCTTGTGGGAGTAATGAGAAGGACCATAGAACTTAATTAATCTATTATCTTAAAACAAACCCTAAAATTGGATTGAAGTGCGTAATGAGACTAAGAAAGAGCATTGAGTGGTCTAAGAAGGTTGCATCAATTCCCTAGTGCTTTTTCCCACATATCCATACATTGTGTGTTTGTTGTACTTAGTTTAATTTTTAACTTAGTTTTATTTTCAAGTTTGCATCTTTAATCAATTGCAAGAAACCAAATCATTTTCCAAACCCAAAGCATTATGCAATTTAATTTCACGCACTTAGAGTAGATTTTTCCCTAAAATAAGTAGTTTCAACCGATTGAATCACCAATCCTAGTGAACGAACTTAATTTAAATTGAAAGTAAAAATTTTACTGCATCATGGTGCGTTTCATGCCATCAGATATCAGCTAATTAATCACATGAAGAATCCAACTTGGCGAGCTCTATTAGGTTGTGAAGCCTGAATCCTATTATGTTTAGGATTGGTTCTCTATCCTATTTATGAGTGTTTTATTGTTTATTTAGGAAAGGATTCCTACTAGTTTTAAACTAGACCTTATTATAAATACTCTTGTAATTCTTATGTGTAAATGTGTGCTGTATAAAGAAGAGAAAAAAGAATATTGAGAGCCATAAGGAGAGAGATAATGCTGCACTATTGTAAACACCGATTTCATAGTGGAAGTTGAGTGCAGGTGTGCTTTGTGGATGTAGGTTTACGCTGAATCACGTAAAATATCGTGTCTCTTATTTTCTTTTTGCTTGTGTGGTAAAATCTTCCAGATCTAGTACCTTTGACATTGAAATGGAAAGTTTCAGATTTCAGTTGGATTTCGTCCTAGTTTTGACTTTTTTTCGTTGACCAATTCAGATTGCTTGTCATTCTTGGTTTGAGTAGGAGCAATGGGGTCTGAGAAAGATACATACAAGATGGAGAAATTCAACAGTATGAATTTCAACTTTCTGAAGATGCAGATGGAGGACTATCTGTACCAAAAGGACTTGTATCTGCCAACTGTAGAGAAGCCGAAGGATGTGTCTGATGCATAGTGGATGGTTTTGGATCATAAAGCGCTAGGAGCAATTCGACTCAATTTGACGAAATTGGTCGCCTTCAACATCAAGGGTCAAGAGACAGCAGCAAATCTCATGAAAGCCCTATCGAATTTATATGAGCAGCCTTCTACAGCAAGAAAGGTCCATTTGATAAAGAAGCTAGTGAATCTGAAGATGTCAGAAAATTAGAGTTTCAAAGAGCACATGAATGTGTTCAATAAGGTAACGGATGGGTTAAATTCAGTTTCTATCGTATTTGATGATGAGATGTTCGCAGGCATAATTCTCAGCCAGATGCCGAAGAGTTAGAGTATGATGTGCCAATCAATCGCCAACTCGTTCGGAAAAGAAAAGTTAGCCTTCCAACAAGTCGTAGACATGATTATAACCCATGAGATCAAGATGCGTGAAGAAGGATCAGGAGTATCATCTTCAGCATTGAACATGGAAGGTAGAGAAGGCAGAAACAAGAATTGGAACAGAAATCAATGGGGCAGATCAAAGTCAAGAGGAAGATCCAAGTCTAGGAATCATCAAGGCAACAATTTGGGTAATCAGCAATGAAGCAAGAAAGACATCGAGTGCTGGAATTGTGGCAAGATAGGTCACTGCTCGAGTGAGTGTAGGTCCGCCAAGAAGGACGATGGTAATAGCAGTTCGAATTGTATTTCAGATGAGTCAAACGACTGCCTTATCTGCTCATTGGAAAGCAAGACAGAATCTTAGGTGTTGGACTCAGGGGTGTTATTCCATGCCATCTCACATAGGGATTTGTTCAAGAACTACGTCTCTGGAAATTTGGGTAAGGTGTATCTTGGTGAAGATCAAGCATGTGATATTACCGGGATAGGAGATGTGAAGATTCAGCTAAATTGTTCAGTTTGGAAAATCGACAACGTAAAGCACATACCAGAGAACTTGGTCTCCATATGGCAGTTAGCGTTAGATGGTTATATGATGACTTTCATAGGTGATAAGTGGAAGATCTCGAAAGGAGCTATGACAGTCACCTAGGGAACTAAGAATGGGTCTCTTTACACGACTACCAATGGGTATGGTTCGACCGTAGTGGTGGAGGGTAGAGAGGATCTGAATCTATGGCACTAGAGGTTTGGGCACATGAGTAATCAAGTGCTGAAGTGTTTGCATTCGAGAGGTAAACTGCCTGGGTTGAAATCTATTGAGATTGATTTCTGTGAGAGCTGCATTCTTGGGAAGCAAAAGTGAGTGAGCTTTAAGAAGACCGGAAGAGTATCGACAAAGGAGAAGCTGGAATTAGTGCACACCGATATTTGGGGTCCAGCTTCAATCTCATCAACCAGAGGTAAATAGTATTTCATCACGTTCATCGACAATCATTCCAGGAAGGTATGGGTTTACTTCTTACAACACAAGTCTGATGTGTTTGAGGCTTTCAAGAAATGGAAAGTTATGGTTAAGAATGAGACAGGCTTGAAGATCAAAAAGCTACGTTCAAACAATGGTGGAGAATATGAAGACAAAAAGTTCAAGAAGTTTTACTATCAAAGCGAGATAAAGCTCATAAGGATAGTGCCAAGCACACCGCAGCAAAATGGTATAGCAGAACGAATGAACATGACATTAACTGAGAGAGCCAGAAGCATGCGCCTACAATCAGTGTTGCCGAAACAGTTCTGGGCAGAAGTAGTCAATACAACAGCATACTTGATCAATAGAGGACCATCAAAGCCTTTGGAACTCGCTATACCAAAAGAGATCTGGACTGGGAAAGAGGTAAAACTTTCTAATTTGAAAGTGTTTGGTTGTGTTTCTTATGTACATATAAGTGATCACTCAAGGGGCAAGTTGGACGCCAAATCAGTGAAGTGTACCTTGGTGGGTTATGGTGAAGAAGAGTTTGGTTATAAACTCTAGGATGACCAAAACTGCAAAATGATCAGGAGTAGAGATGTTGTCTTCAACGAGAATGTCATGTACAATGATAGAAACATTGTGACGTCTGAGCAAAGAAAACCAAAATATTTTGGGCCAAAGGATGTATCGGGTGGTGAAGTTATGGAATGTGGTAGTAATTAGAAAGTTGAAGAGCAAGGTGTGCAGCCCCAGGTTGGAAAACCTATAACACAGAATGAAGTTCCAACCCCAAAGAGTCCGATCGGTTAGAGAGTTCTGAATCTGTAAATTGGGAATGCTTTGAGAAGATCCCCACATGCCCATAGTACACCGCGAAGATCCACTCGCCTACATGTATCAAATAAAAGGTACTTGCATTACTTGTTGCTAATAGATGCTGGAGAACCTAAATGCTATGATAAGGCATGTCAAGGTGAATATGCAAGCAAATGGGAGCTTGCAATGAAAGATCAGATGAAGTTGCTTGTGTCCAATCAGACTTGGGAGTTAACCGAGTTGCCTGAAGGAAAGAAAGCCGTACAGAATAAGTGGGTGTTTCGAATCAAGGAGGAACATGATGGTTCCAAGAGATACAAAGCGGGACTGGTGGTTAAAGGATTTCAACAAAATGAAGGTATTGATTACACCGATATTTTTTCTCCTGTTGTTAAACTAACTACGATCCGATTAGTGTTAAGCATTGTCGCAGCAAAGGGATTATATCTTAAGTAGTTGGATGTGAAGATTGTCTTTCTTCATGGAGATTTGGAGGAAGAGATATACATGCATCAACTAGAGGGGTTTATGGAACAAGGGTTTATGGAACAAGGCAGAGAAAAGATGGTTTGCAGGTTGACAAAAAGCTTGTATGGTTTGAAACAAGCTCACCGACAGTAGTACAAAAAGTTTGATGGGTTTATGCAATGTAATGGCTATTTTAGATGCAATACTAACCATTGCTGCTACTTCAAGAAGGTTAAGTCGAGTTTCATAATATTGCTACTTTATGTTGATGACATGTTAGTAGATGGTGCAAATTTGGAAGAGGTTAACGACTTGAAGAAGCAACTATCAAGTGAGTTTGAGATGAAGGACTTAGGTGCAGCAAAGCAGATCCTTGGAATGAGAATTAGTAGAGACGAATAGATGGGTACTTTACAGCTATCTCAAGTAGAGTACGTTCGCAAGGTGTTACAAAGATTCAACATGGGTGATGCAAAGCTGGTCAGAACACCATTAGCTAGTCACTTCAGATTGTCCAATGAGCAATGTCCAGAAACAGATGAAGAAAAAGACTTCATGACTAGGGTACCATATGCCTCAGCCATTGGAAGCCTGATGTATGCCATGGTTTGCACTAGACCAGATATTTCCCATGCAGTAGGAGTTGTGAGCAGATAGATGTCTAATCCAGGCAAGCAACACTAGGAAGTAGTGAAGTGGATTCTAAGGTACCTGCAGGGTACGACATAGAAATGTTTAACTTTCAGGAGAGAAGATCTCAAGCTGGAAGGTTGTATGGATTTCGATTTTACTGGAGAGGTGGATCACATGAGAAGTACCACCGGATATGTGTTCACAATAAGGAGTACCGCTATCAGTTGGGTTTCTCAGTTGCAGAAGATAGTAACAATATCTACAACTAAAAAAGATAGTGACAATAGATAGCAAGGAGCTTATATGGTTACAGGGGTTGTTAGCAGAGTTGGGATTCGAGCAAGTGATGAATGTGTTGCACAGTGATAGTCAGAGTGCGATACACTTGGCCAAGAATTCGGCATTCCATTCTAGGACCAAGCATATAGGACTGAGATATCATTTCATTCGGTCACTAATCAATGATAGAGTGTTGAACCTTCTGAAGATCGTAGAAAGTAAGAATCCAGCTGACATGTTAACCAAGCCAATCACTACGGAGAAACTAGAGCTGTGTGCAGCTTCAGTGGGTCTTCAAGGTTGAAGACGGAGGAGGATGAGCGCACCGTACCTATCCACTAGTCGTCGAAGGAGGAGGAAGAAGTCTACTCTAGTTTCAGTCTTCAAGAGGGAGATTGTTGGGTTGTGAAGCCTGAATCTTATTATGTTTAGGATTGGTTCTCTATTCTACTTATGAGTGTTTTACTTTTTTATCTAGGAAAGGATTCCTACTAGTTTTAGACTAGACCTTATTATAAATACTCCTGTAATTCTTATGTGTAAATGTGTGCTGCATAAAGAAGAGAAAAAAGAATATTGAGAGCCATAAGGAGAGAGATAGTGCTTCACTATTGTAAACAATGATTTCATAGTGGAAGTTGAGTGTAGGTGCGCTCCATAGATGTAGGCTTACGCTAAACCACGTAAAATCTCGTGTCTCTTATTTTCTTTTTGCTTGTGTGATTTGATTGTGTATATTCCCTAAGCCAATATATCCCTAACAAGATCTAATTGGCCAATGGGGATATCAGTGCTGAGTCACTTGATAAGCCTATATATATATATATATATATACTGAAGAGAGAGAAGGAAGACAACAGATTTTGTATTTTCTTATTAGGGTTTCATTTTGTTGTTCTCTCTCCATCGAAAAGTTCTCTGCTTTTCTCTCTTGAAGATCTCTGTAAATCTTGGTGAATCCAAGTGTCTTCTTTGTAGTAACTGTGAGATTTATGTACATTGAGAGTAACCAGAGTGTTGTTCGTGTTTGTTGAGTGGTTTTGAGGTCGATCTAGTTGTCTTCAACAAATCGAAGGTTGTACAAAATAGATCTGTCACTGTAATCGTAGATCTAGGCTGCTGGTTGTAATTCTGGGTTGATTTAGGGTTCTGTTGGTGGATTATGTTTGTAAGACAGTCATATAGTGGATAAGGTGTTCTCTGTGAAGGCTCAACGTGGATGTAGGCCCCATTTTTGGCCGAACCACGATAACCCTTGGTGTTCTCTTTCTGTATTCTCTGACTCTCCTCTTCTTGTTCTTTATTTGCCTGTTTCTTGTTGATTTTAGTTTCTGCTGTTCTTTATAGCATCATTGATCAGTTAATATTGCTTAGCTGTGTATTGTGATACTTTTATTCTTCTGCTCTTGTTGTAAGGTAATATTTCTTGATTACATCTTATTTTGATAATAGGTTGTTAATCTGATGTTAGTATTGATTTGTATTGATACAAATCTGGTTTAGCTTCAGATATTCACTTATTGTATCTCTATGAATTCTTGTGGTAGAACCGAATCAGTTTGTATATGTGTTATTTGCTATTACAATTAATCTGTGCAGATTATTAGGATAAGAACATGTTATAGAAATTACTTTTGGTACTGGCTATATTCTGTCCTTGATGTTAGAGTATTTCTTACAGTTTTATATAGTTAGAACAGGTGTTGTGTTTGTCCTATTGTGGACTTGAAATCACAACAGAGATCTTGGATTTTAATTTGTAATTTGGTTTGGTTGGTCGTTGAAGAGCAAAGACGTAAACGGAGTTAGCAGCACCGTTTGTAAGGTTAGAGAAGAAAAAAAATATGATGTAAACTGTTAGGATTGAGTGTGTTAGCTGGGCCTCTATCCGTATATCCAAATTATTCATAATAAAGCATCAACATCCAAAGCCAATTAAGCCAATTTTCAAGCAATCTTGACCTCAATGGTCTTGGGTTTCTTGGGCTGTGAAGGTGGCAGCTTCTCCACAGTGACAATGAGAACTCCGTCTTGACAAACGGCAGAGATGGCATCAGTGTTAGCATTCTCAGGTAGCGCGAACTTCCTCATAAACTTGCCAACCCTCCTCTCCATTATCACATACTTGGCCCCTTCTTTGTCTTCCTCTCTCCGGTGATCAGATCATCAAAACATTGTCGTCTTCCACCTGCACCTTGATGTCCCCGGACTTTAATCTAGGTATATCAATGATGAAAACATACGAGTGCATTGTAGGACTTGTCGATGTCCTCCAACGTGTCTATCATATGTTGGAGAGTAGAGAAGAGCGGTGAGTCCACTCCCATCATTCTGAAATCCATGATGACCTACCTCTTCTTTTCTTTGTTTGAAGAATGTTGTTTGTTTGTTTGTATTTCTGTGAAATCAATTGCTTTTTATTGCTGGTGTTTTGGGTGTATTTATAGTATGTGGTGGTTGAAACGTGAAAGTTCTAGAGAGAGAGAGAAAGTGATGAAACATTTGGGCTGTTTCTAGGAGGTTCCATATTGATGGGTACTGAAACTAAGTGGGACATGTATGCTTGAACCTGATCCATTTTCTATAACAAAAGCATAGAACCTTCTAGACAAAATTAGAAACTTCGCGAAGGTACTATAGAATAGAGACTCACAATAGCAAGTAACGACTAAACCGAAACGTTGCGAAAATACCAAAAACTTCGAATGCTCCTTATAAATATCCAACTACTTTTCTTATTCAAAACCATTCAGTGAAAAACAATACATCAAATTCTTAGCCACCAAATTCAAGTGAGATAATTCCATAAAATAGCCACTTTGGTTTTCAAATTTTTACATATAGCCACTAGTTTTAAAAAAACCAAATATAACCAATATGATCATGGATCAACCAATATGATCATGGATCATGGATTGTGTGGTGGAAGTTAGTGGGTTCTTTGACAAGTATACCCCTGGAGAGTTGTCAGTGGTTGTTGATGTAAGATGTCCAAAATGACCCCGTCTCCTTCTTATATCTAAGACGAAGGCAATCCCCAAACCCAATCCCTAAATTACGGTGCGGCTTCCAACTGATTTTATGGCTATTCTATGGAATTATCTCTTTTATTAGATGCATCTTATTAAATTGAAATGCAAGTCGGTTAACCCAATCCCTTACATGTAAAAATAGCACCCAATTACCCGCGATATTTCGTATCTCCGATTCTCCGCCATAATCGTATTTCCAGTTGTCGATTCGTTGCCGTGATTGAAGCTGTCCTAATTTGTTTCAGCCATCCCCAATATCAGAGAAGGTATGTATCTCCTTAGAACTTGAACTGTAACTATAATAACATATGTTGAAAATGATTGGTCATCCTGTTCGTCGCGGCGGCCTGTGTGTGTTGATGTCAGTCTAAAAAATACATATGATTGATTTCTTTCATCATATGATTGATTTCAATCATAGTCATATGTAGTATTTATGTCAGTCTAAATACTACATATGATTGATTTCAATCATAGTCATAATATATGTTGAAAAGGATTGAGAAGGTCCCCTTTATCTTCGTCGCGGCGGCCTGTTTGTGTTTGTTTATGTCAGATGTCAGATTAGGAGTTTTATTGCATTCCCTGTGTATTTACATTCCATGATCGAACCATTACATTCCATGATCGAACCATTACATTACATTCCATGATCGAACCATTACATTGCATTCCATGACACGACATTCCATGACATGGAATGACTTTCCTTGATTCTCCATGACATGAAATGAGATTCCATGATCCTCCCATGACCGTACCATGACATTCCATGACCGTACCATGACATTCCATGACACGACATTCCATTACATTCCATGACCGTACCATGACATTCCATGACACGACATTCCATGACATGGAATGACTTTCCTAGCTCCATGACATGAAATGAGATTCCATGATCCTCCCAGATTCCATGACATTACATTACATTCCATGATCCTACCACAACACGACATTACATTCCATGATCCATCATGGAATGTAATTCCATAAAACATTGATGACATTTTCCGTCTGATGACATTATTTTAATCCGTCTGATGACATTGATGACATGTATTTTAATTTTAATTCCATGATGATAGAACTGATTAAATCTATTATTGCATACAGCTTCAGGAATATGGTTCTGTTGATAGTGAACTACGATGGACAGTGGGAAGATGGACAGTTCAACCCTAAAGCTGTTTTCTTTTTGTCAGTGACAGTGAAGGAGACTTTGAAAACATTGGCAGAGAAGATATGTAGTCGATTTGGCATTAAATTCTGATGAAGTGGACTTCAAGATAAGTACTAGAATTGATGGCTCCATTGTTGAAATGATTTATGACTTAGATTTACAGATCTTCGTTTCGCATAACAAAGAGAATCCTAAATGTTATGTGTCGGTGTTTCACAAACAGTTACGAAGCCTGGTTGACCAGTTAACTGTGACTCGTGATCTGAAATCCAAATGTACCTCCATCACCATCGGTTGTACTGGTGATCAGGCATGTACGCCACCACCCATTGTGAAGTGTAAATCTACAGGCAGCCCTGTTGTGAGTTCATCCGGATACAGATCCACAACTGGTAGCAATGAATTTGTTCCGAGTGGTTTCCCCGTAGATGAATCAAAAACTCCACCATCAATCAGGAAGTCTATATTTCCCCAAAGCCCACTCGGCGGTACAGTCAGTAAGAAATCTGCTAACCGCAGCAATCACGGCAATTATGCTAAAGACGAGAAAGTTCATTGTCCAACTGTTGTTACTGCTGAGGATGAAGAAGGCGGCATGGGTTGCTCAGCCAATATCAACTCGCCATTGTGTCCTTGCTGTAATGAAATCAGTCCACAAGATTTACCGCTACGCCCTACACATGATGACAATCCATTGCACCTTGTTGATCTGGTAAGCCTTTCTGCATCAGGTATAAACAAGAATTTATCAGGTCCCGAGCATGAGCTAAAATTGCGTCGACGGTCTGGAAGACAGAGAAAGTCCATTAAGTACAACCAGGAGACTTGTTCAAATTGCTCTGAAAAGGGACACAACAAATCAGGGTGCCGGAAACCAGCGTTTGATGCATCTGGGCCAACCAAGCCTCCACGCACTTGCAGTATATGTCACAGACCTGGACACAATAGACAAACTTGTCCCTCTGGCTATTAACCCTAATCCATCAGGTGATATCATGACCCAGTTTAGAATGCTGCACCAACAAGTTCCTCCGATTTGAGAACCTTTTATCGGCACTCTTAGGTTGATTCATCGACAATGTGTCATTCTACTTTGGTTTTAAGGAAAATGCGTGTAATATGTGATCTATTTAATTTTTCTTTCATTCAGTTGTTTGAGTAGTCCCTGCTTGTAATATCAGCTTACGATAACGGTTCTGTATTGTTTGACGTTAGGTGTAATTGCCCCTTTATTTACAATCCTGAATCGGGTAGGTTCTCCTCCAGTCTGGTCTCTTCCCAAAGAATTTGTAGGCTACTTATCCCCTTAAAAACATCACCGAAAAAGTTACCCGATCTACTTATAAAGATTTTGCAATCCTAGATGGCTAATATGTGCTTATATTTACAAGGGATGTTCACGGATCTCTTCTTGCATAGCAACCACAGGTAGGCACAGGTATTTTCATTTATTATTAGGTCTCAAGTCTCAACAATCTAGTTCAAATCTAAGGGGAACAAAAAAACACACAGATTCCTAATCCGTTAACAAGTACGAAATGAGAACTTCATGTACACAATCTTGTACCCCACATCGGACTACGTTGTTTATGCTGTGAATTTGATAAAAACAGCCTTTTATGAGTTACCAACGATGTAGTTTTTTTTTTTGTTTTTTTTTGGTCAATCCCCTTTAGCTTATGGTCGTGTAATTCGTTAGTGCAAAATCCTCCTAGTTTAATCTGCATGCTTCATGTTTGTCTTTTCTTAGCGTGTGTATTAGATCGTGTAATCTATTGTTGTTGAATTTAATCGTGTAAGGAATTTATTCTGCTACCGTGTTTCGTATAAGTTTTTTGTCTTTTCCTCGCGTAAAGAATGTTGTTGCATGTTTGTCTTTTCTTAGCCTGTGTATTAGATCGTGTAATCAATTGTTTTAGATTTTATCGTGTAAGGAATTTATTCTGCTACCGTGTTTCGTATAAGTTGTTTGTCTTTTCCTCGCGTAAAGAATTTTGTAGTATTAAGGATTATTTTTACTTTCCACAGACAACATTTGAATCCATTGCGAACCATGCAACTTGGGTGTAGAAAGACTTGTCCAGATATACCCCACCGATGATTTTCTTGTTCGAACAATGCATAAACATTGTCTCCAAATACAGACGAGACGATGACATCTTCGATTAGAGGTTCTTATTCTTATTAGTTAGGGAAAATTGCACAAAAATACCCTGACTTTAACATATATATGAGGCATAATCCAGTTTTGCCAAAATTACAAGAAAATACCCTTGACTAACTGTTGACTGACAGTTGACTAACCGTTGACCATACTAAATGATAAAATGACCAAAATGCCCTTCTTCAATATATAATTATGATTTTCTTTTCTTTAAAAAAATATATATTTAAATTGTTTTGGTTGGCTTTTAATATATAATTAACAGTTATCAAACAATTAAAAAATTAAAAATATTATAATATTGAGGGGTAATTTGGACATTTTGTAATATTTGACTTCTAAATTTTATATTGTTAATTAATTAGTTTTTAATTATTTTAATATTGACAGTATTTTTTAAAAATAAAAATTAATAAAACATTAAAGAAGGGCATTTTGGTCATTTTATCATTTAGTATGGTCAACGGTTAGTCAACTGTCAGTCAACGGTTAGTCAAGGGTATTTTCTTGTAATTTTACTATTAGTTATTATATATTGATTACTCTATTGGGCTTCGTTTGGTAAAAGACGTTTTCTTTTAGTAAGATGGGCTTTTATCCACCTTCAGGACAACAATCTTATCTGATCCATCCGATTTCCGATATTGCGTTTTGACTTTTATACAGCAAGAGTTATTTTCGTTATCTTATGCACAGTAGATCTTTTATAGTATATATGTTGACCAATACAGTCGTCGCTCGTTTTGCACACTGTACTTTCATTTATTTAAATTTTTTGGTTCAGCTACTATACACTGAGTAATGCTATTGGACCCAAAAAACCAACCCAAATTGTAACCCAAATGCCATGTGGCAACATCACACGCAACATGGGCCCACGTCACTCTTTCCAAGATCTTTCCAAGATCCCATGTGATGTTGCCACATGGGTTTGGTTTAAAAATTTGGGTTGGTTTTTTGGGTCCAACAGGTTTACTCTTATTGATACTAGTATACTTCGTGGATTAGTTTTTTTTTTTTTTTTTTTGATTACATCAACAACCACCGGGACCAGCGAGATGGGGCTCTACAAGCACGGCTCGGACACGTAACTCCCATAAGGGGAGAGCACACCCACACGAAGGTGGGACAAGACCCACACATATGGTGGGAAAACCTCCATATACACACCAAGCCAGGATTCGAACCTTGGTGGCGAAGACTCTAGGCCAGCGAGGCATAGGGCCCGTGTGTATACTTGCTGGATTAGTTATTGGGCATTAGATTGAAATTGAAGGGTAAATAAAAACAAAACATTAAAATGCTCAGGATTTTACTTCTGTTCTTCCACTCAACCCTGTCAGCAAGGCAAAAGTAAAATTTATCCCAAAGAAGCACAAGAAAAAGAGGAGGGGGGGGGGGGGGGAGGGGGGGAACCTGCTCTATGTCTCTATCTCTTCGCCACTAATTATATAGTCAGTTTCAATTATAACCCTTATTCAATGGTGGAGCCAACCCCACACAACCTTTATGCCTTTCTATGTCGCAAATGCATCGTCGTTAACCTCGGATTCTTGTTTTTGATTTCCCATGATGTACGACTGAACTTACCATTTGCACACGATAGTTGTATCACACTATCACCATTCACAGGACCAAATTATTTTATGAATTGTGAGATATCCAGTTTGGATGTACTTCAGAGTTCAGATTTGTTATAGAGAACATAAAAAAATGGGTAATACACTGAAACCTTTGAATCCGTATCATCCGTCCAACGTTGAACGGTGAAGGTGAACCTCACGTAAGAATAAAAACATGATTGACGAATGATGATGTATTTTGTTGTATTGGAAACACAAAGAAAACAAAAGCAGTACCGAGGGAGATGAAACTGCAAGTACTTAGAAAGGTCTGCACATATCTGGGATTAACCTACACAAAATTCACAACTATTAATCTAAAAATGGAAACCACGGCAGTAGAGGTAGCGAATCTACAGGTACCAAGGTTTTAATCGCAAACCAAGCAAATAACCAGCAAAAAACAACAAACAGAAAGGCAAATTTCGTAGATTACACAATAACAACGATAATCTAAAAGCGTTAACTGGATTTACAAAAAATTCCTTGAAGTTGATGTCAGATCTTTCAATGAAAAAGGTCGGCGTCGGCGGTTGAAACGGTCGCGGAGAGAAACAGCTTTCCGTGGTTTATCTATTCTCTTCAAGGTCTCCACATCTGTCTCCAGTTGATCAACGCGGGCCTCCAAAGAAATCCTTCCTGCTATTTTCTTAGAAGCATTTTTTTTCTTTACTTCGTTTAATGCTATGAACTCGTCCAGCAGCAGTTTGATAGCCTCGGAGCTTCTACTTACCTGGGAAACCACTCGATACCACCTGCCTAATTCGTTCTCATCGTGCGACGACTCGGACTCCATATCTCTGGTATAATGCGAAGTAGCCCAAGGTAGATAAACTCTAACAGAAGGGTTCACGTAATGCTGATTACGGGTTACCCCTGTTTTAAAGGTTAATTGTAAGCATTACCCCCTCTCAGAAGCGACAGAATCTTGCATGCACCCGGTGCATTGCAGCCAACCAATGGGTGCATGCCATGTGGCAAGGACAACAATCAAATGTGGAGAAAATCTTGGCTGGGACGGTCCCATACACATGGCCATGGGACCGTTCAATGAGAGTGTGCCACAAGTGTGCCACATACTCTGCACATGCTTCCAATGTATATGTGGCGCACTCTCATTGGACGGTCCCATGGCCACGTGTATGGGAGCGTCCCAGCCAAGATTTTCTCTGAAATGTGTTCTCCCTGCCACGTGGCATGCACCCATTGGCTACGGTGCATTGCACCGGGTGCATACAAGATTTTCTCAAAGAAGCATGACATGTGTCCATTGGGAGTAAAATTGTCCACCCAAATATAGTGTTTGGACAAATTTACCCCCTAATGGACACATGTGACACCATTTTTGGACAGTTGATTTCAGTCAGATTACTTAAACGAGCATGAACCCAACTCGATATATTGCATCCTAAATTCCTAATGAATGGGAGCATACCATGTAGCATGGATAACTCATTTGATTGCTTTTCCTTCCCATTTGGCATACACCCATTTGGGCGATGGATTGGTTTTGTTAAATAATGTACTATACATACATATACAGATATATAAAAATGATCAAGCCAATGCGCACCGATGTAAATTTATGGTCCATGATATTGGATGTCAACCACTATTAGCTAACATCCTTTGACTGAAGTGCGTATGCACTTTTCTAAACTAGTTGGTCACATTCAATGTCCTCATGAAGTTATATCATTGCGCAGTAACCAGATCCTGACTTTATAATTTCTAGACGTCCAACCATAGCCACACATTCACAGCGGGCCCATAACCTGACATTAACAAATACCCACAACCAATACGAATGTGTGGTTGTGGGCGGATGTCCTGAACTTATAAAGTCAAAACGGCCCTAATTATAGTAGTATTATATATACAGTCTCGTTCCCATGCAGACGTCATGATATAACCTCGTGAGGATATTGAATGTGAGCCAGTAGCTTTAATAAGTGCATACACACTTGAGTCAAATCATGTAAAACTAGTGGCTTACATTCAATATCCTCGTGAAGTTATTTTAGGATGTCCCCATTTGAAAAAAGTCCTTATCGCAATATGCTAGGTAACCCAGACTCAGTATCCATTTGTTTGAGTTTTCAAGCAAATAGGTTTTGTGATGCTGTAGTTGTTTACGATGAGAAGAACAAATACAGTACTAATACGATTAGGGTTTCAATAGAAGACACAATTTGTTATAAGTTTTTTATTTATGGGAAATTATTAGTCTCCCCCCTGTAGTTTGCCGTATTCTCCAGTCTCCCCCCTATAGTTTCAAAATTCTCCAATTTCCCCCCTCCCATGCACAAATACAACCATTCTCACCATATAAAAATAGGCATGGGAGATTGGGAGTGGGGAAATTGGAGAATTTTGAAACTAGATAGGGGAGACTGGAGAATACGGAAAATTCTAGGGGGATAATGATAATTTCCCTTTATTTATTTGTGAGCAACTAGGTTTTTTTTTTTTTTTTTTTTTTTTTTTACAATAAATTGAAGTTGAAGTAAAAAATTTCTAATACACGGTCGTGTATTTAAAGTAAAGTAATTCCAACAGGCAACCGTTGGCAAATCGTGTAGGCTTTTTTTTAAAAAAAAAAAATTCCGTGTCAGTGTAGGCTGTGTAGGTACTATTTTTAGATTCGTCAAAGTTGTACACGTGTAAAACCTATATAAAAAATTTAGGTTTGGAAATCGGTTCTCCTCTCATTTTCAATATTTTGTCCTCGTTCAATTACAAAACATCATATCGACTCTGGTGTGGACGCCGTTTCCGGATGGTCAAATACAACTTCAACTACTCCCCTATACTTAATTGTCAATTCAATCAGTATTATTAGGTTGGGCCACACCCCCATGAGCAATTTTCTTCATCATTACGACATTACCCATACCCTATTCGTACAGAACTAAATCTGTGACCTGCAAATAGGGTGGGTAGAGTACAGTCACAGGCAATTATGGTAACCTTTACAAAGTCGCTTTTTTTGGGGGGAAGGGGTTTGGGTCAATGACCAATATATAGTTGATACGACACTTATAATGGGAGCAAGTGAGACGTCAAAATCCGATGGGTTATCCCACAGATTTACTAAATCGTCCATTGTAATCTACAGCCGTCTCAACATAACGTATATCAAGGTTTGATTGTACACATCTGGTTCGATTGCAAACGAAATTAACCATAACCATAATGTGAAGGGTTGTACAACAGACATTCTAAACCCTCATCTCCAACCCTAAAACCTGATTTGGTGCAACCGTTGAAACTATAATGGTGCAACTTGCACAGTATTTGAGATGTTGCCACATGACATTTGGGTTACAATTTGGATTGGATTTTTTTGGTACCCAATAGCATTACCCTTTTTTTAAACATCTAGCCAATATTTTATTAAATATGGGTCAAACTGTATATAAGTCAAACTTTAGGGATGAAATAATAAACAAAAGTTAATGCCATTCATCCGGCAACCGAAGACTGTTGCGCCAGGGTTCCCTTTAGACTCTGTATGAAGCTGGAATTAAGCGCATACTATTTCCGCTTGGATGGAAACCAATTGTCGTTCTATGTTATGTTTGAAGAATGTTGTATTTTGCCTATGGGTTTGAGAAATCCACCCTGAACAATGTGACACCTTCGGACATATTCCCACTTCTACATACGAAGTGAGAATTTTTGGATTTCATCGACATTTAAACGGCTATAGTCTATAGATAATAATTAACATTATTCTGAAGCAAAATAAAGTTAAGCTACCTTGTTTTATGCGTCTGAATGGGAGCATTTTTATCAACATCGACAGTTCTCGACACCTTCCTCGATTTACAAGTGAAGTTGGGGAATGGTGTTCTTCTACATGTTAAACTTAACAGGACAATTGGTGTTCAAACTAATAACGGTGTTGAGTACATCTCAAAATTAACTGTGTCTTAGGGTTGTTCGAATAGTTTGATAACTGTAGTGAAATGTGAAAACGTACAAGTTTTTTTCTGAATTTGAACTCCAAGGCAAGTTTCCGATTATAGCTTAGAAAACCCTTCAGAAGGGACATAAGTTGTTAAGATTTTACAACTCAAAATCGTCAGATGATTACACACACAAACGAGGTATGTCTGGAAGTTTTTAACATGGGATATCTAAATCCAATTACAAAAACAACAGGCGTTTTTGAAAACATAAAACAAATGGCAACAGCAAACCTAAGTACCTTACGTCAAACGGTATTTGCAAGTCCTAAAATGGACTGTAGGAACAAAACAAACAAAACAAACATCACCTGCAAAAACATGTTTGGTGGCGCTATGGCGTTGACTCGGTGAGTGTGAACGTATTAATGCCTTGAGCCCGAAGGGCGATTCTTAAATAACGTACAGCCCTCTTGACGCCGAAGACGGTCGACGAGAGACGTCGACTTGGTATTCTTTAACCTGTAAACATCCCTCTCCAGTTCCGCGACGCGAGATTCAACAACTGTTGATCGAGAACGGGACCGTGCTTCGTTTCTTTCCACAACTTTCTTGTATTCAATTGTAACATCCAGGAGGTCTTTCAGAGAGTCGCAGCACCTGCTTACGCAGAAAATCAGTCGATCCAATATGGTGGATTCGTTCTCATCATCAGACTCCATCTCTACAGTCATAAGTAATTTATTTATTTTTTTCTAAGCTCTACAGACCGAAGTTACCTGTTAACGAAATCTGACTCTGAACATATGTTTTTATAGGGGGGCACACTGCGGCACAGCCGCACAGCCCACTCATCTGCGGAAACATTAACACAACATTAACACATCCTTGTCCCATTTCCCTAAGTTTAAATTCTAGTATAATGGTCAAATAGAAATCATCTGTGTTATGTATATAACAATATCATCGATCAAGTAAACGAAATATATTTATTGGTTGTCCACATGTTGTCCATAATTTTAGATGGTATTACATGTCCATAATTGCGTTATTATGTATTTATTGTTTTTCATGTTTTAGTAAAATTATCTCATATTATTTTTTTGAATTATATAATTATATTAATATATTAATATATATCTAATTATCTATATATACAATAATGCTAAACATCCCACTTAAAATCCCACATTTTTCATCCCACTACATGTGGCATGTGAGGTGTCAGATTATAAGTGGATACACATTAATGACACCTACCCCATGTATCCACTCACAATTTAACACCTCACATGCCACATGTAGTGTTGAGTTATATATATTTCTCCAATTTTTGCACAAGCTTTATATTTAACAAAATTGGTATACTTAGTTGTAATGCTTTAAAATTTATCAAATTTGATTTATCCATATATATTAGAATTAACTTATCATATAAATCGATGTGATTTCATGAAGGTGTGGACAGAACTTGAAGTGAGGGATCCCTTAGTTGACGGTTAATCTAATACAATTGAAATTATGGATGGCAATTAAACCCGATCTCATGGGACCCGCCCGAACCCAACCTGCTTGACGAGGGTTTGGGTTTGAAAATCGTACCCGTCATGAGTTCCGATTCAGGTACAAATGTGGAAAAAATTCTATACCCGAACCCGCATACCCGCAAACAATAAAATTTATATAATATTTTATTATTTCAAATATTGTAAATTTAAACCAAAATAAAAACTTTTTAATTATATAGAGAATAAAATGTAAACATTTCAATATATTAAGTGTTTTTATTCTTTAAAATCATAATATTACGTATATTTAAATAGGGGAAAAAAAATATAGAAATAATTTCTTTAAAAAAAAAACATTAATTGATGGGTTCGCGGGTTCACGGGTGGGTTTGGTAGACATAAAATTTCGCGGGTTTGGGTTTGGATTTTGCCAAACCTGCCCGAACGCGCCCCATTACCATTCCTAATTGGAATGCACTGTTGTGATTTGTATGGAGAATTCTACGGGCATGTAAATACATGTACATAATTCTTGAACATTGTAGATACATATAATAAAATATATGAATCCTATAGTAATTATAACTTTTTAAACCTAATACAATACAACTTCTTAGCTACCCACGAATTATGGTTACTTAATTTTGTTTGAATTTATATTAAATAATTGATTATTATTTTAAACTTATATTATTTGTAATATTTTTAGTTTGCCATACCAAACATATCACATCAATAAACCATTAAATCTCAAATTTCCAACTATGTATTAAAATAGTCCTTTTATTAATATCATTCATTTTATTTTATCCTCACTATTTTTCTGTATTTTATATGTTTAATTTATGTAGATTCATTAAATCAATAATTTACTTTAATTAGAATAATAACAAAGTCAATATCATGTCTAGTAATATTTATTAATCAATTATTCTGTATTAAATTAAAATAATATAAAGATATATTAAGGCTTGAATTGTTTCGACTATATTCGATTAAACTCAGATTTTCTACGACTAATTAAAGAATTAAGGTTCTCTATGCAATCACATACCTACAAGTAACAAAAACGATTTTCATATTTTGAATTTTTTTAATATTTTATTTTAAAAACAACTTACTTGTGTTTTCTGTTCTTTTAATTCATTTATTTAAAGTTATTTATTTATTTATATACATACACATGGGGTTTTTGTGTTGCTTCAGAAAGAATGGAGATAGATAAATACAGATTTTTATTGGAGGATATAGAGGTTAATATGGTAATTAAAAATTTAGGAGAGTATTTCATATGTAATATGATATCTAATTATTTATTCAGGAGAGATAATTTATTTACTTAATAATTTAATTCAAATAAGATAAAAAATAAATTATTGTAACAACATTAACCGTCTTTAGAATTTTTCTAAATTTTAATTATGGGAATGGAGATTTCATAGAAAAAAATGTGGTAGCATAAAAAATTGGATTGTCAAAAAAGCTCTCCAGATTACAAAAGAACTAATTGTCAAAATTTTCCTCGTCTAAATTATTCTATTTTTTATTTTTTATTTGTTTGATTTTTTTATAATACAACAACTACCGAGATCGGCCTGAATGGGCTCTACAAACGCAGCTCGGACTACAGCTCCCACACCGGGGAGACCGAAGCTCCCGGAATCTGGACAGAACTATAATTTTGAACTTCATTTTTGCGTGTGAAAAAACCCATCCAATACCCGTACATAAATAACATATATTAAGTTCATGTTTCCGAGTTAATTCTCCAGTTCCTACGTGGCCAATGTATTTTGTCGATACTGGCTTGCAATCTGAAATTGTTGGCTACATAATAAACCCATCTTCTTAATATTATTATTTATTTTTATATATTACATTAGTACTGTCGGGATTTTGTTACTTGATCAAACAATACATGTGCGGCCCAGATATCTACTCCCATAACAGTAGATAACTGCTTCCCAAAACCCGGGCAGAAAAACTCCCCACACCTGCTTCTAAAATGTGCATGGTGGATCATATACAGTAAACCACATATGTGGAAGATTATTTATTATTAAATAATAACAAGAAAAAATATTTAAAAAATTATAATAATAACAAGAAAAACAACATAAATAATGAAAAAAATTAAAAGAATAAATTACAATCTAAATTTATAATAAGAAATTTTGTTTTGCATTATAATGAATTCAATTTTAACTATTACTACACATTTTTTTAAATTTTTTATTCTTCAAACTATTGGTAAATTATTGATTTATTGATTCTAAATAAATTACAACTATAAAATAAAGAAAAATACTAAGGATAAAAAAAAAATAAAATAATCATAGTAATAGATTGACCATTTTAATTCAATAAAGTAAAATATGATATTAAAAGCTTTATTGATTGGGCATGTTAGTTATGTCAAATTAAAACTATTTGAAATAGTAAAAATTGAAAATAATAATATATAATTTCATATAAAAATAAATTGAATTAAATAAACACACAGTAATGTTAGTTAAGAAATTGACAACGACGGAATAGAGAAAATGAATCGGAAAAGATGATAAAATAAATAAGATATAAACATAAAAAATTGGAAGATAAAGTTGAATGAAAAAAGGCAGATAAAAAAAATTATAGAACAAAAAATGTCATTAACAACAATACCCTTGAGATGAGACTCGATCCAAGCACCTAAGTCTAAAATTAAGATCCACCACCCGCCATATCACCAACAACTTGTTGTTATCGATTTTTAATTAATATGTATATATACAATGTAAACAAAAGAAATTTTTTTTTTTCAAATATTGAGGTAGGGCACTGCCCCACATGGTCTCCACGTGGGTCCGGCCAATGTACGTCCTTTGGGAGTGGATAGTGTAATCTTCTAGTTTAATTCTCATCGTGTCATCAGCCAGAGTATTCTCATCATGTAATGATGTTGCCACTAGCAGAAACCTGTCAACCAATCAGTTAAGTTGAAATCAGGCGATGAGGGAAAATCAATTCGGTTCCCTATTCAGACTGACCGAAGAACTGATCCTGACGTTTGTACTCGATGGATGTGCCGACCCAGTCCATCGCATTTTCATTATTACTGTCCATTGGGTGGTCACATCAAGGAACTGTTCTCACTGTTTTACAGTGGGTGCATTCAGTTTAATTAAACATTTTTGGATTAGGATAATATTTAGTAACTTATTTAAGTTTTAATATAACAGGGGGAATTTTAGCCTACAAGGTTATCGAAAATGGTCTTACTTTAACTTCTTCTTGTTTATCGAGTATTTTTAATATTCAATATACAGCATATCCAATCCTATTATGCAATAGCATTTGGAGAAAAAAGAGTGCCACATAGGGTAAATATTAAAAAAGTTAGAAAAACACTCCGAAGCTGTTATCTAAGTTCAATATGGAGATGATGTGGCCAAAACAAAAGTTATATGGAGTTGCTGACTAGGATTTCTAACTCTTTCTACCAACAAGATTAAAGCTTTCAACTCTTTCCACCAACAAGATTAAATCTCGTTTAATTGTAAAATTAAAGAGGAGACAGAGTGTAATAATTGTTTTATTATGATTGGACATCAAATGGATGTATATTTGACTTTAGATAATTGCTTTGGAGGTGTGAATCTGCATTTCTTTAAAAAAAATTAAAAAGTGGTTGTAAATAGGTCGTTGCTTTTCATTTTCAGAAAGAGCTGAACAATAAACTGGTGGCTTTCCCTAGTGTACCCGCCCGTTCAGTTTACGATATATTTAATAAATGTTTATTTAAGATAAGTTTAATGGTTCAATTAAGATTTAAGGCACAATGGTTCATTTAAAATGTCAAGGTATTGGAAAGGTTACAATGGTTCATTCTTCAATGAAATTAATGTAAGAGGTGACTCTTCAGTTTTCACTGATATGGGTGATAATGTGATATTCTTCCACTATAAATATGTCAATTGCTGAGTTATATTTTAGTCAGAAATCTCTTGAAAAGCTTACAAGTGGAAATGGAAGCAAACGGCATGAGCCTTCACAGGCTGAATGCCATTTCAGAAGTGATGCGTGAAAGGATTGCAAAGGCTGAGGAGACCATCGCCAAGGAGCGTGAAAATGCAAAACGGCTACGTGATGATTATACTCTTCTGATGGGGAAATATCATAATCTTGAAGCTGAAATCATCAACTTACATGTAGCGATTGAAGCAAGGGACAACGAACTGAATGGCCTCTACCAACTTGTTGAAAAAATGCAGAAGAAGTTGATGGACTTCAACATTCCACCATCACCCTGAATTCAATGTTTTTTTTAATGTTTTTTCACATGCTGTACCCCCCGTCTATATAATTAAAAGTTATCGGTTCGTCATTATATTCCTTCATTACTCATACCAGTATAACAGAACAAATAAAATGGTCCTTCATTACTCATACAAGCAACACAGACAAAAAAAATGCTCCTTCATTACTCATACCAGCAAAACAGAACAGAACAAACAAGATCTTTCAAACAATCTTGCATACCAAAACTCCCAAAATAAATAAACACGAATACACATAAAAAATATGATAATATATAATATATAATATATATATAATATATATTACTAATATATATAAATACATCATAATATATATAGATATATATAATATATTACTAATATATATAAATACATATTATATATATAATATAATATATATTATATATAGGATATAATTATTTATATATTATATAATAATATAATATAATATATTATATAAAAAATATAATAATATATATTAAATATATATAATACAGTTTCTGCTACATTATTATGATATATATTATTATGATATAAAGTAATATATATAAATACATATTATATAACATATATATATATATATATATATATATATATATAATGGGGCAGGATCCGTGGCCCTATCTTTTTACACAATTTTTGACATAATTCCTTGGCCATTGGATATTGCTTCTTTCAAATAAATGAGATATATATGTATTATATATCTATATTATAGGAATTCTTCTTAGGCCTTACAGATCTTACCAGTTGATTAAATTATGGGGGCCCCACAAAAATCTCAACGATCGGCACTATCCTATGATGAAGGGGTATCAATGGAAGTATGTACATGGAGTTTCGAGATAATCAAACGGTCGAACAAGTACATCCATACCCATTACACTAGATATACCATATACCAAACAACCCTTTCAAATATTAACCCCTAAGTGCCTAAGAGTTTTTTCACAACCTTATAAGTGGTTCTAGTTGCTTGAATCGATCTCCCGTAATACATTTACACTTCCGAAATCGAGTCTGATGGGTGCACACCGCCTTTTTAAAACATTCTGACCAATCGGAATAAATAAATAAAATATTAAAAATTTTTATTTAAATCGAAATTCAATCCACAATGGGCCTAGGAGTTGTTCTTAAGCTTACAGTACCTATTCCAAGGCCTTTAGGGTGCGTTTGGTACGCGGGACAGGACGGGACTATTTTCTCTTGTCCCGCGTTTGGCGCACCAATAGCTTGGGACGGGACGGGACAAGGTGGGACAAAATTCACCAAAAATCTAATCACCCTCCAATTTTTTCAAGTTAGAAATAATAATATGTTATTATTAAGTATTCAATATTAGTCTCATTTTAAAGATCTATATGAGACCCTTCTAATGATATAATTTTTATGATGATAAAATTTATAAATTAAAACGTTGACAGTTGATTTCAGTCCTTTTTATAATTAACACCTTTTAACTTTTGTTTTCAATATTTGGGGTTTCACCCTTGAAATAGTGGAGTGCAACTTTACTCACCCCTTTAACTAGATGTAAGCATTACCCCCAGCTCAGGTGTTGCCACGTGTCCCAAACCTTGGGTTAATTTTTGACTTTGAGTTAAGTTTAGGACACGTGGCAACACCTGAGGTGGGAGGTAATTCTTACCTCTAGTTAATGTGGGTGAGCAAAATTGCACTCGAAATAGTGTCTTCCCCAGTTCCCCTCTTCTCAGTTCCCAATCACCCTTTAAATTAAATATTATCTTCCTCACTCTCAGTCTCACACCCTCACAACCTCCTTATATAGCTCCACCTGTGTTTATTGTAAATCCGCCCTTGAATCTCCTGTTTCCGTTCTTCAAACCCAACAGTTTTGTGCGCCTCTAGTCAACATGCTTCCTTCCTCACTTCGTGTAAAGTGTTTGCTTCCATGCTACATCTCTTCTCAATCACCCTCCACCCGTGTTTTACTTTTGGTTCCAGTTTAGATTGTTTGTTTCACCTTTGAATATTGAGTTAGGTTTCTTCGATTGGCCAGGTAATGGAGCATAAGTTCTCGTTGGAAGATACTGCGGTTCCTATTTCTTGGAAAGGAAGAAGACCTCCGGGGAGGCCACGGTATAAAAGTATGGCCAAAAAGTGCGTATTCATAGCGAACCCCTTTCTTGTTCAAGTGGCGAACAGAGACATCCATCACTATGATGTTCGGTGGATGAGACATTGATATTTCTGATGAAAGCACTAGGTGACGACGTGGTCAATTGCGTGGAGAAGGTTTGGAGCATCCAAAGAATCCCATTGATGCTAGTGTATATGCATAATTTTTGGTAGATATGTTGGAGTATGATAATAGGGAGCTATGGGCCACTAGTAATGAAAATAATGTATGGATCGTGTAAGGGTTATGTTCAGAAAGCTATTATATATTAATTTTCTGATGAAGTTTTCGAATTGAATATACATGGTTGCACATTACAAAGAACTACCATTGCACGTTATACTATTGAAATTATTTATTTTAATTTTTCATTCATACAATATATCCCATACATTATCCCGTACTTAAAAGTTGGTGTTCGGCCGTTTGAATCCCCACCGTGAGTAAATGAAATGAATACTTACATCTGTATATCTGTTATCAATAATGCTAGAGGACCCAAAAATATGACCCAAATTTTGGACCCAAACCTATGTGGCAACATCACACACAATATAGGCCCACGTCACTCTTCCCAAAGATCCCATGTGATGTTGCCACATATGTTTGGGTCCAAAATTTGGGTCACTTTTTTGGGTTCTCTAGCATTACTCGTCTGTTATTGGGTTACCGAAAATTTTGCAAATGATTTTTCATCGCATTCAAACAATTGTCATTATCACTTTCATTAAGATGTTCTTTTACGCAATTTACCCAACTCAATATGTAACACATGCAGTGTAATAAATCATTGCAACATTTGCACAACGCAGTGTACAAGATAGTAAACCTTATTTATATTGTAACCAACCCTCTCCGGGTGACATAGAGACATAGACATTCCATACTACGATTAGTTTCGAACCAGATGTGTTGAATCCGGTTTCATGTTCGAAATCAGTCATTTTCTGTCGTTCAATCTCGAGGGTCGATCGAGTAATATCCTAATGCTTTGTTTTAACCTTTCTATAATTCTATGTTCGTGCCTTAATCAGATAGGGGTTAACGTACCGAATCTAATTTGATGCTGACAAAATTGATTTTGCTTGCTTTGTAGAGCATAATGACGTTTGACGTGATGGCCCATACGGATTTTGACAACCCAAAAACCAATGGCCACGCTTTTCTGGCGCAATGGCGGTCTACAAATAGTCAAATACACTCATTACCTCTTCGTGTAGGTGTGTAGCCCTGCAAAACAGGAAAGGACGGTTGAATACTTGAATATATGTTAATCAATTTAAATTGCGTCATCAAATCATATCATATCATATATATGGGGGTTAATATTAAAAACCTCCCCTCACCTTTGGACTATTATTGAATGTATAAGTTACAAATGGTTTTATTTTAGAAACCTCCCCTATAAACTAATTTATTTGGTAAAAGTATGAGGGTATAATGGTCAATTCATACAATTGAAGTTTAAATAGAGATATTTTTGGACTTTTTTAACGGTCAAACTTAGTCAATACAAACGGGATGCTAACGGTGTTAGTCTATAAGGGAGGTTTCTAAAATAAAAGCATTTATAACTATACAACCAATAATTGTTTTTTGGTGAGGGGAGGTTTATAATATTAACCCTATATATATATATATATATATATCATATCATCGGTCCCGATTCTATTGGTGCATCCTGATACAACTTTATCAGGATATTGAATGTGAGCCACTCATTTATAACAGTGATTTGACAAGTGCGCACATGCCAAGTCAAAGTATGTTAAACGAGTGGCTCACATTCAATATCCTTATATAATTCTATCAGGATGCACTGATAGGTTAATTTCCGTGTATATATATATATATATATATAATGATAGAGTTTCATAGCTGCACTTAATAATCAATTTACAATTTCAAAAATGCCTTAATTATATCAATGCATGCACTTAATTAATAACTAATGAACTTACAATTTCAAAAAACTTGAGAACTTCAAAAGTCTCGATTTATACATTATAAATTGTAACCCAACTTTAAAGGTCAAATACATTCACAACACTAAACCCACGGTTGTGCACATATTCGTTTTCCGGAATGGATAGGAATTTCCAAGGCGAAGCAGCGGTCAGCCGAGATCGAATATACTCCTTTCTTGACGCGATTCTACAAGTATTCAGTGAATTGGAGGAAGTGCGAACTAACTTTTCTGGGCATTTAAACACAGACATGGTTTTGTTATGGACAAAATTCATCCAGGTAATTGATGACACACAGAGACTGATCGCGGACTTTGAGAGGGAGATGGGTCGTCCTTTATCACCGTCTCATCCTCCCCATTAGGTCATTAAAAGTACTGTAAACGAACTCATGTAGGCAGTTTGTCTTTACCTTATCAATTTTTACGTATGGAAATTGATACTAGTGGGTTCAGCTACTGTATATTGCAAGTTGGGATGCGATGTTTTTAAGTTTGGAATATGTAAAAGAAAATCTTCACCTTGTGTTTTCTATGTTTTTTTCTTTGAATTTGGTGCAGTGGTTTGCAAATGAAATGTCGTAGATAAATTTATGCATCCGTAGTGAACTTCTTGTATGAGTTTCCCCATCACATGGGGAATACGAACCAAATTACGCGACGCATGCGTTTCAAGTGTCTCACGCATCCATATACCACCAAAAATGAGTTAAAACTTTATTATTTTATCTGGAAATTCAAGGCAATTACCCATGTTGTGTTCAGGTTACCTGCAACACAAAATCCGTTGTTTCAAACTGTTATTACTTATTAGTTTACCAATTACAAATCGTGTCTAATGTCTTTTCAACTCATTATCTTATCAACTATTATCGTGATTATCGTGATAGAATAAACGTTCAACCTATGGGACAAAAGGGTTAGAGCATCTCCAATGGTATCCTCAAAAGTGAGAGATTAATGAACATTTGCCCAGATTTACAGTCCAACAGAGTCAATAATCAAATTGCCTGCTGACTTGGTATCGGCCAATCATTAGTACATACCCACAGTACATGTCATCGTCAAGCGTAATCCTTTACAGCGACATGGATTAATCGTGTTTGCGTAATAACTAAGAACGTTGGTGGTCGATCGAATGTAATTTTACCGCCTATTAATATTTCTGTATATACCTTAAAAATACATATATACCAAGATTATGTATTAGTATTGGTTAGTAATAAGATTATTAAATTAGTTTTACAATCAACGATAGAATCTTCTGGTTTTGTAAATTATTGTTAACAATAAAATACTAATTTTTGTACATCCGTTTTTACAAAATTCAAATTGAGCTGTAAATACAAAGGGGTATAATGCTAATTAGGGGTGCCCTAGCTTTTTTTAAGGGTGCAGATATTAGATAGCTGAATTATATTATGAAATGAGATATTAGGAGATAATTTAATACAAATTGTCCAATTGTGAAAAATAAAACAAAGCCTGCGCATTGCACATGTTGACATAATACTATACTAGTTACATATAATAATAACATAATTTTTTAAGCCATAGAAGATTCAAATCAAAAGTAATTCTTGGCCATTGATCTGATGGCAAAGGAATTTCAGTAATTGTGATGGCAAAGGAATTTCAAAACTAATTGTGATAATTATATTAGCTGTACACGCATGTACCAAGTCAGTTACACGAATATAACAGACTTAGTTTATTCGTGTCTACGTATAGTCTGTTATATTCGTGTATATGTAATTACTCCACAACTTGTACCGTGTAAGCATTAAGAAAATGTATTTGTGAATCCGGCACCTGGAACCCTGGAAGAACATCTATAACACTCAAACTCCAGAGTGCATTGTTTCTCACCCACACTAACTAGGGTGAACCACTACAGGTGTTGACACGTGTCCCAAACTCAACCCAAGTTCTAAAGTTAACCCAAAGTTGCGACACGTGTCAGCACCTGGAGTGGGTGGTAAACCGGTAATGGTTCACCCTAGTTAGTGTGTTCTAACCCAAACTTTGACCGCTATTGCAGTGGGTGTTAACTGTGTTATGACTTATGACTTATGATAAAGTTGTGTCTGGGTATAAGAGGGGTTCCGTGCAGCGCAATGCATGATGCTGCCACGTCAGCATAATTTCTGACGTGGCAGGATGAGGGTGGGGGAGGCACCGTGCATCCGATGCAACCAGGTTTTAGCCAATTGACCAATTTTGATTAGTCGACCTTACACATCACATCAATACTTTGCATTTAATGGATGCCATAATTACCTTTAATAATTAAATCAATATTTTTTATATATTTCTTTAATCTAAATGAATTCTTGGCCATTGATCTGGTGTCAGCGCCAATTTTATATCAAATCCAAACGGTCAATTGGATTTTGTAAATAGTTTTTATATCTAAATTTGAATTTATCAAAACTTGAACGATATTTATTTTTTATTTGCAATTAAACCAAAAAGGTTAATTTCAATTTATTTGTGAAAGAGCAAACCTTAAGGGGGTTGGTTGCAATTTGGTCATAAATCCGGTTAACAGTCTTATTTTATTCGTGTATACTAACTTACTCGAAGAACTTACACCGTGTAAGCATCAACAGGAGGAACTGTTCCGATTCTTCTGGAAGTACTTCTTTAATCGACGGCATTGACACTTTCGTGTCGACGGTATGGCGTTCTCTGTTTTGATCCTAATTTTGTTTCTTATCATTAGTTTGCTTGTTTCAATTTCATTATTACAACTGGGTATGTATTAATTGGTAATGGGTTTCAGTCTGGGTATGTCGTTTCGAACATGCAAGGAATAATCTATACCCAATTTGTGTTTGCTCGATGGGTTTCAGTCTGTAATTGTTACTACAAGGAAGATTATTGAAACGAAATCCAAATTACTCACAGAGACGACGGTTCGGATTATTCTATGAATGTTTATGCAGTGTTCGACTTAAATACTGTATCTTGACTCAATGTTTATCCAGTTTTCGAACTTCGAACAAGCGCTTGTTTAGGAGATGGGTGGATATGCTAACTCTAGATTTTATGTTTTTCGTCTTTACCGCTATAAAATATCAAGATTTCTAGGATGGGTTTTGTTCTGTTTAATTCTTACTGTGGATATATGTTCATGCTCCGTCAATGCTTCGTTAGATTACTCTTGCAATTTTATATTTTTTTTACAGATGGCTGAGGAGGAAAATTTGGATCATTTGTTGGTACACCCGAGGGCCACTTGGAATTATAACATCACCATCAACACACACTGTTTGCACAAATTGATTTCCGATGTAGACAAGATTCTTGACCGTGCCGGTGAAAGGGCAGAATTTGAGTCAGGATGCTTTGGCCACTACTTGGATTTCCCTAAAGGGGGTTATTTTCAGGCACAGTTCATTCACAGCTTGCTGCTGAGACAGATATTCATTCCTGGAGGTAGTGAGGACGAGTTATGGTTTGCCTTAGGAAAAACTAAGGCGAGATTTGGGAAGAGGGAGTTCTGTCTGTGCACGGGCCTGAAATTTGGCCGTCTGTCCGACATACCTTCAAGAGAGTATGAGGTTGTCCCGGGTGGTATTCACGCAAGGTACTTTCAGGGAAGGAAAAAAGTTGTGATCGCAGATTTGAAAGCTCCATTCATGGCGGAGGATTTCGACCGGCCTCACGACGCACTTAAGTTGGCTTTGCTTCTTTTTGCCAACAGGGTCCTCTTCGGTCAGGACGACCGGAACCAGGTGGCGTACTGGATGTTCTCTCTAGTGGAGGATGTTCAAGCGTTTAACAACTTCGCCTGGGGTCACTACGTTTTCAAGATGACCCTCCACTACATCCGTCAAGGTTTTAAGGTACCGGCAGACCCTCTCGGGCCGACTACGAGATACAACCTATACGGATTCATTTGGGCATTACAGGTTATTTTTTAAATCCTTAATCCCTTTTGACCTTAATTTGACATTGACATATGTTCGTAATTAAGATTATTCGTTTTTCCATGATACATAATGCTAATTACATCCTCTAAAACCGTTTCCCGGGTTTGATACGGTACAGTTTTGGGCTGCGGAGGCTATACCTGTGATGCGCAACAAATGCGGTAAGCTAATAGGGGATCCCAACGGAGCGCCACGGTATAGGAAGTACTGTTTCAAACAGAGGGGATCGGGCATGGTCAACGCCTGGACCGAAGCTGAGACAAGTGGGAAGGTAATTTACAAATATCTCATTTGTGCTATAATTTAATATTATTTATGTCCTTTAGATATTGGACAATTATATTAGTTCCATAATCCGTCAGCTTACTGGGCTTCCGGAGCTTGTACCCACCGAACATGAGTTGCAGAAACATTACTGGAGGGATATTGATGTGGACCTGTCTGAGGGACCCCAGTGGAAGCCGAGTGGGAGTACCGAGGATGAGGAACCCACCAGGAGGAAGCGCAGGCCGAGGGAGAAAACTAACGGCGGGCGGAGAGTACGTGCCCGTGTAGATACAACGGACCGTACAGATACGGTTCTTCCGGATATACAACGATCCAACGTAAGACAGGGATCTTTCCCTCAACCGGCTGACCACCCGGTTCATTCACTTGACCAAGGTGCAGCAGGCCCGGTTGATGATGCCAGGCAAGAAGACTTCTGTCAGAGGGAAGCGTCAAACGGCCGTGGGCGACATTCGGTTGGTCACACAACCGATGAGGTAACATGGCCTAGTATTATTGGGTCAATGGTTTATTTCGAAATGTTGTTGATTGCCCAATTTATGGTAAACATTTTGGTGTTTTACGTATAGCATTTTACATAAACAGTTGGAGGTACCTCGACAGTTTGTGGGACCCGAAGTTCTCGAAAGAGTTCTGAACGCGGTGAATGCCATACCGGAACGCGTACGCAGTATCGTCCATGAGGAAATGGGGGCGGACCGTGTACGCAATATAGTCAATGAGGGTTTGAGGCGGGAGATCGAAGGGCTAAGACGGATGCTGGGGTTTCAAGTATGTATATATCCACACATTTCACTTGTGTATCAAGTGTTCTTAATTTTATTTAAATAATGATCATTATAAATTCGGAAACGTAACACTGCGACACTGTCATCCCCAAGGGAAATGTAGGGGACGGTAATTCAGGAGATCAGCCGCAGCGTGTGGGGAGTGGAGAGCACGCGGAAGAAGGCTTGGGTGGCGATCAGGCTACCTACAGTGACGGAGCTGGTTATGAAGAGGGCGACGATGATGGAAGGCAAGACGACCAAGATTGGCAGGATGATAGTGGATGCGTTTATGACAGGGTCAATGATGATCAACTGCATTATGAAAAACATGTCTGTGTTGATGACATATCGGACCTTGATGAATCAAACCTTCCCTTAGCGTTGTGCGAGGATTTATTATCCCTGGAACGGGCAGGTGGTCTGGAGGTGGCAGCAACCCCTTCGTTGGCTTTGCGATCACAGTTTGGGGTTGACAAGTTATTTTCTCAGATGCCGTTATACCTGTGGCCCCGAGAAGCAGGTATATTGTCTCTCTTTGGTATACCAGGTCTAGTACATCCAGGAGTACCTGGAGCAGAGGACCCCGATGTAACTCAATGGTCGCTGGCTTCAGCAAGTCCTTTTAGCAACCGGGAAACAAGTCTGCTGTTGGGTGCACCACAAAATATGCATTCATGTCCAGTTTCTGATGAAGAGAAGACAGATACCGCTTGCCAGGAGGAGGAGCTACCGAAAGAAGATGAATCCTTGCTTCCGTTAGTGTTGTGGCAAGATCCTTCGGCGCACGATCGTCCTTGTCCAGTGGAAGGAAGACATTCAGGCCCAGATTATCCGTCTGAGGATCAATCATGTCCGATGTTGCTGGCAGCACAGAATACAGAGTCATGTCCAGTTTCCGATGAAGGGAACTTGCAAATAAATGGCGAGGATGAGGACATACCGAAAGAAGATGAGTCCTTGCTTGCATTAGTGTTGTGGCAAGATCCTTCGTCCCAATATCTGCCTCGTCCAGTAGCGGTCACACAATCTGGTCATGATGATCCGTCTGAGGATCAAACATGTGCGACGTTGCTGGCATCCCAAAATACACAGTCGTCTCCAGTTTCGGATGAAGGGGGCAGTGAAAAAAAGGGCGAGGATGAGGACATACCTGACGCGTCTAAGGTATCATCTACTGCGGTACAGAGTCCGCCTTCACATCCAGTGTCACCATCACATTCACATTCACATCCATCTGTGGTGATTAAGTCAGACTCGGATGTTGAAATTCCTACTGGTTCACCTCCAGCTCCACTTCCACGTAAGAGAGGAGAAAAACATACCGGTCGCAAAACACCTTGTCGGTTAAGGAGACTGTCACGGATAGTATCTCCGACCCTTCGAGTTGATGAAAACAGTTCAGAACAAATGTCTGGGTCAGCTCCATGTTCATCGGGAGAGCAATCGAGTTGTGCATCGACAAATCAACGAAAACGGAGACTATCTGCGATAATCTCCCAACCACTTCCGAACTGGGAACCACCTGTAATTGAAGTGCATACCGATGACATACGTGCTTCGACCCAGCAGGTATTAGATGAAACCGCTTTAGCAAGGCAGCGTCAAAGGGAGTTATGGGTACGCAATCCCTACAGCAACCCGTTAGGTAGAGGAAATCTTTCCACTGGCCCCAGCGAGGAGGCGTACGCGCATTTCAAGCGTGATTCGAAATTACTATAGTAAGATGATTACTAACTTTGCATTTTAGATTACATCGCCCGTATACAATCAATTAACAGTAATATCATTCTTTTAATGTATTGGGTGCAGCCGTAACGTTGGACTGGAGGTGATGCAGACCCAGGATTTTTTCATATCATTAGAGGACAATGATAGCCATCTGTTGGACACACACGTTGATGCCTACCTGAATTTGTTAAACAAGATGAGAGGGAGTAAGACCAGCCCTTACAAGTTCAAGGATAGAATGGGCATCGTTGATTGCAACTTTTTTGTAAGTACAGCGTTAACGTAGAGGTAATGTTTATCTGTTTGGAACTGTGCACTCGGATAAAATGGAAATTTGATGTGCAGGACGAACTGGCAAAGGTGTGGGCAGGCTGGCAGCCGAATTTTCATGGACGTTTAGTACAACCTTTCAGCGTCAAAGACTTCGTCATTCGTCCGGAATGGAAACAATATTGTGACGGCCGTCGACCAGACTGGGGCAGTCCATGGGATTCCTGTGACAAGGTTAGTAACGTTCTGTTGCGCAGACATTTAATCCAGCTTGATTTGGTTATAAATATTTGAGTGTTGAATTGTTCGTTTACAGGTGGTGGTCCCCTGTAAGGTTGAAGACGGCCACAGGGTTGTCTGCGTTGTTGATCTTTTGTTATGGGAGATCCAGGTATATGATCCCAAGGCACACTGGGTACCCCAAGGCGGTACCCACATCTGCCAGCAGATTCTACCACTCCGACGTCTGTTCCCGGTTATTTGCTTGCAGGCAGGTTTTTTGAACAGAACGGGGAGGCGAACATATGATAGCACTCCTATGAAGGCTCGTCGGATGGATGAAAAACAAGTTCCAAGACAAATAAGTTCGAAAAGTAATGGAGTCCTTGTCTTGTTGATGATACGTTCCCTTCTCAGAGGTTTGAAATGCGTCAAGACCGCTGAAAGGGATATAAAGAGCCATAGGCAGGATATCGCGTATGAAATTTTTACAAACAGCTTACCTGAGGAATGTTAATTAACACACTGTTTGATGTTTATGTCATTAACCTGGTTATGAAATATGCCGGTGTTTGCCATATTTGAATACCGATTAATTTCCTTGTATATTTCACATGTAAAACTCGTGCATATTATATTATACTATATTCGTCAAAGGAGCTTTTTATTTATTTATTTATTTATTTTTAAATACCTGCCTCCAACTACGAAGTTTAAAAATATAAAATGCTGAACTTCGGTTCTATACTCCTATTACAAGCAGACAATGCAATTAATGTGAACCTCATACGAGTAGATGGAAAATATTCACGAAAAAATGGATTTTGTTCTTCTTACCTCGCTGGCAACCACTTCATTATTGAGACTTCCATGTTTCAGTACTTGTTATACGGTAAGTACAAAAAATCAGGTAAAATATATATTTTTAAATAAAGTGGCTATTTTATGGAATTATCCCTTAAATAAAATACATGCCTCAAAACATAAAGGTTAAAATTATAAATAAACTCAACTTCATAGTTATTATAAGCATACAATTTACAGATCTTCCTTCAAATTAATACACGGTTATATGGATATTAAACTTGTAGTTAATACACGATTTGAAATTGGCTTTATGGGCCTTCACTTCAACGTTTCCCGGTGGCGGGGATTTGGGCTGACCTTCGGAGGCGAATGTCACCATTTGGGTTCCGGTGGCCCCCCCAACCATTAAAAACAAAAGTTATATTATAATTATAATTAATAGGTGAACCCATTAAAAAAAGAAATGTACATACAAAGCGATATATATACAAAGGTAACCGATGATCATATTATGTTGTCCCTCTATTATTAGTTAATAATATAAACAAGGCAAAATTCCCTCATTTGACCCAAAATTTACCGTGTAATCATTGACCAGTCGCATGTTGAACCATTAGTAATGCAATTACACGTTGGAATGTAAGCATCCTTACACGATACATTAACCATCATTTATGTTTTATGTATTTTTTGTTTTGAGATTGCAAAATGCAAAGTAATTAAGTGCCACGTTGGAATTGCTGTTAGGTAAATATTTCTTGTCCAAGAAATATTTCTCTTGGATAAAAAAATAAAACTTATCCAGATGTAACAGTTTTGCAAAGCCCCATAAATTCTGGGCTACTTATGAATTTTGCTAAAATTACAATTAACTGGTAATTTTTGTTTCCATAATTGTATTGGCCACGAAAATATGCATCAAGACAGACTCCATTTTATCTTTCATAAAAAAAAAAAAATACATTCTAATCTAGCCTACCGTGCTGTAACACAAAAGTTAACAACAATGCGCTGGTGGTTTGAACCCAAGATCCATTTTTAAAAATTAATTTCCATTTTTTCATACTTTATTACCTACATGTAACTGTATTGTATATATATAAATTTTTTACAAATATTTCATACATTGAACGTAACATTATTTAATTCAAGCGAGTAAGTGTTGTATTTATTTTATTTTACGTAAGACAAACTATTTTGCTACGAATCTATGATCTCAATTAATTTGGAAGCATTTTTCTAAGATGATGAATATTGGGATTTTATTTTCTTCAAGTGCCGCACCCGATTACAATTCCACTGGTCCGCTTGAAATGACCTTCAATTTCATACTGTTATATGGAAAAGCCTCCTTCAATTTAATACACGATTATATGGATATAAAACTAGGACGTCACATGTTACACGATCAGGGAGAAATCGACCTTGGACTGAACATAAGATTACACGAATAGATGGAAAGCAAACATTACATTATTACACGATTGTATGGCAGATTCCGCTCACCTGCTTTTAACAATACATTGGGAAAATTTTATGAGTCGGTGTCGGTGTCGGTGTCGGTGTCGGTGTCGGTGTCAGCCGAAGCCTCAGAGCTTAGGTCAGTGGATGGCCTTTCTTGGCACGTCTGTCTGTTGTGTCCCTCTTTGTGGCATACACTGCAACCGCGAGGACGCTTGGTTTTGTTAGCAGCATTAGACGATGTTTTCCTGCAGCTCCTCCTGTTATGTCCCTTTAGGCCGCACTTAGAACACTTCTTTTGCTTAGCCTTCTCGACGCATGAACGGTACCTTGACTTTTTCGGTCTTCCTGGCAGAAAACGAACTTTCCAAGGACGAACAACTAGATTCCGGACATGATCGGGTACGACCCATTTCTGTGCATATGGAACCGGGTTGATTTCTCCCCGATATGCCTCTCGCAGCCAATCAGATCTGTAGTAGTCGGAGCACATTTCAGGAACCGGAATTGATGCGTATCTGGAAAAAAAAAAAAAAAAAAAATTATTGGATGTCAGAGCCCCTAAATATGGATATGGCAAACGACGAACTGACGACAGTATACTTTGATTACATACCTGGCGCAAGCAAGGGCATGTCGACAAGGTAATTTTTGAAGATCCCACTCGCGACAGGCACATGTCTTTGCTTTAATATCCACAATGGAATTAATTTGATTTTCGGTGACGTTGTACCTGTGGTATGAGATAGGACGAAGGATGCATTTATAAGAAGGTTCAACCCCTTTAAGTATGTGATCGTCGGCTGCCGGAGTCAGATCAGACGTAAGACGTTCTGCAATAGTACGACGTTTGTGGAACCACCTCTGTATCATATCCCGAATCTGCTCTGCAATGGCTGCGATAGGCAGCTTCCGGAGATCTAGAAGAGCTGAGTTCATAGACTCGGCTAATTGGGTAGACATCATCTGGTACCTATTTTTGGGGCAGTAAGCATTTGTGAACTTATCTACCCCAATTTTCATGACGTCGTTGTAGTACCTCTGGTTGCAAGCAGCCATCTGTTGAAGGTCGATATCACAGTCATCGCGACGGTGTTGGTAACATGCATTGTAAAAGAATTGTCTTGCAAGACTTTGATTCTTGGATGACCGTCTAAATTTCTGTGCAATGTGGAAGACACAGAATGCGTGCTGCGCATAGGGAAAACCTCATTCATCGCTGATATAATGCCTCTGTGACGATCTGAAACTATGACCAGATCCTGAGGAGAACCAATCCCCTTCTTCAATTCAGAAAGGAACCATGTCCAGGATCCCTTACATTCTGAGGCTGCGAAACCAAATGCCAATGGGTATATTTTTGAGTCTCCGTCTTTGGCCGAGGCTATAAGCAGCACCCCTTTGAGAGATCCCGTCAAGTGGGTTGCATCGATGGAAACGACGGGTCTGATAACACGGATAAACCCTTGTAGACAAACCCCGATTGCCATGAAGCCATACTTGAACCGGTCTTTCGAGTCTGTCTCGATGTTTGTTAGGGTACCGGGATTGGCTTGCTTCAGCATGTAAAAGTACGCCGGCAACGTTTGAAAAGACTTCAACGGATCCCCGTACTGTATTTTCAGAGCATGGAGTCTTGCCCGGTTAGCTTTGTTATACAAAAGCTGCACCCCGTGCTGAGACTCCATTTCCGCTATGATATCTTTAGCTCGGATTTTGCATCCCGGAACTGCGAATTTTGGGGCATACAGTTCCCCAACGACATAGGCACTGACTTGGTTAAAGTGAAGACCATAGTTTTGGACTTTGCATGTGTGTGTATCTCGATATACATTGACGTACCAGTGAGTTGCATGGCGCTTCTTCACGGCACGTACCAACCATTGACAATTGAGGTCGGTACACGATGCCTCATACCGCGTTGTGGTCGACCGCGTAACCCTGTACCAGAAATGGTTTTCCATTGCGTACACACCCAACACCTTCTTCATTTCATCCTTGTGTTTGAATATCTTGCCTTTATGAATGGATGTATGGTCCGATTGGGATTTGAATGCGATGCATTCTTTTACATTTTCAAAACAGACATGGTCAAACCCTTGCACTTTATGCCTAGACAGATTATGATCAGGAGGGGTGTGAACGTAGGTGGTGTTATCCTGGTCAGCAAGTGGTACATTGTTTGTAATACATGATACAGAAATGTTTTTCGTGTTAGGACCGGGCATGGGATGGACCTCTCTATATGCAACATGTATCTGATGATGCTGTAAAGGCTGTCCATGTGTTTCCTGTTCATTCATGGGAACCGATGATGCCCTGCAATGTGTTCCACAACCTATGGCATCATCTTCAGCAGTGTGTAAATTCGTACAATCGACATCATAGATTGTAGAATGCTTTGACTCTGACTGAACATCCTTTGCATTATTTTTAGATCGAGCTCCGCAAGACTCCAAAGGATGTACGCTATCATTAACACCCATTCGGTTGGGTCCGCTTGAAAATGTGTTGGAACCTCTGACCAGTGGCATATTGTCTAAAAGCAACCGCTTGATTGATATATGCGACAAGGACTCATCACCGGGTGTTTGGTTCGGAATAAAATTTGTGCTGGGGGAATCGGATATACGTGTTACCGGTGAACAATCGCTTGGGGTAACTGTATATTTTGCCTTCTTCTTTAACTGTGGCGTAACCGACTGATTCACCGTTGACAATGGCGTGCTGATGTAAATAGGTCGACCGTTGGGTTGATTTTGATCAACCGGAGGTTTTACAGTTGAATCTTTATTCTGGCTGAGTACCTCTGCGATATGTACCGGTACAGGATTGTGAAACACCGAAACGTAACATCTAGGATTTTTTTTGTTATGCGCAATGAAGATTTGAAAATCAGCGTCAAAACTCATTTGAACAACGGTGCCTGAAAGTAAGGTACTGAACTTCATATCGACTGCATCGCAGTTCAACCCAAACCGATCGCATATCTTATCCGACAACGTTTTCAGTGTATCCTTGGGTGTCACAGCCAACAAGAAAATAGTTTTTGGGTTGAAATCAACATCTTCCCAGACTCCATCATAGTTCACTATCAACATAACCATTTCAGAAACAATCCAAACGGTCAACTATGCACACCGGAAAATCTTTAACCGGATACGGTGGCTGTGGTATTGTATGAAATGGCGGTAAAAATAGTAGGAATGACGGTGAAATCAAGTCTCAGCAAATATTATCAAGCAGCAGAGTATCAACTGTTTGGGTGTTTTCCAATGTCTGAACACACATTGAGTTCTAATTAACTGAAATACGTTTTTTTTAATCCCATTACGTACGGCTAAGTGTTACCTTTACGGCTTTACCTAAATATAACAAAAACCACAACATATCAACACGACGTAAATAATTTCAAGGCATAAAATATTACGTAAGCATAATAATATAATATTATGCTTTTTAAAATATTCAGCTAAATTTGTAGAATGAACAGACATAAATGTTCTTCTGTTACAAAAACTTTTCAATGTAAAATGTGTTCGAATTTTAACATTGAATAAGATATCAATAATTCTGAGTTCATTTTTGCTTACCCACATTAACTAGAGGTAACCATTACCCCCCACCACATTAACTTGGGGTGGGGGGTAATGGTTACCTCTAGTTAATGTGGGTGAGCAAAAATGCACTCAATAATTCTTCTGTAATTAAAATTACGGTGGTGTGCGTTTTTTTATTTATTTATTAAACTGTTGATTTTTTTGTAACGGGGGGTACGGTGGGCTTGAGCCCCCAACCTATCCCCACACAGGTCGCCCCATGGTCATAGCATGCACTGGTTATTAATTATAATTCATTCACCTTCCCCATGCTGATTAGATGTTTCTTCACTATTGACTGATTTCGTAACCCCATATTTAATTGTCAAATCTAAGACCGGAGAAAATATTGCGAACATACTGGCACGTGGTGAGAACATGAGACAATCCAATGACATTGCATCAATTAAAATTATATAATTATTTTTATGTTCCCCATATAAACGGTGCAATCTCATTGGATGGTTTCACAGTCTCTTAATGTCGCAGTCCCATGCCAGATTTCCTCTCACGACGGACCCCGTTTGTGTCAAAGTGTGCGCATTAAAGTCTTTTTAATTTATTCAATATTGTACAAGCAATGATGGTCATGCAATATGGGAGTGGATGGGTATCCCGTCAATGACGGACTTCCCGTCAATGTTGCAATATGGGAGTGGATGGGTTTCCCGTCAATGAAGGACTTCCCGTCAATGTCCAAGTCCGTAAGGCTTATGAAGATTTTATTGGGTTATTTGCTGACGTACTCTACTTTGTTGAACAGTTAGGGGAGGGAAATAAGCTTTTGTGGTTCAAAGCCATTTCCAACCCTAATCCTTAATTTTGTGGAAGTTTTGAAGTAATCATTTTCCAAATCCAACCCATTAAAACCTATGTCACCCTTAACCGAATATTCCCTACAATATTATCTGTGTTCCTATTTATCAAATGGTTGACAACAATTAAAATTTGACCCCATAATATACATAATATTGCAACATGTTAATAAATGTTTGAAATTGATCAAGCTGCTCATTAATAAACACCCCAAACCCCGTTAGTGTAATCAATTAAGTGATTTTCTTTAAATAACAATTTCTAAATGTTATGTAGTATACACATGATTGTAGTTGAATAAAAAGGTTTTGATATATATATATGGGATATATAATAATGAAAAAAAAGTAAAAAAGAAGCTGTCACATTTAAAACCATTTGATTGGAATACATTTACTTGGTTACGTAATTCGGAAACCATAAAATAAGGGATACAATAAAACAATGCGATGACAAATATTTCATACAATATAATGCTTGAACTCTGATTCGGATAAACTTGAGGGTTTTCCCATATTGTGAATTGTTTGCCTACTTTAGCACTGTTGCGCCAGTCACGGGGGATTGCAATGAACTGTTCATATGCAGCAAATTCGCCGCTTTGGAGGACCGCTGGGTGGAGAGGTTTTGTTGCTCAAATTGGATGATTTGCTAAAAGTTGCAGCTGGGTTGGAGACGCCGGGTTTTATGCACTCTTAATTAGAATTTTGAGCATGGGATTCACCGTGATATCAGCAATCAAAAGAAAAACAACAGACTTTTTCATAGCAGTTGATGACTAGCAAAAACACAACGGAACATTAACACACTACGTTAACTGGTACAAAGACCCTTAATTACCCATAATTACAACACAAAACATGAAAGTGAAGGATGAACTCATAAAAACCTAATCCATATAATACATATAAGTTGAACTACTTGTGCCCTACACGATCCACTGTATGGACACACCCCTCTGGCCCTCTTGCTGGACCACGTTTCGCCTGTCCATGTATGTGGACCACAAATACAACACAATGGCTGTTATTAAAAAGGCTCCGCAGACAGTTCCGAAGAACAGTACGGCCAGCCATAGCCCCTTGGTATCAGTAGGCTTGGGAGATGTTACCTGGGAGTTCTTCGTGTCAGTGGGAAATTTATTAGGATCCAGTGGCTGTGAATGCATCCAATGTGGCAAAAACAAGGACTTAAAGGTCCACGAATAGATAGAACACGTCTGCGTAGTGTTGCCATTTGAAGAGGTCAATCCCACAAACACGTCGGTGTCAGGCCATATTTTGGACAAGTCAATTGAGTAAGAGAGGAGAGGATTCACAGGTTTTATATTACCAGAATGACACAACCTAACCTCTAAACTCTTTGCACTAGCATCATAATCGATCCATGAATCTAATTTCTTACCACTGTTAAGGAACATATTCTGAGATGAAATATTGCATAATTTAACAGATAATAGACTGTCAACGTCAATGCCGACGTGATTTCCATTCAAATCACCATACTCGATATCTAAAGAGGTGTCAAATTCAACAACCACCACCCTGAACTTGGTATTGTGCAAACCCATCTTAGAGAGACCAAATGAGCTCTTACCCACATCGGTAAAACGATAACCCTTCGGAACCATAAAAAAAGCCAAACCATCACCACTCTTGTTGGACATTGAAAAAGAGAAAATCGTAGAGAAAGAAGGAAATGTCGGAGGATTACCTTCCACGAGCTTAATGGGTTTTTTGTACATTAGTCGCCCAGAACTTGATGGATACGAAGATGTGAGCTGAACAGAAGACCCACCATTGACAACCATTGCATCTCCATATAAACAAATTTCGGACCGGCACCTTGGAAGTTCATGAAAGCTGTTGAGGACAACAGGACAACTTGGCTCAGCAGAAAGGACTTTCAACCCGCAAATGAACAGAATAACGGTTGTAAGGTAATTTGTCATGGAAAATTTGGCCATATCTGGAATGGGTTTTTGAGTTTTTGAGTGTATCTGGAGTTTGTCTCACGTTTTAAATGAAGGATATGATTCAAATCGGCTAAGTGGTTGTCCAGGTAAGCCGTACATATTCAACCATGCTCCCTAAATTTTTATATTTTATTTTTACCTCAAATGTTATTTTAGCTGGCAACTATTCATGAGATCACTCCAACCATGCCCCCTAAATCTTTGCTAAACTTTTGTTTTAAATTGTATTTGATAACATTTTTTTAATAACAAAATCAATTTAAACAGAAAAACTTTGTGCAACCGGGGCTGCGTAATCTTTGCGGCCCCGGTATGCAATTTTTTTTGTAAAACATGTGGGGGCCACTTTTTTAATGCATGGGACCCACTTTTTTTTAAAAAAATGCACACCGGGGGCGCAACGGTTACGCAGCCCCCGGTTGCACAAAGTTTTTTTGTTAAAAATATTACAAACATAAGAGAGAGAAGATAGGGAGCTCCCTACAGTTAGAGAGCCATCAAGATTCAAGAGGCTCTCTAAAATAGGGAGCCATTTGGAGTGCAAAAAAGCTAACCCATTTAGAAACTAAAAAATGCATATTTGCATTGGAGATGCTCATGACTTTTGCCGTCAAAATCAACATTCACAGTTACACACACCGAGAAATACAAGAGAAAACCGTCAACTGCCTATCGCAATTATGTAGGCGTATGGGCGTTGGTGTAGAAAAGAAATCTAAAAAGGCTTTATTTTTATTGGAATACAACAACAACAGGATTACAGATCCAGAACATGATTACATGATTACAACAACCGGGACACAAATTGGGACACCAAAATTTGACAGCTTAATTGAATCCGCATTTTTAATATGTGCTATTTACAAAGGAAATAATTCATTGGTTTGGGCCGGTCACCCCCCATTAATAGTAGTATGTGTATAATACTATTTATAAAACAATGTCACAATTCAAAACCCTGAGACGTGGCCATGTTTGGAGCCCTGTATCGGAGTGTACAACGATTACGTATCTTGTTAAGAGGCAAATACCCAAACCATGTTAAGAAATAATGCAAGTTCCACTTATTTTCTGTAAATTGCTACAACTGCTTTATGTGAAATATTCATGTCCATTTGCATCAAAGTTATAACAAAAAGACATATTAACACACCAAAGCATAACGTATTAACTAGCGTCAACATCTTTATGCCCCTTACACTAGTTTCCAAATTCTGCAGTCGTCCATTTAAATATGTTTCCAGGTTGTGCATGTTTGCATGTCGCATTTCCACTTCTTCGTCGGTAGATGTAGGATGTCGACCGTTAGATGTAGAATCTCTACCGCCTTCAGCGGTGCTTAGGAAACGTCCCTGTAAATTTGCACAATCGGGCTCCCACCAACTAAAAAATTTGCATTGTCGTTGCGCACAAATAAAATACAGCTTACCTGGATTATCTTTCGATTCAGATATTTTCACAGCAGCCTTCTTCCCACATCTGCATGATTTGTTCCTGAACATTCCCAAGCCACCATTAATGTTGCTTGCTGAGCATGAACTTCCTGCTTCCATGGGTGTTGAATGTAAGAGAATTGTGTGTGCTTGTTTAATGGGAAACAGATAGGGAACCAATACAATGTACGATTGAGGAGAGTAGCAGAATATAAGTTGTGTAAGAACGTGAACATCCAATTTACAGAGACCAGGTTTATATTGCCGTAAATATATCCGTTGGAGAACAACGGTTGTATTCAGGGGTTCAAATTGTAGTTGCAACAATGCCAACACGTGTTCAACTCAGAAAAGTGTGTTCAAAATATGAAAAGGACAGTGTACCTAGCTAATGACCAGTCAGTACCCAATGGAGTGTCCCCTACACTTGGGTGTTGCCACGTGTCGTTTTGGTTCAAGATTGGTAGCCATGTGGTAATACACAATTCGGGGGTCAGTCCCTTCGGCACTGACTGGTCAGAACCCAATTCTTTTCAATATAAATAACTTTCGTCATTGACATTTGAATTTGCTCCAATACACGATTTGTAGAGGGCAGAGTAAGCACTACACGAATAGAAGGTGGATCTCACTTGAAAACGTCCAATCTAGTCATTACTCAAATCATGTTTCGAAGACAATTTTTAGAGGATTTTGGAGGATTAGTTGCTCCCACCCACCCTCTAAATTGTTGTTTCGAAGAAAAAAAAATAGGAGAACCTCCAATCCATTCTCTGAATTTTGTGATTTTAGAGAACCATTTCCCATCCTCTAAAGTATAATTGTATAAACCACTTTATAATTTTTTTTATTTCGATTATATCCTTTTAACTTTCGCATTAAATTCAATTAATGTGTAATAAAATTTAATTTTGACATTTTATTAATCTTAAAAATATACCATTACAAATGTCTCATCTAGATCTTTAAAATGAGTCCAATATTGAATATTAATTAATAATTTTTTATTTACCATACTTTATCATTTGGGCAATCTCTTATTACAAATTGATAATTATAAGTTAGTAATCAATTAAAAACCGAAACATAGTATTACAATGATAAATATAAATATTAAAAATTACAATAACATAAAAACATTAGAAATAAAGAATAATGAAAATATAAGTTATTTTAAGATACAAAGAAATAGGGATAGAGATAGAGATAAGGATAGAGAGTGTGGTGGGCGCGAAATATTTTTAGAGATGGAGTTATGGGAGGAATATTCCCTTATAGTTCTGTATTTTAAGAGATAGAGATAGAGAATGGGTGGGAGATGTAACCGATACATGGATAGTCAAAAAAATCACGATAATTTTTATGCTAATCAATTTTTTTTTTTTTTTTTCCAAATTATTATACTTGCTAGGCTCGTTTGGCGCACCGTATTGGACCGTATTGTATTGGACTGTATTATAAGTAATTAATTCAAACCATTGTTTGGTAATGCACTCGCCTCTCCCTATTAGGTTATTTTTATATGACTTTATTGTTTTATATTATATAAAAAAATAATTTAAAACAAATATTTTATAATTAATTTAAAATAACCTTACCATGAATAAAACAATAAATAATGATATTAATTGGCGATAAAAGTATGATGATAAATGGAATATAAATGGAGTATGAGACTTGATACAAGTACGCCGTGTTTTATTTGGATCCTGTAATATATTATACATTGTTATGACTTATGTACTTATGTGACATGTTTTAGTTGTATACCGAATATGTTAAAACATATTTGAATGAATTATCAAATATGTTTTCATAAAACATTAATATATATTATTTTAATGGCCGTATCCGTATCCTAGTTTATGAAGATTTACCGTATCCCCGTATTGTGCCATATCCGTATCCCGTACCTGTATCCGTATCTGTGCTACGTATTATATTTTTGAAGAGTTTATGCTACTCCACCCAAAAATCCCACCCACATTCCAACCCAAAAGTGAGGTGGCATCATCACACACTGTTGGATTAGAATTATGAGGTTTTTTAAAGGCTGAACTAAGACATTTATAAGAGTAAAACTGTTGCAGCCAAAAAACCAACCCAAATTTTGCACCCAAAGCTAAAGTACTTTAGGACAAGGTGGGACGGGACAGGACAGGACAGGACGGGACAGGACATGTTGTTCTGTATTGTGTTTGGAAGGCTTCGGACAGAACTGTTGACCATACTATTTTGCGTTTGGTATGGATAGGACAGGACAAGAGGTTCAAATGACCTGAGTACCCCTCTTATATATATATATATATATATAACAACATATATTATTATATATTAAAATATAATATATTAAATATTATTACATGTACAATAATATATATATATTATTATATTATAAATATATATATATATATATTATATTTATATGACATATATATTTTATATTATATATATATATATATATATATATGATAATATTACATATATTTTGTATATTACATATATATTTTATATATATAATAATATAAGATAATATATATTATTATATAATATATATAATATTATATATGCAATTATAATATATATATATACATATATATATATATATATATATATATACGGAAATTATCCTATCAGTGCATCCTGATAGAATTGAATAAGGATATTGAACGTGAGCCACTCGTTTTACATACTTTGACTTGGTATGTATGCACTTGTCAAATCACTGTTATAAATGAGTGGCTCACATTCAATATCCTGATAAAGTTATATCAGTGCATCTATATATATATATATATATATATAATATATTTGACATGATTGTAATTGTTTGAAAATTTAAAGGATAAATTGGTCTTTTTGACACTTGTCCCATGTCATGGGACAAGTTGTCCTAGGGTCTTGGGTGGGACAATTTTTTGTGATTTATGTCCCACCTTGTCCCGTCCTGCCCCATGCTAAGGACGCGCCAAACGTGGGACAAGAACAAATTGTCCCACGTTGTCCCGTCCCGTCCCGCGTACCAAACGCACCCTCTGTGATCAGTTACAAAAGCACAAGGGTATTGTTGTAAAAAAGTAAAAAAACATGTCTGGTCTATATCAAACGTTTAAAATTTAATAAAATTTAGGGATTCGATATGGCTTTGACCCTCAACAGGTTATAAATGGTCACTGTTCGGTGGGTTAAGTATACATTCACGAACTCGTAAAGACTCAATTGAAAGACATGGAGGATAATGTCGGTTTGGATGTCGAAGTCGAAGGAGAAAGCAGTACCACCACAACTAACGGATTTTGGTCGATTCAGACGTCTCATCGCTTTTCTGATCTGGCAAAGGTGGAGTCCGTGTATCATGCGAGAGAGAACACGATGAAGAATGAGATCGCCCGGTTGAAGAACGAGCGGAAGGATCTGGTGAGGGAGGTCGCTAGATGGAAGAAGATGTACAGCCAGGTGGATGGTCGGATTTCGGTGTTGGAGGCGTTGGCCGTAGAATTACAAACAGGACAGCCTGTCGTCGGGGATCCGACGGCAGGCAACGGCCAGATCTCCGGTGATACATCATGAATCTTGTGAGATTAATGTCTAAACTGTTCTTTGTGTTATCATGTTCGAGTTGTGTTTTACTTGGGGTAGATTGATGTCACATGTAAGTTTCCTGGTTTTATATGTCGTCAAGTTGTAGATTGTTTTTATTGTTTTAATGAATGATGCAGATTTTGCAACAGCCAATGCAGGGTTAAAGTTGAATGTTGGTTTGAACTCTTTAGTTTTCTGTTATGAATTGTTTGGAATGAAACTATCTTTCTGGTATATTGTTAGTTATGAATTATTAGATAGGTTCACTTTTTTATTAAAAGTAATGAGAATTATTTAGGAATATTGTCACGGAGGTATTACGTTATTATGACAAATTTCTTCATGAATTATTTTGCCTTAAAATACTTGAAGCCAATATTTACTGATCACTGTAAGTGGGTTTCATGTAATGATCAACTGACCTAGTTTGTTTGCCCTTCTGGGCCTTTCGTTGTTCCCGCTCTTTTGAGCAGTGAAAAAAAAAATAAAAAAAATAGAGTAAGTAAACAATGGAATTTCAAACTCTTTTTCACTTTAACTTTATTCTGGATAGAGATACAGATTCACCTATCTAAATTCCAGCAAATTTATCAAAGATTTGTTTTAATGGCACAACGGAAAATCAATTTTAAATATCATAAAACTATTGGTATCTTTTATTTGTTTGAGGAAATATGTTTGTCCAAGTGCAAAGCACGGGTTGTTTTATTTAAGCCACCTGGGATAAAAAAGTAAACATGTAGCAAAAACCGAGAGCTTTTTATTAAATGAAGAGGTGTACACGTGTCAAGCAATGAAGGGGAAAGATAAATGGGGAAGGCAAATCGGAAAGAGTGCATTTTTGCTCACCCACATTAACTAGGGTGAACCATTACCACCCATTGTAGGTGTTGACACGTGTCCTAAACTCAACCCAAAGTCCAAAGTTAACCCAAATTTAACTAAGGTTTAGGACACGTGTCAACACTTGAAGTGGGTGGTAATGGTTCACCCTAGTTAGTGTGGGTGAGCAAAAATGCACTCAATGGGAAAGGGAAAGGTAGATAGCATTCCTGAATCCCCTTTAATTAGAGCGAGTGGTTAGAGAAGTAAACGTGTGTTTTGTGAAACGAAAAGGTCTGGTTCATTAATTAGTTGTTTTTCAATTCATTGTATTAAAACAACTTTTTGTGTTACCAACAGATGAATAGATTGGTGTGAGAATCGAAAAGACTGATGTGAAGATTTTCTGAGTGCATTTTTGCTCACCCACACTAACTAGGGTGAACCATTACCACCCACTTCGGGTGTTGACACGTGTCCTAAACTCAACCCACGGTCCAAGTTAACCCAAATTTAACCCAAAGTTTGGAACACGTGTCAACACCTGGAGCGGGTGGTAATGGTTCACCCTAGTTAGTCTGGGTGAGAAAAAATGTACTCGGATTTTTTGGTGTTCTTCTGCTGAAAGCCTGAAACTAATTTAATATATAATTAAATAATAATAATTTTATATTCATTCGGTATTCCTCGGGAAACAACAATACAACACTTTACAGATAGTGTAAAAGGTTGCATTTATTAAAAAGGAAACGGTTGCATGCACCCTTTCCCATTGAGTGCATTTTTGCTCACCCATACTAACTAGGGTGAACCATTACCACCCACTTCAGGGGTTGACACGTGTCCTAAACATTAGTTAAATTTGGGTTAACTTTGGACTTTGGGTTGAGTTTAGGACACGTGTCAACACCTAGAATGGATGGTAATGATTCACCCTAGTTAGTGTGGGTGAGCAAAAATGCACTCGTTATAATTTTGAGTCCACATGGTGACCGTTCTATGTTCAATGGCACCGCCCGGCCACCCCTATATATAAGGGCGGACACCTGAAATAATTATTCTCATCAATTTACATTTTCAAAAACCATATGCCTTAAGTCTTACAATATCTGTCTTTCATAAACAAACTCTATCACACACTAAATGCATTTTTTTTCTTCAACATCTCTCCCCAATATCCCTTGAAATTGTCTCTTCACACCCTATTTAGATTGTTTGGGTTACCTTTGAATATTGAGTTAGGTTTCTTCGATTAGACACGTAATGGAGAAGAAATTGTCGTTTGCAGAAACTGCGGTTCCTATGTATTCGAAAGGAAGAAGACCTCCGGGGCGGACAGGCTATGAAACAATGGGCAAAAAGTGCGTATTCAAGGCGAACCTCTTTCTTGTTCAAGTGGCGTACAGACATCCATCATTATGATGTTCGGTGGATGAGACATTGATATTTCTGATGAAACTCCTAGGTGACGACGTGGTGAATTACGTCAGAATTAGAAACGACAGAAGGTTTGAACATACGATTTGCAGAGTCAGCAATTGGTTCCATCTTTATTCTGGCTTTGGGTCCTTCTGTTACCATCCTTCTGTTAGCATCTCAAGTCGATTCACGTTACAACCAAAATGAGACCATCTTGCATGTTTTTTTTTAAAATTTTTTTAAATCACATAATCCACTTCTACCTAGAAACTGCAATTATAACAAACAATGCATGGAGAATACTCTCCTACACATGGGTTACATTGTTTACAATTCCCAAAAGTTAGCACAATAAAAATAATTCCTTTCGAAAGTGCTTTTCTTTAGTGTTGTTAGACAGTAATTCTTACTTTCGTTCAAGAAGCACAAATCCTGACTCCAATGACAAATTTAATACAATTTTTCGTTCAAGAAGCACAAATCCTGACTCCAATGTTGGAGTAAGGATTTGTGCTTCTTGAACGAAAAATTGTATTAAATTTGTCATTGGAGTCAGGATTTGTGCATCTTGAACGAAAGTAAGAATTTGTGCTTCTTGAACGAAAGTAAGAATTGCTGTGTCTAACAAAACTAAAGAAAAGCACTTTCCAGAGGTATTATTATTGTTGTGCTAACTTTTGGGATTTGTAAACAATGTAACCCATGTGCAGGAGAGTATTCTCCATGCATTGTTTGTTGTAATTGCAGTTTCTAGGTAGAAGTGGATTATGTGATTTAAAAAAATTCTAAATAAAATAAATGCAAGATGGTCTCATTTTGGTTGTAACGTGCATCGAATTTGGTTTTCGGTTGTTCAGTAATATTGAAGATTACACATGTTTCGGCAATGCGCAATTTTTATTAATAAAGTTGTGGCCATCATCAGGCATTACCTTCGTGTATTGTTTATTTTACTGTACACATATCGTGTATTTAACGCAATTACAAGTATCCCTATTCCGCTATATAAAGCAGTACAAGTATCACCGATGTCATAATTAATTTTTAGTGATACAGTTGTGGGCATCATCAGGCATTACTTTGGCGTATTGTTTATTTCACTGTGCACATATCGGGTATTTTACGCAATTACAATTATCGCCGATTTCATCATTACCTCTATTCTATTTTCGCAGGTCCAAATCTGCAAAATCTTCGAAGTGTACTCCGAAATCAAACAATCCCATTTCATTGAGGGATATTTAATATTTTGGCCCCTCTAATTTTCCATATTCTGACTTTGCCCCCTCTAGTTACAGAAATGGCCGGTCTCCCCCCTTACAGAAATGGCCGGTCTTCCACCTTAGGTCCAAAGTATTCAAACTTTTGCCCCTTCCCTGATCTTTTTCATCCAAATTCCAAAATCACATTCACCGTTACAATTGAAAATGAAAAGACAACTTTACCAACTTCACCCATATTCTTTTTCACCCTTGAATGCATTGAATATTTAGTTAGAATGGTTATATATTAATTTTCCCTACTACATTTGTTAAATTGTTATTATTTAAAAATTAAATGTCAACAAATACGGTTGCATTTATTGTTGTGCTAAATTTGGCATATGCTATAAACTGTGCATAATTTTTTATTTGGCACAGTTTATAGCATATCCCAAATTGGACACGGTTTATAGCATATGCCAAATTTTATCATTGCATTGGACCATGCTTTTTTTATTTTATGCTAAATTATAGCATTGGGACTATGATTTTGGTTTGCATTGGAGATGGGCTTAGACTCCTTAGAGTCTCTTACGAAATTTACCCAACTAAATATTGAACATACGGTGTAGACATGTACCGTCAACATGTGCACAACCCACAACAAATAACACGACATGGGTGTACAAAAGAATAAAGTAGTAACCAATCTTGTCCGGGTGACATAGACATTAGATATCAAGTATTAGACCCAAGATTTTCTCCAAGTATTAGGATTAGGTTCGAACCAGATGTGTTGAATCCGGTTTCATGTAATACATCAGTCATTTTGTTTCGTTCAATCTCAATGGGCGATCGAGTAATATCCTTATTCTTTGTTTTAATCTTTCTATGTTCGTGCCTTAATCAGATAGGGGTTAACGTAACCAATTAATTTGATGCTGAGAAAATTGATTTTGCTTGCTTGTAATGACGTTTGATGTGATGGGCTAGTGGGATATTCACAGCCCAAAAACCAATGGACACGCTATTCTGAGGATACGCAATGGCGAAATGCCGGTCCTAAAATGTACTCATTACCTATTCGTGTAGCATAGCAAAACAGGAATTGACGGTTCAATCTTGAATATGTGTTACGCAATATAAATTGCGTCAGCAAATCTTTATGTTCCCAACGCAATATTTTGTAATAATTTCTCCGGTGCACTACTACATTTCAATAGTACAAGGGAATCTGCAATCAACTGCAATCACTTTTATCAATGCATGTGCAGACTATGTGGCACACTCTCATTGGACGGTCCCATGGCCACGTGTATGGGACCGTCTCACCCAAGATTTTCTCCAATTTTGGAGAAATGTTGTTCAACAGAAATAAAAAATTCAACTACAATCAGAAATCAAATTTTTGTCTCTCTGTATCTCTCTCCCCATCGGACTATCTTCTGCCATCTTCTTCTTCTTGGGTACTATATAAATCTGACCCTTTCAGGGATTGTTGGGAGATTATCGTGTTATAATCTTTCACCTATCGTGTAAGGAGTTGTAACCAATGTTTTATATTAGAACTAAGGTGGCGTTTGGTTAAATGGCGGAATGAGAATGGGAATGGAATGGAATGGAAAGCTGATTTATTTGTTTGGTTGGGACTTTAGAATTAGCATTTGAATCAGTATTATTTTGAATGGAATGAAATTAACTGTATTTGGACCAAAATACCCCTAATTATAAAACATTCATAATAACATGATATATTATGGATAATAATAACAATAAAATATATACTATATTATTAAATATATTTTAATATATGTTTATATATAATATATATTATTATATAGTATATAATACAAATATTATATATTATTATATTATATATTATTTAATATATTTATATTATATAAATATATTAATATATATTTAATATATTAATATATAATATATATAATAATATAATATAATAAATATATATATATATATTATATTATACATATTTATATATAATATATATAATAATATAATATATATATAATAATACACACATATATATATATATAATATATAATATATATTTATATATCATTAATATAATCTATAATGATAATATATTATTTTTGGAAAGGATGGTATTTTTGGAATGTAGTTTGTGCATATGAGGGCTTTTATGGAATAATTTTTTTACATTGGAATGGAATGCACATTCCACCAAAATGATGGAATCACAATTCCAATGGAATGCCCATTCCATTGAATTTTAACCAACCAAACATATGGAATGGATTCCATTCCATTCCATTCTTGCCCATTCCAGCCAATCAAACGCCACCTAAGGGTAATTTTACAAGGGTAAATAGGTAAATTCAAAAATAAATAGATTTTTAACCCTCTTCTTTGATGATTCGTTATCGTAAGGGGTCTAGGTGGCTTTCGTAACATTATAATCAAACAGTAATGCTACACACCCCAACTAAAATCCCACATTTTTCATCCCGCTTTTCTTCGTGTATTGTTCACTCTGCTATGAACACGTCGTGTATTATACAAAATTACAAATATCCCAGTACAATTTAGAATTATCGCCGATGTCATCATTAGCTGTATCCTATTTTGACGATAGCAACTTTGCTCACCCCCATACACTGAGTGCAATTTTGCTCACCTCCTTTAACTGGAGGTAACCATAACCCCCCACCCCCCACCCCAAGTGTTGACACGTGTCCCAAACTTAACCCAAAGTCCAGAGTTAAATCAAGGTTTGGGCCACGTGTTAACACTTGGGGTGGGGGGTAATGGTTTAAGCTAGTAAAAGGAGGATTGCAAAGATGTACTCCCATTAACTAGAGGTAACCATTACTTTAAAAAAAAAAAAAAATTTTAATTTATTTCATTTATTTATTTTTTTATTTAAACCATTTATTTATTTAATTTTTTAAAACTACATATTTATTTGTTTTTTTGTAAATTATTTATTTATTTATTTATTTTTAAAATTATTTATTTATTCAGACTTTAATAAATTTTTTTTTTTTGTATACTCTGAATTTATATTTTTAAAATTTTTTTTTTTCTATTCAAGTTTATAAAGTTTTTGATTAAAAGGTAAAAAAAATAAAATATAAAATAATATAACTAGAGGCATTTTAGGTATTTTGAAAGTCAAATTTAAGTATCGGCGGTGCTTGTGTATAATAACGAAACATTTCCAACTAAGTGTAACTTGCCCTAAAAATTGAACAAATTTGGTAGGGAAATTTGAGATTGAAACGAAAACACTTTTGCTCACCCACCCTTAGACACATGTCATCTTTTTGGAAGGGAGGTAATGTTTACCGATTTACCCCCCTTGTAGGTTGGTGAGAAAAAATGACTAGATTGAATCAGTGCTAACAAAACAGTCAATGCTGCCACGTGTTATGTCTGAAGATTTTTTATTTTTATTTTTAATTTTAGTATTTTATATATCGATACGTGATGTCAATGGCGTGGCGGTTGACATTTTGATAAGTTTTACCGGAGGATAGTTAGGGGATACTTGGGGAAACTTAGGCCTTAGTGATGCTTGGGGGATACGTATGAAATAGTGTCGTAAATGTTAGCTTTTAATTTTCATTGGTTTGTACCTTTTTTCATCTTCAGATGTTAAAAGTCTGACAAAAAAGAAACAAAAAAATCTTAAAAGGAAATTACGATCATAATCATATAAGTTTAATAAGCACAGCGGGAACAGTCGACATATTTAAAAGTTGTACTGACGGTGGGACATAAAAACACACAAAATCGTGAAAAGAAGTGCTACTGGAACAGTCAATGCTTTCTGTAGTGGGTATTTTAATCTTCAGGGGGAGGCCCCACTACTTTTGTTGCCTTATCGGGATCAACCTCTTCCCATTTGCCTTCCGGGAAAACTTTTTTGGCGTATTCCCTCATCAGGTTGAACCCAGCACTAAAACCGACCTTATATCCGGACTCGACAGCTTTATGTCCGTATTTTGTAGATCTTGATACGTCAGTTTGAACAGCCTGTCCTATTTGCTCTAAGTTATAAATCCGCTCCTGCAAACTGAGGATTTTCTTTTCAACTCCCTTGCTACCCGAATTTGGTGAAGAGGAAGCGGTTTTCTTCCCAGATTTCCGAGCTTTATCCATCTGTAACAGAGAGCAATTTATCAGTTACTTACTTTTAAATGTTTTTTTAAATGTTTATGTAAGAATGGACAGACAGAAAGAGAGAGAGAGATAGCAAGGATCATTGTCATTCCAATCTGTAGAAGATAATGACCCTTTCCCTTGACAAAAGATGACAGAAAATTCGAAGAACTGGCTATAGTCATTTTGAGAAATATAAAGCACTGAAACTTACAACTGGTGGTGGTGGCGATGGCGACGGCGGAGGTGGTGTGAAGAAAAACCTGATAATTTAAAAGTGAGAAACGAGAACAATGGAACTCAATGGAGAGGTACGAGACATATATATATAAGAGAACCGGTTCGATTGGCATTTTAGTATTAATTTTAGTATTAATTGTTTTCAGGCGGAATTTCACATAAATGTTCCAACGCGATGGTCATATCACTATCCACGCCCGCTCGATGCGATGTTTTAAATCTATGCATACTCGCCAAACCCCTTCAGCCAATCAGCCCGCTCGACAAAATAGATAAAGAAACCCCTCATCTTACAGAGATGAACTTGGGTGCATCCGATGCACCATGCATCTTCCACCCTAATGTTGCCACATCAGCAAAATTAAAAGATTTGGCTGACGTGCCAACATCTGAGTGGGGGATGCATGGTGCATCCCGCTGCACCCAAGCATTTGTTCCATCTTACAATAGTGGGAAATGATGTGGATTTATTTTGGGGAGAAGGGAATTGTTTTCGAGGTGCCCACTTTACCTTAGAAAAACACTTGCAAACAATTGTTTTCGAGGTGCCCAATTATTTATGGTTTAATTAAAAAATAATTTGTGTTACCGAGAGATAAATAGAGTGGTGTGAGAATCGAAAAGATTGCTGTGAATAGTTCTTCTTCTGAAACTAATTAAATATATAATTAAATTCATTTGGTATTCCTCCAAAAAAAAAACAAGACATTCCAATTATGTATAAAGTTTTCATTTATTAATCTGGAAACGGTTGGCTGCAGAGTTATATAATTTTGATTCCACCTGGTGACCATTCTGTGTTCAATGCACTTATATAGTTATGTACAATAGGTTGGACCAGCCCTATATATTAGGGTGGACACCTGGAATATTTCTTCACCTTGAACAATCCTATAATTGTTTTTTTTTTTTTTTTTTTTGTTTATAGTTGTTTATTATTATTGTTAGCAGAATTTCTATTATCAGTTCGTCCTGACAATAAATATATCAGGACGAAGAATATGAACCACTAGATTTATATACTTCGACACAAAGTGCATGCACTTGTCAAAACTTCTGCATAATCTATGGTCCACATTTTTCGTCCTGATATATTTATTGTCAGGACGAGCTGACAATAGAAAGACTGATATACAGAAATTCTATTATCAGTTCGAACTGACAAAAGTTATATTAGTTCCTTGAATGTGAGCCACTGGATTTAAATACTTTGAGTTGGCTGTATGCACTTGTCATCAAAGTATTTAAATCCAGTGGCCCATATATAAGGAACTGATAAAACTTTTGTCAGTTCGAACTGATAATAGAAAGACTGTATATATATATATATATATATTGTAATGTATTTTCTTTGACATTATTTTGATGACAAGTGCATACAGCCAAGTCAAAGTATTTAAATCCAGTGGCTCACATGCAAGGAACTGATATAACTTTTGTCAGTTGGAACTGATAATAGAATTTCTGTATATATATATAATAAAATCGGGTAAGTTTAGAAGTACAATTATAGATTATAATATATTTATGAAGTTGGCTCTTCATCTATATTAATTATCCAGTAATAATGGGATGGGGAATGCTATCTACCTTTCCCATTTGCCTTTCCCATTTACCTTTCCCACTCATTGTTTGACACGTATACACTTTTTCATTTAATAAAAAGCTCTCACTTTTTCCGACAAAGCTTGTTTACGTCTTTACCCTTGATAGTTGCTTTTATCATTTCATTAATAAGGGGTAAAGACGTAAACAAGTTTTGTAGCAAAAAGTGAGAGCTTTTTATTAAATGAAAAAGTGTACACGTGTCAAACAATGAATGGGAAAGGTAAATGGGAAAGGCAAATGGGAAAGGTAGATAGCATTCCCCGGATGGGATTGCTCTTGGTTTTTTTATACGAATTGAAATTTTTGTAGTTATTAATTGCAATAATTAATTTATAATTTGAATATAGAATTTTGATGTAAAAATTCTATAGCTAATCAATACGCAATCCAGTAATTAATGGGATAGTGAAACATTATCTTAACGAATATCCGGATTGATTTTTAATATATATATTTTAAATATTCAATTATTTAGGCCAACGGGAAAGACTTGTATTAATTGAATGATGTCTTCAAAATAGTCCCCAATCCTATGCCGCGCAACAAACGCAACCTAATTGAGTAATTGATGTGAGTATGTGACTACTGATGTGATGGGTGCATAGGCGCATCAAAAAATAGAAATGATAAAATCTAAGAAGAATAGAGTATTATTACAGGGATCTTGCCCATCTTGACATGAGTGATGTGCTAGCCACGTGATGCGATACACCACGGGATTTGGATTCCATAAGCAATAAATGAGAGTTCAGGGAGTTTTAAAAGAAAAGCCAAGGGGACAAGATGGATTGCTGTTACTTTAACCAGAGGTTGGGATTACCTTCAAGTTAATACACAAGCAGACGAAATTCAATCTTCAATAAAATACACGGTATCGTATGGATATGAAAATCAAGCGTGATGTGAAATACACGTTCAGATGAAAAGGAAGGAACCTTAGTGTAATAGACGAATGCGATATGAAAATCAACGTGCAAAGGTAATACACGATAAAATAAACAAAATAAACATTCAGTTGATTACACGATTAAATAAATACTCTTTCCGAATACTTTATCGAAAATCTTGCAGACTGATCACCCAATGGGGAGTTGCCACGTGCCTCACACTTTTCTGATTATAGATTTTTATCCTTGCTTTGTTTTACGTGACAAACAACCTTTAGTTGGTCAGTATGCCTGGGAGATGACCGGTGAGGCATTATTACACCTAATAAAGATGCATATTGACCCTCAAAACGTTGAGTTTGGGACACGTGTCAACACCTGGAGTGGGTGGTAATGGTTCACCCTAGTTAGTGTGGGTGAGGAAAAATGCAGTCCTAATATAAGTAATAACATAAAACCGAACGTGTCCACACACTTGAGTCAAAACATGTAAAACTAGCGGTTCACATTCAATATCCTAGAGTAATATGTGGACGTCCTCATTTGAAAATTCATTTAAATATATATATCGAGTCCCGATCTGGTCAGTGCATCCTGATAACACTATATCAGGATATTGAATGTGAGCCACAAGTTTTGACAAGTACATACACACTTGAGTCAAACTGATATTTATTTTGTCGGTTCAAACTGAGAATAGAAAAATTGGTTATATATTTATAAGAACTAACCGCATAAATGGATTATATAACGGAAAACGATCTAACACGAAATATGACAAACAACTGGTTTGATTACAATTAATCCAACCTAAAGCCAAGTAAACAGTCTAGGTACAATAACAAAACAAAACGGAGGTCAAAAGGACCCGTCACTATTTGTGTCCTTTTGCTTAATATAATATGTGGTTGCTGTGTACATTTCTTTGAACAACATATTCGTGAAGGGCCAATGGCCCCTTGCCAAGAGGGTTGGACCCTCCTTTGGAGCCCTCCACCATCACCACCAAGGTTCAAGTGCCAAGGCATGCATGGATATATGCAATTTTTCTTTGGCCCTCCTAGTTTGGATGTTGTCCCTCCTTTGTGGGTGTTGTCCCACCCTTGTGTGGGTGCTCTCTCACCTTTTGTGGGAGCGTCTGTCTGGGCTCTGCTTATAGTTGTGTCTTATCCTCGCAGGTTCCCAGTTGTTGTATTCCAATAAAAAAAAATTAAAAAGACATAATCGTGAAGGGAAATTAGTTAAATGGTTACAGAACATATATTTTTAATATGTTCCCCAATTTTTGGTAAATAAAATATGTTGTGCAATAAACAGTGGTAAAGCAATACCTTCATGTTCTGATGCTCTATACGTTGCGTTAGGTGTTTTGGACAGTGGAAGTGGTCCGGAGAATGGGTGTCGCGAAATCGGTTTAAAAGCAAAAAACGATAAACGATCAACGACGGCATCGCTATGGGAAAAGTAAACACTTTCAACGTACGCAAACTTCAGATATTCCAATGCCTCGTCATCGTAACTGATGCTACAATTAAATCGTGATGAGACATTGAAATTTCTGAAGCGTGAGTTCGGTGAATGAAAAACGTAGGAAAGGATGTAAAGGAAAAAAGAGCATGTCCAAGTGCGGACTTGACCACCAAACAGCCCTAAAACGGGAGTGAGAGCATCTCCAAGAGACTCCTCTGGAGACCCGCTTGCTTAATTAAGGGAGGAGTTTCATTTTTGCAAATCGAAGAGGTGCCCAGAAAAAGGTTTTGGTTAAGCTCACTGATATGCTGAGGGCTGAATCCCTTAATAAAGGGGTGCATTGAATATTTTGGTCCGTGGATTCAACCCCTATAAGTGGGCTCCACGGACCACGGTTAAACAAAGTATTGACCGTTTGTTCAAGAGTGCAATTTTGCTCACACCTTTAACTACAGGTAAGCACTAGTCTGCACTACCCCACATCA